>CM053038.1:41277384-41494884 GCA_028564925.1 Lithobates sylvaticus | reverse complement strand
TGTTCTTGGGGTCATAGGACCTCCATGTATGACGGTGGGGGATGGTGTTCTTGGGGTCATAGGACCTCCGTGTATGACGGTGGGGGATGGTCTTCTTGGGGTCATAGGACCTCCGTGTATGACGGTGGGGGATGGTGTTCTTGGGGTCATAGGTCCTCCATGTATGACGGTGGGGGATGGTGTTCTTGGGGTCATAGGACCTCCATGTATGACGGTGGGGGGGGATGGTGTTCTTTGGGGTCATAGGACCTCTATGAATGACGGTGGGGGATGGTGTTCTTGGGGTCATAGGACCTCCATGTATGACGGTGGGGGATGGTGTTCTTGGGGTCATAGTACCTCCATGTATGACGGTGGGGAATGGTGTTCTTGGGAGTCATAGGACCTCCATGTATGACGATGGGGGGGATGGTGTTCTTGGGGTCATAGGACCTCCATGTATGACGATGGGGGGGATGGTGTTCTTGGGGTCATAGGACCTCCATGTATGACGGTGGGGGGGATGGTGTTCTTGGGGTCATAGGACCTCCATGTATGACGATGGGGGGATGGTGTTCTTGGGGTCATAGGACCGCCATGTATGAGGGTGGGGGATGGTGTTCTTGGAGGTCATAGGACCTCCATGTATGACGGTGGGGGATGGTGTTCTTGGGGTCATAGGTCCTCCATGTATGACGGTGGGGGATGGTGTTCTTGGGGTCATAGGACCGCCATGTATGAGGGTGGGGGATGGTGTTCTTGGAGGTCATAGGACCTCCATGTATGACGGTGGGGGATGGTGTTCTTGGGTCATAGGACCTCCATGTATGACGGTGGGGGATGGTGTTTTTGGGGTCATAGGTCCTCCATGTATGACGATGGGGGGGATGGTGTTCTTGGGGTCATAGGACCTCCATGTATGACGGTGGGGGATGGTGTTCTTGGGGTCATAGGACCTCCATGTATGACGGTGAGGGATGGTGTTCTTTGGGTCATAGGACCTCCATGTATGACGGTGGGGGATGGTGTTCTTGGGGTCATAGGACCTCCATGTATGACGGTGGGGGATGGTGTTCTTGGGGTCATAGGACCTCCATGTATGACGGTGGGGGATGGTGTTCTTGGGTCATAGGACCTCCATGTATGACGGTGGGGGGTGGTGTTTTTGGGGGTCATAGGACCTCCATGTATGACGGTGGGGGATGGTGTTCTTGGGGTCATAGGACCTCCATGTATGACGGTGGGGGATGGTGTTCTTGGGGTCATAGGTCCTCCATGTATGACGGTGGGGGATGGTGTTCTTGGGGTCATAGGTCCTCCATGTATGACGGTGGGGGATGGTGTTCTTGGGGTCATAGGTCCTCCATGTATGACGGTGGGGATGGTGTTCTTGGGGTCATAGGCAGCAAGCACGGGGAGTTGAGTTGATACTAAAGATCTGGATTTTGGTCTCCTCTGACCACTTCACTTTCCCCCAGTTCTCCTCGGAATCATTCGATGTTCATTAGTAATCTTCAGACGGACCTGTACATGTGATTTCCTGATCAGGGGGACCTTGCGGGGGCTGCAGGATTTCAGTCGATCGCGGTGTAGTGTGTTACCGATTGTTTTCTTGGTGACTATGGTCCTAGCTGAGATCATTGACAAGATTCTCCCGTGTAGTTCTGGGTGGATTCCTCACCGTTCTCATCATCATTGAACCTCCACCAGGTGAGATCTTGTATGGAGCCCCAGACCGAGGGAGATCGATCGTTATTTTGTGTTTCTTTCATTTGTGAATAATCCACCAACTGTTGTCACCTCTCACCAACCTGCTTGGCGATGGTCTTGTAGCCCATCCTAGCCTTGTGTAGGTCTACAATCTTCTCCCCGACATCCTTGGACAGATCTTTGGTCTTGGCCATGGTGGAGAGATTGGAATCTGATCGATTGCTTCTGTGGACAGGTGTATTTTATACAGGTAACAAGCTGAGATTAGGAGCACTCCCTTTAAAAGAGTGCTCCTAATCTCAGCTTGTTACCTGTATAGAAGACACCTGGGAGCCAGAAATCTTGCTGATTGATCGGAGATCAAATACTTATTTCACTCATTAAAATGCAAATCGGTTACAACTTTTTTGAAATGCGGTTTTCTGGATATTTTTCTTGTTCTGTCTCTCACTGTTATAATAAAACGACCAATAAAATTTTATAGACCGATCGTTTCTTTGTCAGTGGGGCAAACGTGCAAAATCAGCAGCCGATCAAATACCTTTCCCCTCCCCCTCACTATCTCACTTTAGCAAAAAATAAAATCATCTGGACCGAATGAACGTGGCACTCTGACCACCTTCTTTGCCTCTCTATAACCGGGACCTGTGTTGGTTCACCTGTATTTAGAGAGCCGCCCTCAGACCGCGCCCGCACATTATTCTGTATACCGGTGTCCGGCCTCATGACCCCGAATAATGCGTTTTTTCCCTCCCCCCTCTTGCAGGCTGTGAAGACATCATTGCAGAGAGCATTTCTCTGGACACGTTAATCGCCATCTTGAAGTGGAGTTCTCAGCCGTACGGCTCCAGCTGGGTGCACCGGCAAGGTCTGCACTTCCTGTGCGAAGAGTTCAGCCAGGTCATGATCTCCGATGTCTTCTACGAGCTCAACAAGGACCATCTGCTGACCGTAATCCAGTCCGACTACCTGCAGGTGAGTGTACGGCGTCTTATGACCAGTGTTGGTCATCTTACTTTAAAAAAGTAATTAGTTAAGTTATAAATTACTTCTCCCAAAAAGTAATTGCGTTAGTAACTCAGTTACTACATTGGAAAAGTAATTAGTTACTCAGCAAAGTAACTGACTTTTTTTTTTTAATATTCTATACGTGTAACTAAGGGGCGGGTCTAGTATTACTGTAACCAAGGGGCGCATTTATTATTATTGTTATATATCGTGTAACCAAGGGGCTGCTCTATTATTACTCTAACCAAGGGGCAGATCTGTTATAGCGTGTAAGCAAGGGGCGGGTCTATTATTATTATATCGTGTAAGGGGCGGATGGCTACAGAAGAGGGCGAATGTTAAATTAATGGGCGGAGCTCGATATATAACAATAATAATAAATGCGCCCCTTGGTTACAGTAATACTAGACCCGCCCCTTAGTTACACAATAGACGCCCCTTGCAGAGTAGCACGAGCATCGGGAGCGTGCGGCAGTGCCTCGTACAATTACATGTTAACTGCGCCTGCGCGGTGTAGAGTTCACTCAGAGCTGTTTAGGTTCGGCAATTTTCGGAAGCTCCGTAGTCCTTCGTACTGCGCAAACGCTGCGCCTGCGCAGTACAGGGGGTCCTTATCTGGCGGGGGAACTTTTTCAGCAGGACACACCGGAATTACACTACTACCATCTAGTGGCGGTAGATGTAATTGGGGTAACTAAGCCAAAGTAATGGGAACTGAGTTACCATGAGGGGAAAAGTAATCAGTTCGATTACTCGTTACCCTCTAAAGTAACTGCGTTAGGTAACTCTGTTTATTTTAACTCAGTTACTTACATCACTGCTTATGACAGGTAGACACAAATATCTTGGGAATTGGTCATCTCTCTGTCCACCTTTTTTACAAGCTGCTTTTACAGCGCTGCAAGACCGACACCACCTCATCTCCAACTTCAATCACCGCCTCTGGATTTCTATCTGCTGACTTTATTTTTTTTTTTTTTCCATCAACAATTTCCCAATTTGTCCTTTGACCATTTTGCCCTTTTAGATCAGGGGTCTCAAACTTGTGGCCCTCCAGCTGTTGCAAAACTACAAGTCCCATGGGGCAGTCCCATGTAGTTTCACAACAGTCAGAGGCTGACTGAGTTAACCCCTTTGAGACCCCTGCATTAGATGGTACATGGGGGGGGGGGGGGGGGGGGGGGGTGCGTTAATCCTGACGAAACACCGCTACCCATCAGAAAATGCTATGGAAGTGACATTCCATCGCGGTCATCTTGGTACACCCGCACTCCCCTGCTTTTAACCTACCGTCAGAAGGCGGCAAGCGGCCATCTTTGTGAGTCTTGAATTTCACACTTTTACCAGTAAACTCGGCTTATATAGTGAAATTCAGTTTTTTGAAATCCCTGACACTGTTTTGATGAATCTTTAAAGTGACACTAAGGCCCCTTTGACACTGGGGCGGTGGGGGCGTCGGCGGTAAAGCAGCGCTATATTTAGTGCTGCTTTACCGTCGTTTTAGCAGCGGTATTTGGCCGCTAGTGGGGCTTTGCCGGCGGTATTACCACGGTGTCCCACTGATTTCAATGGGTAGGAGCGGTGAATACACGGCTCCTTCACCGCTCCAAAGATGCTGCTAGCAGGACTTTTTTTTACCGTCCTGCCAGCGCACCGCTCCAGTGTGATCCCTCCGGCTTTCACACTGGAGTTAGAGGACCTGCTTTTTTTCAGGCGCTATACAATCGCTATTTTTAGCGATTTAGCGCCTCAGTGTGAAAGGGGCCTAAAGGTACAGTTCTGTTCTGGGGTCTCACAGCGGCTCCTTCCCGCAATAGATAACCCCCCTTTGGAAACCTCTCTCCCAAAGGGGTTACATTGCGGGTGCGCTCCCGTGATATACACTCTGCGTCCATGGCCGCTGAGTGTATGACTCTGCTCCGGTGCCCTCCTCATTGGATTTGATTGACAGCAGTGGGAGCCAATGGCTGTGCTGCTATCAATCTATTCAATGAAGAGCCAAGAAGCCGTGGAGAGAGTGACGCGGGATCGCGCCCATGGAAATTCGGGGCTTAGGTAAGTAAAACGGGGGGGGGGGGGTGGATGGGGGGCCAGATACTGCAATGCTTTTGTCACTTTTGTCACATTTAATGCATAGGATGCATTAAGGTGAAAAAACACAAACCTTTACAACCCCTTTAAAAGCAGCTGCAAGTCTGCTGATCTCACAGGTTTGCTAATCTGACAGAAGACCGCTGCTTTTAAGATTCAACATCAAGACAAGACGAATTAAAAAATCGTGTATTTCACGATATGAGCTCAGTTTACTGGTAAAAAGATGTGTGAAAATACAAGACTTCGATGGGTGTAAAAAGATGTCCGCTTCTTGACCTCAGACTGTAGGCTTAGTGTGGCCGAGTGCGGGGTGTACCAAGATGGCCGCAACAGAACGTCACTTCTGTTGCCTTTTCTGATGGGTAGCGGCTTTGAATGGATGAGTGACTTGTATAGCGCTACCTATGCGAATTGAATCGCCTCAGGGATATACTACCCCTCCATCCATAGTGAGCTCTGTATCGCATGTATTTCCTCTCATTCCTGCTTCATGCATTTATCACAGAATGGCGCTTGGTTGTGTTTTAGGGATCTTGTGCCGGAGTAACTTTTCTCTTTCCCTGTTGCAGGCAAGTGAACAGGATATCCTGAAGTATCTCATAAAATGGGGGGAATATCAGCTGATGAAGAGAATCGCTGACAGAGGTACGGCTGAAGCCGAATGTTTACTACCTGCATATGCTGTATGTAGCGCCAATATATTCCGCAACCCTTCACACATATCGTAGAACTATCGGTTCCTGATTACTACCTGGACTTCCTGCCTGCCCCGTTTCATGCATGTTCTAGGTCCAGTTGAGTAAAGCACTTGGTAACCCAACATTTATTATGTTTCTTAGTATAGCTTTTTTTTTTTTTGGGGGGAACACATTTTGCAATATTAAAGCTGAACTCCAGGAGTTCAGCCACTTTGTAAAATGTGCTGGCGTACATACCACCTCCTGGACTTCTCGCTCTTTACATCTGACAGCTTTATGGAGCTCCAGGAGGATAGCTATGGCCGTCCGCACCGGGTCTCTGAGAGGAGAGATGCTGTTTATGTGCACACGTCCCCGCCTGCCCCACCGCTCTGCTGCCCAGTCGCGGAAGCCGCTTGTACACGGGGGGGCCCAGTCGCGGAAGCCGCTTGTACACGGGGGGGAGCCCCAGTCGCGGAAGCCGCTTGTACACGGGGGGGAGCCCCAGTCGCGGAAGCCGCTTGTACACGGGGGGGAGCCCCAGTCGCGGAAGCCGGTTGTACACGGGGGGGAGCCCCAGTCGCGGAAGCCGCTTGTACACGGGGGGGAGCCCCAGTCGCGGAAGCCGCTTGTACACGGGGGGGAGCCCCAGTCGCGGAAGCCGCTTGTACACGGGGGGGAGCCCCAGTCGCGGAAGCCGCTTGTACACGGGGGGGAGCCCCAGTCGCGGAAGCCGCTTGTACACGGGGGGGAGCCCCAGTCGCGGAAGCCGCTTGTACACGGGGGGGAGCCCCAGTCGCGGAAGCCGCTTGTACACGGGGGGGAGCCCCAGTCGCGGAAGCCGCTTGTACACGGGGGGGAGCCCCAGTCGCGGAAGCCGCTTGTACACGGGGGGGAGCCCCAGTCGCGGAAGCCGCTTGTACACGGGGGGGAGCCCCAGTCGCCGAAGCCGCTTGTACACGGGGGGGCCCTTGTGATTGGGTAGGCGACTCTTCAGCTGAAGTAGCTGAGACCAGAAGGTCCGGTTTTGGAGCTCTGGATATGTCGCAGTAGCTATGCTCCTGGAGCTCCATAAAACTGCCAGATGTAAATTAGAGAGAAGTCCAGGTGGCATGCACCTCGCTGGACCCAAATCATAGTATGCCTGCACGTTTTGCAAACTGGCTGAATTCCTGAAGTTTCACTTTAAAAAAAAATGTTGGAAAGTTGACAACTTTCTTTTGAGATTCCAAATCGGGAACCAAGGATGACAACACTGCTCATCCATTAATACAGAACAGGTGTTACCGAAAAATAAACTATACCTGAAAAATGGAAATGAATGCAGCCATCCTGTCTCCGAATTGGTCAGCGGTAATGAGACATCTTTTATTTTTGGGTTTGGATAGTTTAATATTAGATACTTTAGTTTGAGGTGGAGTAGGAAAGCCAATATTTTTTTTTTTTTTATATATTAGCCGTTGGAGCTCCAACAACTGTACACCCCCCTGTGCAGGGTTTTTATTTCTATTATAGGTAATTGTTTAACAATGACTTTCGGATAAAGCAGCGCTATACTCGGCAGTGTGTAAGTTTATTGATGATCCTTCCATTGTGTGTGTTGCAGAGCCGAATCTCCTGAGCGGGACGGCGCACAGCGTGAACAAGCGAGGGGTGAAGAGGAGAGATCTCGATGTTGAGGAGTTGAGGGACATCTTGTCTCCTTTGTTACCGTTTGTCCGCATTGAACACATCCTTCCCATGAACAGCGACGTGCTGACTGACCCTGTAAGTGTCTTTCTAGTATTATATTGGGCTTTGTTGACAATTGAAACGCTGTCTGTTTCTTTAAATTCTGTCTATTCTTTCTGTAATGTGCTCTCACACAACGCACAGTAATCATTCTAGTGTCCGAATCCAGGCCTATGTACAAAGGGTGAGTCCTGTGACGGGTTCAGTCACACGCAGTGCCCAACTGGTGCCCCAGGGGCAGCAATGTGGCTTTTTAGTACTTGCTGTGCCCCAGGAGACGATTAATGCGGAGCTCCACACAAAAGGGGGAATTTAGCTTTAAAGGGGGTTTTAAAGGCTCATGTTTTTTCACCTTAATACATCCTATGCATTAAAGGGGAGTTCCGGGCATTTTAAAAGTCAGCAGCTACAAAAAGTGTAGTTGCTGACTTTTAAAAAAAAATGACACTTACCTGTTCCACGGTCCAGCGATGCGGCCGAACGGGGTGTCGCTCCTCTCCCCCTCCTCTTCGCCGGCGCTGCCATTTCCACTAAGGGCACCCGGCCGTGACAGCTTTCCTCTTCACGGCCGGGCGCGCATGCGCGAGCCGAGCCGCGCTGCGCTACTGGAGTGGATAGGCGGTCTCCTGGGACCTGTCGCGTGTCCCAGGAGATCGCCTAGAGGGAGGAGTCGCCTAGGCGGTTCCTGGGCGGAAGGAGGAAGTGGGACAGGAAGTCCCCCTCCTAATGAAGCCCCCACTCCCCCCCCAAAAAAAATTACATGCCATATGTGGCATGTAAGGGGGTGAGGAGTGGTTAAAGTTGAAGTTCCATTTTTGAGTGGAACTCCGCTTTAAGGTGAAAAAACACCTGGCAATCACCGGCCCCCCCCCCCCCCCCCCCCATTTTACTTACCTGAGCCCCTTCGTCTTCTTCGGCGGGGACATGCTGTCCTCTCCATGGAGTCCCGGCTTTGATTGGATAGATGAATGGCAGCGCAGCCATTGGCTCCAGCTGCTGTCAATCAAATCCAATGACCCGGGCAGCAGGGCTGAGTCATACATTCGGCTTCTATGACTTGGGAGCGCGCTTACAAGGTAACCCCCCCCCCCCAGGAGAGCGCTTCTCCTAAGGGGTTATCTAATGCGGGGAGGAGCCGCAAGGGCCGTCGAGGGACCCCCAGAAGAGGGTGTTCGGTACCAGATTTTTATTTTATTTTATTTTTTTACAGATACCTACTCCCACTTCTGCTGCGATTGCCCAAGAGCAGACGTTCTGCAAGTAGTCTGCTAGGATAGGTCCCTGAAGAATGCAGGATCGTTCACGGCTCACGCGTACGCAGCGGGTGCCCGGCTGGGAAGCTGTCACAGCCGAGTACCCACAGTCAGGATTCCGGCGCTGGGGACACGGGAGATGACTACGGCTGGGGAGAGCACAGTGCTGGATAGGGGGATGGGTGAACCTCAGTTTTTGTAGTTGCTGACTTTTTTAATTTGTTACAAAGGAGACTGGAGCTCCTTAAAGAGGACTTCCACCCATAAAATTAACTTTGCATTATTCAGCATCCTTAAACCTAATAAACATTTGGAAAAAAACATTTTTTTTTTTTTTACTCACGTTTTCATGTCTGTTGCTAATGGGTGCCTTGGAATCTGCCTCTTCCTCTCCCTGGCGCCTGATTTAATTTCCCACGCTCGCTAGTGCTCCTGGGAGATGCTGTTCATCGTTTCCCAGGAGTCGGTGGGCAGCGCCGAGGGCTTCGTTGCCATCACAACGGGGCGGCCACTTCCGACGACATCGCCTGTTGTGATGGCAACTTCAGAAGTGTACTGTGCTGCGAGTCGTAAATGCTGCGCGTGCGCGAGAAAGGGCGGTGCCTGCTGGTCGCTCAGCTGCACCAGATCCCGGAAGATAGTGCTTGTGGGCTTCACATGCCCACAAGCAAGGTGGAAATTGCCAAGAACGAGGAATAAAACGTATCTTCCTATATTAAATTGGCAATCGAGCGGCGCTTGAAAAGAGAAACGTGAGTGCTGTTAATAAGGATTAAAGATATTTATCCAAAAAAAAAGTTTTAACCACTTCAGCCCCAGACCAATTTGCAGCCAATGGACCAGGCCCCTTTTTGCTGACAATTTAACTGACAATTGCGCGGTCGTGCGACGTGGCTCCCAAACAAAATTGGCGTCCTTTTTTTTCCCCACAAATAGAGCTTTCTTTTGGTGGTATTTGATCGCCCCTGCGGTTTTTATTTTTTGCGCTATAAACAAAAATAGAGCGACAATTTTGAAAAAAAATTCAATATTTTTTTTTTTGCTTTTTGCTATAATAAATATCCCCAAAAAATATATAAAAAAAAACATTTTTTTTTTTTCCTCAGTTTAGGCCGATACGTATTCTTCATATTTTTGGTAAAAAAAAAAAATCGCAATTAGCGATTATTGATTTGTTTGCGCAAAAAGTTAGTTTCCCTAATAGGGGATAGTGTTATAGCATTTTTATTAATATTTTTTTTTTACTATTTATTTTTGGGACCATTGTCATTTATACAGAAATCAGTGCTATTTAAATAGCACTGATTCCTATGTAAATGACAGTGGCAGTGAAAGAGTTAACCACTAGGGGGTGGGGAGGAGTTAGTGTGACGTGTTTTTTATACAGTAGGGGGGCGTGGCTGTACGTCTGTCATTGATCGGCTTTCCCGATGACAGGGAAAAGCCGATCAGTGACAGGCAGAGTAGGAAGCGCGGGGAGAGGTTTGTTTACACAGACCTCTCCCCGCTCTTCAGCTCTGTGACCCGATCGCGAGACACCAGCGGTGATCGGGTCCGCTGGTCCCGCGGCCGTGGTCACGGAGCTCCCGAGCGACCTCACGGCTAGGCAATTAAAGGGGTCGTATATATACGTGCCTTTGCCTAGCCGTGCCATTCTGTAGACGTATATGTACAGGAGGCGGGCGGGAAGAGGTTAACAGTTGTAACTCCGCTTTAGTTTACAAAGCCTTGAGGAGATTCAGTTCGCATTGCAGCGCTATACAAATCATTCAAAGTGGCTGTAATGGTAGAAATCTCTGGTCATCTGAAAACCTATCTCCAATACTTGTAGCATGTCTGCAGTCTGTCTGCTGTAGCATTTTATGTACGGAACGTACTGGATGGGCCTTCGGTGCTTTCAGGGGCTGCAGTTAAAGTGATTGCAAATGCTCTTTTAAAACAATAAACCGATTTTATACTTACCTGCTCTGTGCAGTGGAATTGCACAGAGCAGCCTGGAACCTCCTCTCAGGACCCCCGCCGGCACTCCTGGCTCCTCCCCTCTGAGTGACCCCCATAGAAAGCTGCTTTCTATGGGGGTCACTGGTTGCTGGCTTGCTGCTGAACCTCGCTGTCTACGTATATTGACAGACAGCAGGACTTCGCTCTGCTCCGTCATCACTGCAAAGCCTGTGACCCCCCCGGAAGTGAAGAGCTGCAGACGGGCACAGCGCTGCATCCAATGAGGGCTCAGGTAAGTAAGAGGGGGAGGGGGGGGATACTGATGCCTGAACATTTTCTTTACTTTAATGCAAGGAATGCATCAAAGTAGAAAAAGTTTGGGCTTTATAATTTACTTTTAAGACCCCTTTATACCTTATAGGTTGAAAACACAATAAACTGCTTTTGTGTTTTAAAGAGACACCTTGCCCAATCCCTCTGTAAGCGAGTGATCTGGTGGTATGGTGAGGCGGCATGGGAGTGTGTCTCGGTAAGTATACTCACCTTGGGGGGGAGGGGGCATTGTCACTGTGAATGACACAATGTATTTTCTGATCTGTTTCCTTTATATATAGAGAGGAATGTGACGTCTGACACAGATAATAGGGCAGCTTAGATTTGTCACCACTGCAGAGCTGAAAATAATAATTTACTAAACACAATTCTAGAAAATGAGCGGCACGGCCCGATCTGTCATAGTTCTGTCCGGTATCTCTAAGCTTTATAGGCCAACTCCACCTTTTGGCAAAATTTTTGAACCCCAACTGCTGAGCCGGGGGGCTCCACCGACAAAGCCGTGTCCATCATTCAAAGAGATCTGTGAATGAAATGCAAGTCTCATCTGCCAGACTTGTTGTTGATGGAAATAAAGTGCGGTGTTCCCCACACTTCTCTCATAGTCCATCCACACTTCCTGCAGCTCTCCAACTGAAAGTCTGTACCCGGGTACTGCCAGGGAGCTGGAGGAAGAGTGTGCAGGTGCCTGGCATTGCACCTGATATGCGCTGATTGCTGCTGAAAGGCTCATTAGTATCTGCAGTTTTATATATCGTTTTTTAAGTGGTCCAATGTGCCCATTTTTTTTTCCCTCTCCCCCACTTTTTTTTCCTTTTTTTATTTTTTCCTTTTTTCTCTTTATTCCTTTTCTTCCCTTTCCTCTTTTTTTTTTTTTTTTTCTTCCCTTTTTTTTTCTTTTTGCTCCCTTTTTTTTTTTTTTTTCTTTTTATTCTTCCTTTTCCTCCCTTTTTCTTCCTTTTCCTCCCTTTTTCTTCCTTATCCTCCCTTTTTCTTCCTTATCCTCCCTTTTTCTTCCTTATCCTCCCTTTTTCTTCCTTATCCTCCCTTTTTTTTTATTTTTTTTTTCCTCCCTTTTTTTTTTTTTTTTTTATTTTCCTTTTTCCCTTTTTTTTTTTCCCTCCTTTTTTCCTTTTTCCTCCCTTTTTTTTTCCTTTCCTTTTCTTTTTTCCTTTTCCTCCCCTTTCTTTCTTCCTTTTCCTCCCCTTTCTTTTTTCCTCCCCTTATTTTTCTTTCTTCCTTTTCCTCCCTTTTCTTTCTTCCTTTTCCTCCCTTTTTCTTTCTTCCTTTTCCTCCCTTTTTTCTTTCTTCCTTTTCCTCCCTTTTCTTTCTTCCTTTTCCTCCCTTTTTCTTTCTTCCTTTTTTCCTCCCTTTTCTTTCTTCCTTTTCCTCCCTTTTCTTTCTTCCTTTTCCTCCCTTTTCTTTCTTCCTTTTCCTCCCTTTTCCTCCCTTTTCTTTCTTCCTTTCCTCCCTTTTCTTTCTTCCGTTTCCTCCCTTTTCTTTCTTCCGTTTCCTCCCTTTTCTTTCTTCCGTTTCCTCCCTTTTCTTTCTTCCGTTTCCTCCCTTTTCTTTCTTCCGTTTCCTCCCTTTTCTTTCTTCCGTTTCCTCCCTTTTCTTTCTTCCGTTTCCTCCCTTTTCTTTCTTCCGTTTTCTCCCTTTTCTTTCTTCCGTTTCCTCCCTTTTCTTTCTTCCGTTTCCTCCCTTTTCTTTCTTCCGTTTCCTCCCTTTTCTTTCTTCCGTTTCCTCCCTTTTCTTTCTTCCGTTTCCTCCCTTTTCTTTCTTCCGTTTCCTCCCTTTTCTTTCTTCCGTTTCCTCCCTTTTCTTTCTTCCGTTTCCTCCCTTTTCTTTCTTCCGTTTCCTCCCTTTTCTTTCTTCCGTTTCCTCCCTTTTCTTTCTTCCGTTTCCTCCCTTTTCTTTCTTCCGTTTCCTCCCTTTTCTTTCTTCCGTTTCCTCCCTTTTCTTTCTTCCGTTTCCTCCCTTTTCTTTCTTCCGTTTCCTCCCTTTTCTTTCTTCCGTTTCCTCCCTTTTCTTTCTTCCGTTTCCTCCCTTTTCTTTCTTCCGTTTCCTCCCTTTTCTTTCTTCCGTTTCCTCCCTTTTCTTTCTTCCGTTTCCTCCCTTTTCTTTCTTCCGTTTCCTCCCTTTTCTTTCTTCCGTTTCCTCCCTTTTCTTTCTTCCGTTTCCTCCCTTTTCTTTCTTCCGTTTCCTCCCTTTTCTTTCTTCCGTTTCCTCCCCTTTCTTTCTTCCTTTTTTCTTCTCCTCCCTTTTCTTTCTTCCTTCCTCCCTTTTTTTTCTTCCCTTTCCTTTCTTTCTTCCCTTTTTTTCTCCTCCCTTTTCTTTCTTCCTTCCTTTTTTTCTTCCTCCACCCCTTTTTTTTTTCTTTTTTTTTTTTATTTTATCTTTTTTGACAATTGAGTACTGTCCGTGATTATTTTTATTTGCCCCAACATACAATTTTTCAGGACAAGCTTTCCCTGTCCCCTTCTTTAATGTCCCAACAGCACTGATTCACAAAAGTTTTAGCAGAATGTTAAAAACAAACTCTAACAAATGTACACAGCAATGGTAATAAAACGGGCATGGTTAGTGAGATAAGACGCCGGCTGATGTCCGAGGTTGTTGGGTGGTTTTCTGAAAGCCAATATTGGGGAATGTTGGAATATTTCTTTCAGAGTTTCATCCTCTGTTATGATGGGTTGTAAATCTTGTGATTTCTTTTTTTTTTTTTTTTTATCCCTTCTAGCGCTGGGTTGTATGTGGTGACTAGAGGTACACGGTCATTTGTTCTTTTTGTATTGGAGATCTTTCTCTTGTGTTGATAGTTTTGTCTTTGTACCCTTTCTTATGGAAGGAGTCTGCTAGAGTTCTGAGATGTTTAGCTTCTCTCTTTTCTATGGTCTAGGCACCAAAGGTCTTTGTCTTTTCTCGGTCCCTCCTTAGCCATAAACATGCATTCTTGGCAGCTATAGAATCTGCATAAAGATAAGCGAGGAGAACAGAAAAGCTAAATATAGTACAGGATGCAAAGTTCAGCCAAGTAGCCTCAGGCAGGCAGTGCTATCCGGCACCTTGGTACGGTAGATAAGACAGGTGTTCATAGAGATCATGCAGAGATTCCAAACAAAGAGACGCTTCAAAAGAAGCTCCAAGGGAATCCAACATCTAATTAACCGCTTCCCAACCGCCTCACGCAGATATACTGCGGCAGAATGGCACGGGCAGGCAAAATCCCGTATATAAACGTGATTTTGCAATTGCCTGCCCGTGGGTCGCGCTCGCGACCCGGTCGGGAGCTCCGTGACCCCGCGATCGGGAAAGCCGATCAGTGACGTCAGACGTCAGACGTCAGCCACGCCCCCTAATGTAAAAAAAACACACACGTCACAGCCCATAACCCCTCCCCTCCCCCTAGTGGTTAACTCTTTCACTACAACTGTCATTTATACAGGAATCAGTGCATTTAAATAGCATTGATTGCTGTATAAATGACAATGGTCCCAAAAATGTGTCAAAAATGTCCGATGTGTCCGCCATAATGTCTCAGTCGCAATAAAAATCGCTGATCACCGCCATTACTAGTAAAAAAAAAAAAATATTAATAAAAATGCTATATAACTATCCCCTATTTTGTAAACGCTATAACTTTTGCGCAAACCAATCAATCACTAATTGCGATTTATTTTTTATTTTTTTTTATTTTTTTTACCAAATATATGTAGAAGAATACGTATCGGCCTAAACTGAGGAAAAAAAAAAATGTTTTTTTATATATTTTTTGGGGATATTTATTATAGCAAAAAATAAAAAATATTGCATTGTTTTCAAAATTGTTGCTCTATTTTTGTTTATAGCGCAAAAAATAAAAACCGCAGGGGCGATCAAATACCACCAAAAGAAAGCTCTATTTGTGGGAAAAAAAAAGGACGCCAATTTTGTTTGGGAGCCACGTCGCACGACCGCGCAATTGTCAGTTAAAGCGACGCAGTGCCGAATCGCAAAAAGGGGCCTGGTCCTTTGGCTGCCAATTGGTCCGGGGCTGAAGTGGTTAAGGCATCGCTGCCTACAAAACGACTGCCAAAGCTTTGTAATGGTGGGGGCTCCCGGTACTGAGATTGTCACCATACTCCCTCTAGTGGATGGAACCTCTCAGATTATTTCCCACTAAGAATATATCTACTGTTGTGGATAAGGTACCACGGCAGCCATTCTCAGCCAGGGTTCCGTGGTACCCCGAGGCTTTTTCAAGAGGTTGTCGGGTTCCTTGAGCCGTGGCTTATAGACCTCTCATCTAATGGTGTCTTCATCGTTCCAGGTCCATCACCATTTGCAGTGTCTGGAATGACACCAATGCCAGGGTTGCTTGGACAAACTGACCACCAACGTAAGGAACATTCTTATAGTAACAACCCCCCCCACACCAGCCTTCAATTTACTAATCTTAGCAGAGGCACCCTGAGACCTGAAAATGATTTCAGGCGTTCCTCTGTGGTAAAAAGATTGAGAAGGGGGGGCACAGATATTGGGAACCAGAAGTGAGCTAAGACTTCAGTTTTTACATGCCAAGACCAGAGGGAAGATGTCTGCCAGCAGCGTTATGTATCATTGACCATTGGAAATACTTTCCTTCATATTTAGGACCTTCTTTTCCAAAGTGGGATCTTAATTCCCTTGCTATAGCCTCAGTTTTAACCACTTGACTTCCAGAAGGATTACCCCCCTTCATTACTGGGGCATTGCACCGTGCTACTTTAACTAACTGGAAATTGCGCAGTCATGCAGCGCTGTACACAAATTTTATATACTCGAGTATAAGCCGAGGCACCTAATTTTACCACAAAAAACTGGGAAAACGTATTGACTCGAGTATAAGCCTAGAGTGAGATATGCGCAGCTACTGTAAGTGGAAAAAAACGGCAATGCCCATTTGCGGCCTCGCTGTGCCCATTTGCGGCCTCGCTGTGCCCATTTGCGGCCTCGCTGTGCCCATTTGCAGCCATAGGTCCCCCGAACTTCAAACTTGGTAGTTAAGGGTTCCTAGATGCCCCCCTAGCTGCAGCCAAAATTGGGGGGTCTCCTGAAACGACATTGCTGCAGATGGACACAGTTGACCGACTTTGGTGCCCCATATCTCGGGGCCACTTGGTGCTAGGAACCCCATCTTTGTATATGTTGTAGTTCCACTGGGTTTGCACACCAAATTTGGGGTTCCTAGCACCAAGTGGCCCCAAATACGGGGCCCCAAGGTCACGTCGGAAAATGTCATTCTCTGCTGCAGAAAAGTGCTTGACTCGAGTATAAGCCGAGGGGGGCATTTTCAGCACAAAAAAATGTGCTGAAAAACTCGGCTTATACTCGAGTATATACGGTATATTTATTTTTTCACACAAATGTACTTTTTATTTTTTGGTGGTGTTTAACCACTTGCCAACCGCACTATAGCCGAATGAGTGCTACAGCATGGCTGGCCAGTTCTGGGGGGGGGGGGGGGTGTCGTGTGATGGCCTGACGTGATTGCTCCTGCTATGGCGTGCACTGTCCTCTGGACACTGCCTATAACAGATGGAGGTAAAGAGCCAATCATCGGCTCTTTACCATGTGATCAGCTGTGTCCAATCACAGCTGATCACGATGTAAACGGAAGTCTGTTATTGGCACTCCTTTCCTCGTGCTGACAGCATGAGAAGAGAGCCGATAACCAGCTTGTGTTAAAGGGACATCTACACTGATTATCAGTGCCAACCAGTGCTGCCAATCGGTGCCCATCAGTGCCGCCAATCAGCGCACATCAGTGGAGAAAAATGACCTTTTTGTAAATTTTACAAACGAGAAGAGAAAAGTTTATTTTTTATTTTTTAAATTTAAATTTTCAGTCTTGTTTAGCAAAAAAAACCCCAGTGGTGATTAAATAATCCACCAAAAGAAAGCTCTATTTGTGTGGGTAAAAGGTGATAAAAATGTCATGGCTACAGTGTAGCATGACCGCGCAATTGTCATTCAAACTGTGACAGCGCTGAAAGCTGAAAATTGGCCTGGGCTGGAAGGTGGGTGAAAGTCCCCGGTAGGTTAATCACCACTGGGTTTTTTTTTTTTGCAAAATAAACAAAAAACTGAAAACGAAACAAATTTTTCTTGTTTGCAAAATGTCATAACTGTCTATATTCATAAATTTAGGCCAACATGTATTCTGCTCCATTTCTTTGGTAATAATAATCCCAAATCAGTGTATATTTAGCCTGTAGGAAAGTTATAGAATCCACAAACTATGGGATATATATCTGATAATTGATCAATTCTGATGTACTGATGGTCGATCTCTTCTTGGGGCCCTAAAATGCCAATACAGTACAAATATCCCCCCAAATGGCCCCTTTTTTTGAAAACTGCCAGTCCAAGGTTATTGGTAGTGGGCACAGTGAGCGTTTTTAAAGTTGTAATTTTTTTGTAAAATCAATTTTAATTTTTTTCACACTTTTTTTTTTTTATATTTCTTTTACTTACTGTCACCATTGCAAGACAGTGTCGTATTATGACTTGTGTGACGGTGATCAGGGATACTGACTGTTAACTGTGAACAAAAAAAAATAACTTTTTTTCCAAGTGGTTCTAAAGCAAGCAGGTGGCTAGCGAGCTAGTGCACATGTGCGAGGTGGCGTACGGGTACGTTGCCTAGCTGGCTGTGCCTCCCGTTCATAGTAAATGTGGGCGGGAGAGAGTCCCCTGCCCTGTCTTCCTCCTCACTATGATTGGTTGTAGTGATCACATGATACCCCCGCCGTGGTGGACACAGCGGTCATGGGAGCGAGCTAGTGCACATGTGCGAGGTGGCGTACGGGTACGTTGCCTAGCTGGCTGTGCCTCCCGTTCATAGTAAATGTGGGCGGGAGAGAGTCCCCTGCCCTGTCTTCCTCCTCACTATGATTGGTCGTAGTGATCACATGATACCCCTGCCGTGGTGGACACAGCGTTCATGGGAGCGAGCTAGTGCACATGTGCGAGGTGGCGTACGGGTACGTCGCCTAGCTGGCTGTGCCTCCCGTTCGTAGTAAATGTGGGCGGGAGAGAAGCAGTTAAAAAGCAATAAAGGCTATGATCTCGCATGACATGTGCTCTTCACCCACAGAGAGGGCATACTGAAAACCCAGGGCCAACTTTTACGGTTTTTGATTGTACAAGTGTGAACAGGTCTGTAGTTTGGTTGAGGTGACCTGGAATCTTCTGCATTAAGCAGCACTTTGTATCTGGAGCACATTAAAATAAAATATGTATAAATGACTTTAATTCACTTTAACTGCACATCATAATTACTAGCGCCACTTTATAGTTGGCGCAGTCCGCATTCCTGGGTGTAAGTTGTATTCAGAAGCTGCGGCTTTGAGTCACCTCCTGGGTTCATCTGTCTGCCATTATCTCTGATTCATATACAACCTAAAGTACCAGATAGTTACTGTATGTGATGCACAAGCCTCATAAAATAAACAAAAAAACGTATTTACATTTTCAGACTGAATGAAGGAGAGGAGTGCAGAGGGTATGCCAGTGGGCGGTATGTATAGGAGAGGAGTGGGAGGGTATGCCAGTGGGCAGTATGTACAGGAGAGGAGTGGGAGGGTATGATAGTGGGCGGTATGTACAGGAGAGGAGTGGGAGGGTATGGCAGTGGGCGGTATGTACAGGAGAGGAGTGTGGAGGGTATGACAGTGGGCAGTATGTACAGGAGTGGAGTGTGGAGGGGGTGATAGTGGGCGGTTTGTACAGGAGTGGAGGGGGATGACAATCTGCACTATGTACAGGAGAGGAGTGTGGAGGGTCTGACAGTGGACAGTATGTACAGGAGAGGAGTGTGGAGGGTATGATAATGGGCAGTATGTACGGGAGAGGAGTGGGAGGGTATGACAGTGGGCGGTATGTACAGGAGAGCAGTGTGGAGGGTATGTACAGGAGAGCAGTGTGGAGGGTATGACAGTGGGCGGTGTGTACGGGAGAGGAGTGGGAGGGTATGACAGTGGGCGGTATGTACGGGAGAGGAGTGGGAGGGTATGACAGTGGGCGGTATGTACGGGAGTGGAGTGGGAGGGTATGACAGTGGGCAGTATGTACAGGAGAGGAGTGGAAGGGTATGTCAGTGGGCACTATGTACAGGAGTGGCGTGGGAGGGTATGACAGTGGGCACTATGTACAGGAGTGTGGAGGGTATGCCAGTCGGCACTATGTACATGAGAGGAGTGTGGAGGGTATGACAGTGGGCACTATGTACAGGAGTGGCGTGGGAGGGTATGACAGTGGGCACTATGTACAGGAGTGTGGAGGGTATGCCAGTCGGCACTATGTACATGAGAGGAGTGTGGAGGGTATGACAGTGGGCACTATGTACAGGAGTGGCGTGGGAGGGTATGACAGTGGGCACTATGTACAGGAGTGGGAGGGTATGACAACCAGCAGAAGAATCTCTTGACTCATAAATGGTGGTTACTGATCTTTGCTGTGTGTGTGGAGTGTAGGACAAGCCACTGCCGGCGTCCAGCACCCGATCTTCAATGCGGGTGATACAAGTCAGGGCTTTGGGAGACGTGCCCCCACATACTTTTAGGATTGCTTTGTTAAAATGTCATTCTTTCGTTTACAAGGTCTGCTTTTTATTATTTCCAGATGAAGAGGGGTCTGATCAGCACTCCCCCGGCAGACATGCTGCCAACTTCAGAAAGAGGGAAATCAAACTCCTGGTTGCGGCAGAAGAATGCCGGCATCTATGTCAGACCCAGACTGTTCTCTCCTTATGTGGAGGAGGCCAAGGTAATGTCACTCCTGTGTGTTCCTGGACAGGAGAACATTTGTATTGTTGTTGAAGATTTGCAATTGACGTTTATTTCATTTAACAGTATATTATGATTGGAAGGGACAATGTGCAGGTCACACACAATACAATCTGATCACTAAGTGAAGGTCCTACATAACGGGGACAATGTGAGGGAGATATTATGATTAGAGTGAATGAAAATATTTCCATAATTTGGCTTTACTGAATACCGTGTCATTTCCATTCTTCCCGACCTTCTCTGGAATATCATCGGTAGGTTTTATACGATCGTCACGAATTGAGGCGCCATTCACACCTCAGCGTTTGCTGGATTAGAAAAAAAATGTATAAATTCTTCTCCATGGAGATGGTTCACGTCTCCACTCAGATTCCTGAAGCTCAAAGTTCTGGAGCTTTTTTTTGTAGCTCAAATTGGGCAGAAATACGCATATTTGGCAGGTTTTTATTCCCATAGAAATCAATGAAAACGCGCTATTTGCTCTTTTTGTGCGCCTTTTGTCACGCGGCTTTGTGCAATTTTCTGCTCAAATTAAATTTAAACAAAAATTGTAATATGAATAAATGTCAAATTCACAAATAACTAAAAATCTTCATACATTTAATTTAATAATATAAATGATATTAACCTTAAAAAAATATAGCAAATTAATGATGTAAAAAAACTGAAAAAAAACTTACATGATTATTAAACATAATAATTATTTTTATTAATCATAATTTATTTATTGTGTTTTAGTTATTTATTTTATTTGTTTATTTTTAAGGGTTAGGGGTTAAAGTAATATTAAAGGCTCATTTTTATCTTCTTTTTTTTTTTTTCTTTAAAAATAACAAACTTGTTAACTTGCCTGCTCTGCACCAGAGCCGAGCTTCAGCCGTAGCCGTGATTAGCACAGCGGTCACATGATCGGAAACCTCCTGAAAGCTAGTATGCATCAGGAGCTTTCCAGTACCTGCCGGCTACCGTTCTAGAAGCTCGGTAAGGGGTATACACGGGGCCACATATATGCGACCCCTCAAAGATAAGGCCCACACGCCGAGAGGCTGCATGTGTGCAGCCAGCGTGAAGCAGTTTATGCATTAAGGTAAAAAAAATAAAAACCTCTGGACAGCCCCCCTAATTGTTTCCTGAGCCCCATCTTGATCCAGCGTTGTGTTCTAGAGCAACGGCTCTCGCCTCACAGGGCATATTAATATCAGTGGGAGCCATTGGCTCTTGCTGCTGTCAATCAAATCCTGTGACGAGGGAGCGGGGCTGAGCCACACTGTGTCAATACACGCAGACAGTGTGGCTCGGAAACCAGCACCCAGGTAGGCCACAATAGCAAGCGGCTTCCTATCGGTACACACCAAGAAAAGGTGGAGCCGGGAGCTCCGGTGTGGGACCCAAGAAGAGGAGGAGCCGGGAGCTCCGGTGTGGGACCCAAGAGGAGGAGCCGGGAGCTCCGGTGTGGGACCCAAGAAGAGGAGGAGCCGGGAGCTCCGGTGTGGGACCCAAGAAGAGGAGGAGCCGAGAGCTCCGGTGGGGGACCAAAGAAGAGGAGGAGCCGGGAGGTCCGGTGTGGGACCCAAGAAGAGGAGGAGCCGAGAGCTCCGGTGGGGGACCAAAGAAGAGGAGGAGCCGAGAGCTCCGGTGGGGGAGCCAAGAAGAGGAGGAGGAGCCGGTAGCACCGGTGGTGGAGCCAAGAGGAGGAGGAGGAGGAGGAGCCGGGAGCACCGGTGGTGGAGCCAAGAGGAGGAGGAGGAGCCAGGAGCGCTGGTGGTGGAGCGGGGAGCTCTGGTGGGGGAGCCAAGAAGAGGCGGAGGAGCCGGGAGCGCCGGTGGTGGAGCCAAGAGGAGGAGGCTTGGGGGCTGCTCTGTGCAAAACCATCACATAGTATAATGTTTGTAACTTTAGGGGAAAAAAAATTATTTCTTTTAGATTTACTTTAACCACTTGCTGACCGGCCCATGTATGTGTACTGCAAGGCGGTGGCTCCTGTGTATAGAATCGGGCACGCAATTCTAGGGATCTTTGCCTCCCCCCAGTCACCGCTCCTCCCCCACAGTTAGCAAGCACTCCCGAGACGCATTTTAACCCTTTGATCGCCCCATATGTTAACCCCTTCCCTGCCAGTGTCATTAGTACAGTGATAGTGTATATTTTTTTCACTGATCACTGTAATAATGTCACTGGTCCCCCAAAAAAGTGCCACCAAAGCCCCATACACACTATCAGATTTTCTGCTGATTTTTGTTTTCCTTTTTATAATATGAGGCCAAACCTTAGGAGTTTCAATTTGTATGCAATCAGGCAGGCCCTTGCATTACATGTTTTTTGGTAAATCTGAAGACAAAAATCTGCAGAAAACCTGATGGTGTGTATGGGGCTTTAGTGTCCCTTTTGTCCGCCGCAATATCGCAGTCCCGATACAAGTCGCTGATCGCCATTACTGGTTAAAAAAATAAAAATGAAAGTTTTATAAATATATCCCATCGTTTGGTTCTAACAAAAGACATATCGTCTACAATCGATATACGCTTATTGGTATTTTTACCAAAAATTTGTAGCGGAATATAAATTGATGAAGAAATTCGATTTTCTTTTTACACTTTATTGGATGATTTATTGTAATTTTTTTCAAAATTGTCTTTTTTTTTTTTTTTGTTGTGCAAAAAAAAAAAGGCAGAGGTCATCAAATGCCACCAAAAGCAAACTATATTGTGGGGGGGAACTAAATTTAATTTGGGTACAGTGTCGCACGACCGGGCAATTGTTAAAGTAACACAGTGCCATATAGCAAAAAAAGACCTGGTCATGAAGGGGGTAAACCTTCCAGAGCTGAAGTGGTTAAGTATATGAGATGAGTAGGTGTTTAGTAGTCCTCTTTAGAAACACGCAACCCAGTGTGACAACGCTGCTCCTCCATAGAGTACGGTGAGTGTTGTCACCCTGGGACAGGAAGTGTGTGAGGAAAATGAGCCCCAAAAATGGTTATTGATCCCAGAGGCTCCCGCATGAAAGAGAATGCTTGAGAGAATCTTTTACATCAATGATTAGTCATTCATTATTGGCCATGGAACGCTTTTTGTGGCACCATCAACGTGTTTCGTCGCACTGTCAGTCACTTCATCAGGAGAGCGTGAGTAAAAACTTGAAGGATGCAGAGTAACAATCCATTCTGTAGCGTTCAGTGTGTCGGGAGAACAATGCACTCATCACATCCAAAGACTGGGAGGCTACAAAATGTAACCTTTTTGTTATATGGTTTTAGATACTTTTATTTCCTGCAATGTATCGAATTCTCTGTTTTCTAATCTGAATTTTTATATTTCAGTCTGTGCTGGATGAGATGATGGTGGAGCAGACAGATTTGGTTCGGCTGAGGATGGTTCGAATGTCGAACGTTCCCGACACGCTGTACATGGTGAACAACGCAGTGCCACAGTGCTGTCACATGATCAACCACCAGCAAATGAGCAGTAGCCAGACAAACCCTCCTACTGTAGTAGCCAATGAAATACCAGGTAATTGTCATCGGCTGTCTGTGTCTCATTTCCCTACTGATTTATCTCTGTTCAATTTTAAGAGCTCCAGGCATATAATCCCATTCTTCTCACTGATCACCAATGTAAGGAACATTCTTCCCACTGATCACCAATGTAAGGAACATTCTTCCCACTGATCACCAATGTAAGGAACATTCTTCCCACTGATCACCAATGTAAGGAACATTCTTCTCACTGATCACCAATGTAAGGAACATTCTTCCCACTGATCACCAATGTAAGGAACATTCTTCCCACTGATCACCAATGTAAGGAACATTCTTCCCACTGATCACCAATGTAAGGAACATTCTTCTCACTGATCACCAATGTAAGGAACATTCTTCTCACTGACCACCAATGTAAGGAACAATCTTCACTGATCACCAATGTAAGTAACATTCTTCCCACTGATCACCAATGTAAGGAACATTCTTCTCACTGATCACCAATGTAAGGAACATTCTTCTCACTGATCACCAATGTACAGGAACATTCTTCTCACTGATCACCAATGTAAGGAACATTCTTCCACTGATCACCAATGTAAGGAACATTCTTCTCACTGATCACCAATGTAAGGAACATTCTTCCCACTGATCACCAATGTAAGGAACATTCTTCCCACTGATCACCAATGTAAGGAACATTCTTCCCACTGATCACCAATGTAAGGAACATTCTTCCCACTGATCACCAATGTAAGGAACATTCTTCCCACTGATCACCAATGTAAGGAACATTCTTCCCACTGATCACCAATGTAAGGAACATTCTTCCCACTGATTACCAATGTAAGGAACATTCTTCCCACTGATCACCAATGTAAGGAACATTCTTCTCACTGATCACCAATGTAAGGAACATTCTTCCAACTGACCACCAATGTAAGGAACATTCTTCCCACTGATCACCAATGTAAGGAACATTCTTCCCACTGATCACCATGTAAGGAACATTCTTCTCACTGATCACCAATGTAAGGAACATTCTTCTCACTGATCACCAATGTAAGGAACATTCTTCTCACTGATCACCAATGTAAGTAACATTCTTCCCACTGATCACCAATGTAAGGGACATTCTTCTCACTGATCACCAATGTAAGGAACATTCTTCCCACTCATCACCAATGTAAGGAACTTTCTTCCCACTGATCACCAATGTAAGGAACATTCTTCCCACTGATCACCAATGTAAGGGACATTCTTCCCACTGATCACCAATGTAAGGAACATTCTTCCCACTGATCACCAATGTAAGGAACATTCTTCCCACTGATCACCAATGTAAGGAACATTCTTCCCACTGATCACCAATGTAAGTGACATTCTTCCCACTGATCACCAATGTAAGGGACATTCTTCCCACTGATCACCAATGTAAGGGACATTCTTCCCTTTGATCACCAATGTAAGGAACATTCTTCCCTTTGATCACCAATGTAAGGAACATTCTTCTCACTGATCACCAATGTAAGGAACATTCTTCCCACTGATCACCAATGTAAGGAACATTCTTCCCACTGATCACCAATGTAAGGGACATTCTTCCCACTGATCACCGATGTAAGGGACATTCTTCCCACTGATCACCAATGTAAGGAACATTCTTCCCACTGATCACCAATGTAAGGGACATTCTTCCCACTGATCACCGATGTAAGGGACATTCTTCCCACTGATCACCAATGTAAGGGACATTCTTCCCACTGATCACCAATGTAAGGAACATTCTTCTCACTGATCACCAATGTAAGGGACATTCTTCCCACTGACCACCAATGTAAGAACATTCTTCCCACTGACCACCAATGTAAGGAACATTCTTCCCACTGATCACCAATGTAAGGAACATTCTTCTCACTGATCACCAATGTAAGGGACATTCTTCCCACTGACCACCAATGTAAGGAACATTCTTCTCACTGATCACCAATGTAAGGAACATTCTTCTCACTGATCACCAATGTAAGGAACATTCTTCTCACTGATATATATATAACTCTCCGGCCGAGAGATCCCTTCCGGTGGTGACCACTTTTACCTTAGAGGACCGCCCACAGTTTCAGAAAATTTTCGGGGTTATGGACGCTATCTGCTGCCATATGTCAAAAAGTACAGCTACGGCGGTTTGCGGGAAGTGATTAAAATGTTATAACAACTCAAAGTCAAATCCATATCTGCAGTCTCCCCATCCTGCCGATAATGGCAAACCACGGCCGCTGGAGATGTCCGCCAAGCTGACATCACTTCCGCCCTATACCTACAGGAGTCCCGGAACTTCTCCAGTCCTGTGAGTACCTCCAGCGGCCGTGGTTTGCGATCATCGGCAGGACGGGGACACTCTAGAGATGATTTTGACTAGATGTTTACTTTGCGAGTTGTTATAACATTTTAATAAACTGCCTATTGCTGCACTACGTGGAGCTTCAATTTTTTTACTGGGTTCACACACAGTAGCTGTGGGGGGAAATCGCATGCAATTCGGACAGGAATCGCACTGCATTCCTATTTTAACCAAATGCAGTACTTTGCAGTGCGATTTACACCCATTCATTTTGTATGGATGTAAATCGCAACCCAAAGTATCGGTACTCCCAAAAAAACGCTATTGGTGCATCTCTAAGAATAACTCTTTAAAGTGCGGTAAAATCGCATCCTTGGCGGTTTGTTTTTTGAACGAGTGTCCTGATTGGACATCCTTTCTTTTCAGGGTACCAGAATGTGACTGATGAGATTTATTTATTTTTTCTTAACAAGAGTTTAGCTTTAACGAAAAATGTGATGACATCTGCTTTGTTTCCCTCAGTTCCCCCGCTTGGAGTCGTGAGGGAGATGATCAGACGCCTGCAGGAACTGCGACATATGGAGCAAGTTCAGCGCGCATACGCCTTAAACTGTGGAGAAGGTGCTACTGTCAGTTATGAGATTCAGCTCCGGGTTTTGAGGGAATTTGGTCTATCTGACACGGCTGCAGAGCTGTTACAGGTAATCTGGTGGATTGTTTTCATTTGGGGCTTTTGCACCCCCCAGGGATCTGTACTATAAGAATTTCTAATAGAAGACGAGAGGTTTATTTTCATTTTCTATCCAAAGACAAGACAAAAGGGTCATTGATTGTCTAGTGGGGTGTAGAAGCTGTAATAAAGATACAAGAAGAAGCTTGTATTTCATTTCTGTGATAAAGTAGGTAGCCAAGGATTTGTGATCAACTTGCTTGATATAGGGGGGCCCAGGTGTGGCCCCTAACACCTGCAAAAGACCCCACATGAAATTCTTGAATCTAATGCTATAGAAAGTAGGTTGGCAGAGACTATAGGTATGCTACAAGAGATGGTCAGACTGGGCATATGATGTAGATGCTGTTGTAGATCAGGGACATGACAGATGCTGTTGGAGACTGGGGACGTGAGTTGACCAGTGTGGACCAAGACGTTGTGGGTTGACCAGTGTGGACCAAGACGTTGTGGGTTGACCAGTGTGGACCAAGACGTTGTGGGTTGACCAGTGTGGACCAAGACGTTGTGGGTTGACCAGTGTGGACCAAGGCGTTGTGGGTTGACCAGTGTGGACCAAGGCGTTGTGGGTTGACCAGTGTGGACCAAGGCGTTGTGGGTTGACCAGTGTGGACCAAGGCGTTGTGGGTTGACCAGTGTGGACCAAGGCGTTGTGGGTTGACCAGTGTGGACCAAGGCGTTGTGGGTTGACCAGTGTGGACCAAGGCGTTGTGGGTTGACCAGTGTGGACCAAGGCGTTGTGGGTTGACCAGTGTGGACCAAGGCGTTGTGGGTTGACCAGTGTGGACCAAGGCGTTGTGGGTTGACCAGTGTGGACCAAGGCGTTGTGGGTTGACCAGTGTGGACCAAGGCGTTGTGGGTTGACCAGTGTGGACCAAGGCGTTGTGGGTTGACCAGTGTGGACCAAGGCGTTGTGGGTTGACCAGTGTGGACCAAGGCGTTGTGGGTTGACCAGTGTGGACCAAGGCGTTGTGGGTTGACCAGTGTGGACCAAGGCGTTGTGGGTTGACCAGTGTGGACCAAGGCGTTGTGGGTTGACCAGTGTGGACCAAGGCGTTGTGGGTTGACCAGTGTGGACCAAGGCGTTGTGGGTTGACCAGTGTGGACCAAGGCGTTGTGGGTTGACCAGCTCGGACCAAGACGTTGTGGGTTGACCAGCTCGGACCAGGGCGCGTGGGTTGACCAGCTCGGACCAGGGCGCGTGGGTTGACCAGCTCGGACCAGGGCGCGTGGGTTGACCAGCTCGGACCAGGGCGCGTGGGTTGACCAGCTCGGACCAGGGCGCGTGGGTTGACCAGCTCGGACCAGGGCGCGTGGGTTGACCAGCTCGGACCAGGGCGCGTGGGTTGACCAGCTCGGACCAGGGCGCGTGGGTTGACCAGCTCGGACCAGGGCGCGTGGGTTGACCAGCTCGGACCAGGGCGCGTGGGTTGACCAGCTCGGTGTGAAGAAACACAAGTGTCCTGCACAGAGCCCTGACCTCAATCCTACTGAACACCTTTGGGTTGAATTATACAATCGACAGTGAGCCAGGTCTTCTCATCCAACTCAAGTACCTGACCTCACAAATGGCCACAAATTCTCCCAGACACCCTCCAAAATCTTGTGTAAAACCAGATGGCTTGAGTATGTCATTGCTTGTATGGGTGTTGGGGGAAGGGGAGGAGGGTGGTTTAGGGGCAAGCTGTGAGTGAAAGTTCAGCTATACCCGTTAATATTAAAAAAGACAAAATAAGGCAATGCTCTTCTTGTTTACAGAATCCTCACAAGTTCTTCCCAGACGAGCGGTTTGGAGATGAGAGTCCTCTTCTGACGGTGCGCCAGTCCGGGAGATGTAGAATCAACAGCACCCCGGCCCCGGAAACCATGTTTACTGACCTAGACTCTTACGTGGCCTTCCATCCTCCGTTACCTCCACCACCCCCTCCTTACCACCCGCCTGCCACGCCAATACACAACCAGTTCAAAGTGGGCTGGAAGCAGAGAGTGCCCAGTCAGCACCCCTCCCGCTCTTTTTCCTACCCCTGCAACCATTCGTTGTTCCATTCCCGTACTGTCCCTAAAGCCACCCCACCCTCTTACCTGCCTGGTGTCAAAACCATCCCCCCTGATTGCACTAACACTGGCTTTGGCAGGCAGACCGTAGCGGCAGCTGCAGCAGCTGCCCTAGCAGCAGAGCAGCAAGCGGTGAGTGCAAATGTAACACTTTTTTTTAATAATTTTTTTTGTTATTTTGGGATGTGGCTGTCAGTGAGGTGAACCCTAGATCTGCTAGCTGGGAAACTTTTTAAGGTTGGGTTCACAATGTGTGCGGGGCGGCTCGCAGCGGAGGGGGGGGGGGGGGGGTCTGGTTGTGTCCCCTGTGCACCGTTTTCAAGTCGGAATTTTTGGCTGCGTTCCGGCCGGAAATAAACCAGAAGACGCACAAAGGGCTCTTCTGCAAACCGCTCCGCAGCCGTCCTGGAGCTGTGTGGACCCGGCTCCATTGAGAGGCCGTCAGTCTCCTGACATTGGATGTAAGGAAACCTGCATTGAATTTGCACCAGTGTGAGCCCAGCCTGAAGGATCAGTTCACCTTTTGACAAAAAAGTCATAAATGCTAATTTTTTTTTTGCAGGTAAAAAAAAACGGGCATTTATTTTTATTTTGTCGCAGGAGCCTGTAAGGCATTGCACCATCAATCATCAGATCTGTCAGTGTATCGGCTTGCTCTTACCTCATATGAGGAAACCGATTCATTCTGACAGGAAAACTCAATGAACTACCGCAGCGCCCTGAGAGTTCTTTGAAAACTACAAGCCGACAGTCGCAAAGGCCTCTGGACCTTGTAGTTGTCCATTCACAGAGCGCTCTGAATGAGTGACGTGGACAGAGCCCTGCACGGCCGCATTTTTAAAAATAATTTGTCAGCTAGTGGGGGGGATAAGATCCCCGCTAACTGTCACATGGGGGGGGGGGGGGTCTGTTCATAACATGTTACACCCTGAATATGAAAACTTGCCTTTTAGACCCCTTTCACACCGGGGTGTTTAACAGGCGCTACAGCACTAAAAATAGCGCCTGAAAAAAGTGGCTCCATTCTCTCCCATGTGAAAGACCGAGGGCTTTCACACTGGAGCGGTGCACTGGCAAGGCGTCAGAAAAAGTCCTGCCAACAGCTTCTTTGGAGCAGTGAAGGAGGGGTGAACTCACCGCTCCTCCCCATTGAAATCAATAACGGCGCGCTGCAAAATCGCCAGCAAAACGTCGCTCCGGCTGCGTTTTGCAGGCGGATTGAACCCCCTTTTAACCGCTAGCAGGGGGGGTAAAACCAAATAGCGCTGCTAAAGCGGCGCTAAATATAGCGCCGCTTTACCGCTGACGCCCTAGGCGCCTTGGTGTGAAAGGGGTCTCAAAGCTGAACTCCGGGACAGTTTTTAGTGTGCACCCTTAATTCCTGTCCCATATTGCATTGTAAACCTTTATTTTTTTTTTTTTTTTTTTTTAGCCACCTATTTTTTTATTAAAGTATCTTTTGTATAGTTGATGTTGTCCTCATTTGGAAACAAAGCCTAGCTATGCCCGGACACCCGACGGATGTACAAGGGAAGCACAGATGTCAATTCTGGAACAAAGTACCGTTCCCATCATGCCATTGGAATTGTCTAATGGGTATCGATGTGGGATTTTGAATCAAATGTGCGTTCACTTTTTTTTTTTTTCCTGCAGGACCCTTGAAAGCATTGCACCGTGATCAGTAGATCCAGGGGTGCAATGTCAGGCTTCTGCAGACGAGCCCTGCAGCTTTCTCTCCCTTACCTCCATACAGGCTGTCTGAAAGCTGCAGGGCTTGTGAAAAATCTACGAGAGCGCCCATCAGACGGTACTGCAAATGAATGATGCAGCTGTGTGGGAGGAGCTCCATACGCCAGTGCTCCATACGCCAGAGATCCCGGTGTCGCACTGTGGGGGGGGGGGGGGATCGGGAACTGGTTGCTGGAACATGTTACATGTTCCAAAAGGTGAACTTGGCCTTTAAAGCCCATTTGCAGGTTCTGGGGAAATGTTTTCTATGAATCTGATGTGCAGGGAGTTCTGTCTTTACTGTCTTTGTGTGTGAAAAATAAAAAAGCCTCATGGATAATGTCCTGCGCTATACTGCAGAGCAGGACCGCTACTCCCTGCTGTAGTCCTATATAGCCCAAAAATGGGATGCTCTGAACTAGAACTGATTCACCCTCCGAGGACTCCAGGTGCCGGACAGCAGAGAGCTGGCGGCCAAAGATGGGACCTTGCTCTGTAAGTTTGGGATTGTTAAAAAATAAAAAAATAAAAACATACTTGCCTAGCTGGATGCGGCATCTGCCCCCCCCACTGGCTCTTTAGTGAGAACTGAGCGATCAAACACAGCTGATCGCTCAGTGTAGAGGGGTCTGGCTCAGGCTCTCTCGGTGTATCATTGAGAGGCTGAGTAAGGTGCCAATCCAGGCTTCTGGGTTGATTCTGACCATATGGTCACGATCTTTCCTGAGCCTTGACTGGCTGAGTGACGTCAGCTGGCAGCAGGCTTTTAGCCCGCTGACAGCTGAAAAATGGGTCACGAGTGCAGAATGAGCTCCACTCCTGTGATCCAGGACCCCAAAACACTTTGGCCTTCTCCTTTTAAAGGCGTAGTCTCTCTGCATGTTTCGGATGCCACTCCCAACCCAAACCCCCCCCCCGGGCGCTGAGTCACAACTACAACTCAATTGTCAAAGCTCACGTTCCCCGTTTAATTTCAGGGATCTAGCTGTCTTTCAGGGGGCTTGTTGGACCCAATGCTGAGTTATTCTTTTCTGGATGTGTTTGGTGTTTGGGGCACAGGACAGTCTCTTCAGACACTTCTGCAGGGAGCAATGATCCTTCTCAGCAGCTTAGTGCAGGACATGTGATTTTCTAGCCTTGCTGGGGCTGCATTAGATGCCTTTCACACTGGGGCACTTTACCGCTATTCTTCTCAGCCGCTAGCTGGGAGCTTTTAACCCCAAAGAAGGGGTTAAACCTCCCGTTTTAAGGCACTTTTAAGGCGGTTCGGAAGCGCTGCCCACTTTGCAATGGGCAGGAGCGTTTTGGGAGGGGTGTATACAGCGCTCTCAACCTGCCCCAAAGATGCTGCTTGCAGGACTCGCAAGGGCACCGCCCCGGTGTGAAAGCGCTCACTGCAGAGAATGGGAGGTGGTTTACAGGCGAATTTTCTAGCGCTAAAACGCCCGAATACTGCCTCAGTGTGAAAGGGGGTCTTACAACAGTGTAAATTATGATGTCAAATTTCGATTTAGTTTTAGTCAGTCTTTTTACTAAAATGTAATTTTAGTTTGTCGTATTTTATTCATCTGAATTGTTTTAGTTGTTTTTTTAGTTGACTAAAATCACAAGTGCCAGTGTTCATTTCATCAACGAAAATACTTTCATCAATGAAATTTACATTGCTTTGTAAACATGTGCAATTTGTTTAGTTCCAAATTCGTTTAACAAATTTAAAAAAATTGGTTAATTCCGAAATTTCCAAATTTTTCAATTTTGGACATTATGAATGTCCGACATTACGAATTTCTTAAAATTCGTTAAACGTATTCAGAAACTAAACGAATTGCATTTTATCGTTGATTAAAATATTTTCATTGACGAAATTAAACACTGGCAATTGAGATTTTAGTCAAGATTTTAGTCGACTTTCATGAACGAAATATACACTGCTTTGTAGACATGTGCAATTCGTTTAGTTCCGAATTCGTTTTTTTTTAACAAATTTTGACAAATTCGTTAATTCTGAAGTTCTAGTAATTACGAATTTTTCGGAATTACGGAAGTTCGTAAATTAGGAAATGCGAATATTCGAAATTTCATAAATTTAGAAATTCTAAAATTTGGAAATTTGAAAATCAAGAATAAGAATGAAAATTCAAAAGAATGAAAATTCGAAATCCCGAAAATCTGAAATGACGAATAATAATAATAATAATAAATATAAAATTATAGGTATTGGAATTTCCTTTCAAATTTAGCTGTTAGTGAACTTAACCACTTACGACCGGCGCACGACGATATACGTCGGCAGAATGGCACGGACAGGCAGGAGGGCGTATATATAAGTCCCTCCTTAATGCCGTCCGTGCCGGCGTGCTCCTGCGCTGGTCAGGGCCCCCGTGAGGCCGGGCGCGGGTCCCGCGGGCTCGATCGCCGCGGGGACACCCGCGATCGTCTCACGGGAAGGCAGAACGGGGAGATGCGGAAATAGACAGCATCTCCGCGTTCTGCCTAGCAACTAGTGACGCTGATCTCTGCTCCCTGTGATTAAAGCAGAGATCAGCATTCACTAGCTGACAGCCACGCCCCCCACAGTAAGAAACACGCCTCTAGGCACACTTAACCCCTACACTGCCCCCTTGTGGTTAACCCCTTCACTGCCAGTGTCATTTATACAGGACTCAATGTATTTAAATAGCATTGATTGCTGTATAAATGACAATGGTCCCAAAAATGTGTCAAAATGTCCAATGTGTCCGCCATAATGTCGCAGTCACAATAAAAAATCGCTGATCGCCGCCATTACTAATAAAAAATAAATTATTAATAAAAATGCTATAAAAACTATCCCCTATTTTGTAAACGCTATAACTTCTGCGCAAACCAATCAATAATCGCTTATTGCGATTTTTTTTTTTTTACCAAAAATATGTAGAATACGGATCGGCCTAAACTGAGGAAAAAAAATGTTTTTTTTATATATTTTTGGGGGATATTTATTATAGCAAAAATTTAAAAATAATGCGTTTTTTTTTTTCAAAATTGTCGCTCTTTTTTAGCGCAAAAAATAAAAACCGCAGGAGTGATCAAATACCACCAAAAGAAAGCTCTATTTGTGGGAAAAAAAGACGTCAATTTTGTTTGGGAGCCACGTCGCACGACCGCGCAATTGTTAGTTAAAGCGACGCAGTGCCGAATCGCAAAAAGGGGCCTGGTCCTTTGGCTGCAAATTGGTCCGGGGCTGAAAGTGGTTAACGAGTACGAATTTATCCCAAGTTACGAATTATCTGAAATAACTAAATGCCGCATCTAAATGAATGGAACCTAACAATCTAATAATAATAATAAATAACAATAATAAAACCTTATTTTTACTTATTATTCCATTTCATTAGTTTAGATGCAGCATTCGTTATTTCGGATAATTCGTAACTTCAGATAAATTTGTATTTGTTACATTCACAAACAGCCACATTTGAAAGGAAATTCCAATACCTATAATTTAATAGTTATTCTAATTTTACTGACCTTTCTTTCTTTTTTTCGGATTTTCAAATTTTTGCATTTCCGAAATTTAGAATTCCGGAAATCAGAATTCGGTTTTCCAAAAAAGAACTAAAGAACACATTTTTGGTCAGTGCACTACTAAAGCAAAACAAAAGCAGGAATATACTATTTTCCTTCACACCGAATGTATATAAAATACTTTGCATGAAACTTGCACAACATCATTTTGCATTTTAGATACAATTTAATGTATTTTTTTTTCTTTTGTGTTCACCAGTGTGGCGAGCCGGTTCTCAATGAGTTTATGCCGGACATCGCGATGGGCGTTTCCAGCATGACACTAAAAGACAGGAGGCTGCCGGAATTGACCATGGATAGCCAGCTGAGCCAGCAGGTGTCGGACATGTTGCCGGTCCCCGCCCAGCACCACACCTACGTCCCAAGCAGGCATATGCACACCTCCCGGAAAAAGCAAACCATGGAGCCAAAAATGGATACCCGAGACAGCCAGCCGGAATATCCGGAATTCTACGACTTCTCCAATTCCGCTTGCCGGCCGTCTACCCCCGTGCCGAGCAGGCGCTCCCCCTTGACTTCCCAGGGCATTTATTTTGGTCCCGATCTGTACAGTCACAGCAAACCCCCACCGGGCGGATTAAAATCGGCTTACCTGCCCAACCAGATTTCGCCGAAAAAGCAAGACAATCCCAGGAGGGATTACCTGTACTCGCAAGACAGTCACCCCCACAGGCAAAAGATCAACGAACCCTTACACCTCGATGTCTTAGAACAGCCGCCGCAGAGACTGGATCTGGCGCTGGCCGCCCAGGAGGGCGCCGGCTCTCACCACGGCCGGGGGCGGACGAAAATGGAGTCCGACCTGACGTATGGCCTGACCTCGAACAGACCCTCACACTCCGCCTACGGCTCCGACCGGCAGGACGAGCGGTCGTTCAGGAGGATCACGGACAGCGACCTCCTGGATCACTCGGCCCAGAGGAACATGGACCTAGAGCGGGAGGACACCGTAGGCAGGGAACGAAGGTCTCCCAACAAACCAGACTTTCTCTACAAAAAATCCGCCCTTTGATACGATAACCTCCTCAACGTGATCTCCGTGCCTAAAACTTTACACCTCCTTTCTTGGGGGGGGTTTTTTCCGACCGACATCAATCTCTGCTTTGCCGTGGAAATAACCTGGCCTAATTTTTCTTTCCTCGTAGCTGACCACGGCTTCCTCTACATCAGACGTTTTGCAGATTCAATTTTTTGTAGCATAATCTCTGCAGGCACCTTGATTCGTTTTTTTTTTTTTTTTTTTTCTTTTTATGTTGTGTTTGCAGTTTTATTTTGCTCCTCCTCTGTCTCACAGCTTGGTATTGACTGTTTAAAACACTATCTTTTATGGGGTTTTTTTTGTTTACTCTTATGCTTGCAATGGCTTTTCAGCTTCCATCTCTGGTGGGTTTAAAACATTTTGAGAAGTATTTTCTAATGCCAGATAAAGCGTTTACTTTTTAATAATCAAGTGATCCAAAGAGCACATGTAGAAGTCTTATTCTCCAACCAAGTTAATTTTACCCAGTTTGTGGCGTCTTTTCGCTTTTGCTATAAATGCATAATGTGGTCATACACACACCGGCTTATTAGAAGCTGAATTTCACAAATTCAGCAGCTTTGTGAAAAGTGCAGGCATTCCATGAGTTAAGTCCTAATAGCCGCCTTCCACGTGGTGGGCTACACTCCACACTTGAGGCTGTGAGGGAGGAGAGAAGCACAGAGCAGCTATTGCCCACCCTTCCCCTCTGCTGCCCATTCACATTAGCTATGCCTGCCCCTTCCCCTCTGCTGCCCATTCACAGAAGCGGCAGCTATTCCCGCCCTTCCCCTCTCTGCCCATTCAGACGAGGCAGCTAAGCCTGTCCTTCCCCTCTGCTGCCCATTCACAGAAGCGGCAGCTATGCCACCCTTCCCCTCTGCTGCCCATTCACAGAAGCGGCAGCTATGCCACCCTTCCCCTCTGCTGCCCATTCACAGAAGCGGCAGCTATGCCACCCTTCCCCTCTGCTGCCCATTCACAGAAGCAGCAGCTATGCCCGCCCCTCCCAGCTGCCCATTCACAGATGCGGCAGCTATGCCTGCCCCACCTCTCTGCGGCCCATTCACAGAAGTGGCAGCTAGGCCAGGCCTTCCCCCTCCTCTGCCTATTTACAGAAGCGGCAGCTATGCCTGCCCCTCCCCTCTGCGGCCCATTCACAGAAGTGACCGCTATACCCATCCTTCCCCTCTGCTGCCCATTCACAGAAGTGACCGCTATGCCCATCCTTCCCCTCTGCTGCCCATTAACAGAAGCGACCGCTATTCCCACCCTTCCTCTCTCTTCCCATTCACAGAATCGGCAGCTATGCCTGTCCTTCCCCCCCTCCCCTCCTCTGCCTATTTACAGAAGCGGCAGCTATGCCCGCCCCTCCCATCTGCTGCCCATTCACAGAAGCGGCAGCTGTGCCTGCCCCTCCCATCTGCTGCCCATTCACAGAAGCGGCAGCTATGCCTGCCCCTCCCCTCTGCTGCCCATTCACAGAAGCTATGCCCGCCCCTTCCCCTCTGCTGCCCATTCACAGAAGCAGCAGCTATGCCCGCCCCTCCTGCCAATTCACAGAAGCAGCAGCTATGCCCGCCCCTCCCCACTACTGCCCATTCACTGAATCCTTCGTCTTTTTGTGAATGAGCTCACAAAATACAAAGGCTTCTGTGATTCGGCGAGGCGAGGGGAGGGGTGGGGTGGGCATAACAGCTGCATGCATCTCTGCACCTGAAGGAGCTGAGACCAGAATGTCCTGTGTTTTGAGCTCCTGAAATGTAGCAATAGCTATGCTCCTGAAGCTCCATAAAACTACCGGATGTGAATTGGAGTGCACCTCATTGGACACATGAAGGGGCGGAGTCCAGCTGTCAAGGTTCGGAGGCAATGCTGCTGGAGCACAATAAACCTGTCCCATATAAATAGAGATAAGGCCAGGAGGGGGCCGGCACCTTGTTGGACTTAACTCATAGGGTGCCATGCTTTTGCTGAACTCCTGAAATTCAGCTTTAAAACTGAACTCTGGGCAGATAGAAAATAAACATGTATGTGATTGTTAATACGTATACTTTTTTTTTTAATATGCAAATTCTGCAAGTACTCAAATTGATGGTTTTCAGTGAAGCAGTGCTCAGAGAGGGGAAAGGTGAAGCAGCAAAACAATCCTGTTCAAAGAATGAGATATGAGAGAGCAGGGAGACGAGCTTGTCAATCTGCTGTGCAGCAGGGCTCAGAAAGAGGGAAGGAGAAGCAGCAAAAGGAGCTAATCCTAAACAGAGAGCATGATGATGGGAGGAGAGAGCAGGGAGATGAGCTTGTCCTCTGCTGTGCAGCAGGGCTCAGAGAGGACGAAGGGGAAGCAACAAAAGGAGGCAATCATGTACAATACACATCATGGGAGGAGAGAGCAGGGTAATGAGCTCATCAGTCTGCTGTGCAGCAGGGCTCAGAAAGAGGGAAGGAGAAGCAGCAAAAGGAGCTAATCCTAAACGGAGAGCATGATGATGGAAGGAGAGAGCAGGGAGATGAGCTTTTCAATCTGCTGTGCAGCAGGGCTCAGAAAGAGGGAAGGAGAAGCAGCAAAAGGAGCTAATCCTAAACGGAGAGCATGATGATGGGAGGAGAGAGCAGGGAGATGAGCTTTTTAATCTGCTGTGCAGCAGGGCTCAAAAAGAGGGAAGGAGAAGCAGCAAAAGGAGCTAATCCTAAACGGAGAGCATGATGATGGGAGGAGAGAGCAGGGAGATGAGCTTGTTTTCTGCTGTGCAGCAGGGCTCAGAGAGGAGGAAGGGGAAGCAACAAACAGGCAATCATTTACAATGAACATCATGGGAGGAGAGAGCAGGGTAATGAGCTCATCAGTCTGCTGTGCAGCAGGGCTCTGAGAGGGGGGAGTAAAAGCAGAAAAAGGAGCCAAACCGGTACAAAAAAAAACCTGATGGGAGGAGAGAGCAGAGAGATGAGCTCGTCAGTCTGCTGCTTCTCCTTTTTCTGTCCAGTCACAAATTGGAGGCGGGACAAGACTTGTAAGTGTTTAAATTAAAATCCGGTCTTCCTCCAGCTGTCTGTGTAAATCTTGGTGCTGGATGGACAAATCCTACATACAAAGCCTTTGGCGGGTAAAACGGCCCCCCTCATCTCTCTTCTGTGCATTTCGCTGTTTGCCTGGAGTTCAGCTTTTAGAAATGGCTGCAGATCTCTGTGAGGACATTGAAGGTGGAGTAACCTTCGAGCGACCAATCAGACCTCAGTGTGATGAAAGTTGAATCCTTATTGGTTGCTTTGGGTAATTGCAGTTTTGCCTTTTTTCTTTACTTGATGTGACAGACGAAAGGAAGGTTCTGTGTGCGTCCTCCTACGCCCCCTACAGAGCATGCTTCCATTGTATTCTCTGTTTGTTCCGCAGTTCTATCTTTTCTGACAAACATTTACATTGTTCCCGAAATACTCCTCTTTGTTATGATGATGATAGAGAGTCATGGCTATGGAGTACAAAAGAAAGCTATGGGGGGGGGGGGGGGGGGGGGGGGTCAGAATAAATCATATTCAAGTGTTTATTTTTAACAGGAAGCAGTAGACCACCCCGGTAACGTACACCCAATCATATTCTTCAGCTCAAAACTGACCTTTTTGGTAATAGTTGCAACATTCTCCTGACACACAGAAAGGGCACCTGTCAAAGAAATTCCTCTCCGATTTCAGAGAAGTAGGAACCCATGTAGGGGACGGGCACAGTTGCATGCCGTGGGGTTGTGGGCGCACACATGACTGGGGGGGGTTGTTTGATGTCCCGTTCTCCCAGTGGGCTCAGTCACATGTCATGGAGGGGGGGGTGTTTGATATCCTGTTCTCCCAGTGGGCTCATTCACATGTCATGGGGTTGTTTTTGATATCCTGCACTCCCAGTGGGCTTAGTCACGTGTCATGGGGTAGGGGGGGGGGGGTGTTTGATATCCTGCTTTCCTGGTGGACTCAGTCACTTGTCATGGGGAGGGGGGATGTTTTTGATATCCTGTTCTCCCAGTGGGCTCAGTCGCCTGGCTTGGGAGCAGTGGCGGCTGGTGCTAGAAAATGTATTTATTTATTTTTGGGGAGGGGGGGGGTGCAAACAAACCCTCTTTTAGGTTCGCACTCACCAGAGGACACCTTGCGTTCCACGGAACGAGAAGCCGGAAGTGACGCGATGACTAATATGGATAAAATCAAAAGTGGGAGGGTTTTCGGGGGCGCAGTACTCTGTGCCCCCGAGGACAACCTGGAACAAGCCAATTGGAGCCTCCGCCTCCAATCACATGCTTTGCAAACATTTATAGACCTAATAGACAGGCATTAGTCCGGTGCCCCACACAGTGAACACACGTGAGAATGTTTTTTTTTTTTTTTTTTTTTTAATAAATGATACTATGACTAACATTTTTTAACATGTTAAAGTAGCTTTCTTCTTTGGCAAACCAACATTGGGAACTTTGGGGGGGCAGTGCCCCCCTATGGGCTGGCTGCCACTGTTTGGGAGGATGTTCAGTCTCCTGATCTCCCATAGGACACACACACACACACGCACGGCTAGGTAAGGCGTTGGATATCCCCCCCCTCTTCCATTGAGCACATTTACATGTCATGGGAGGGAGTTTAGTATCCTGCTCTCCCATTGGACACACACACAGCTGGGGAAGGTGTTTGATATCCCTCCTCAGTCAGCGCTTGGGGGTGGTGTTCAATATCCTGCTTTCCGATTGGGCAGTCCTATGGCAATGGAGGGTGTTCAATTTCCTCCTCCACCTCCCTTTTGCGCATGGTCACATGGCTTTGGCAGGGTGGTCAGTACCCTATTCTTTCAGTGAAATGGCTCAGGATGGCGTTCGATATCCTGGTCTTAGTGGGTAGGGGTGCATGGCATGGGAGAATGTTCGATATCCCGCTCCTCTTAGTGGGTTGTGCTGGTTGGTTCTGGAAAATGAAAGCACAAGTCTGGTTGTTGGGAGGGGGGCGGTGGCAGGGTTGGTATTTCTGGGCTTTTTGCTCACACGGGACCAGTACTTTACACCTCCTAGTTCTGACAATGTAAATGCCGACTACTAATAAAAATAAAATCCAGTGAGCTCCTGACTTCCTGTAGTGGGCTGACAGCGCTGCATCCGCTGCACAGATATCAGAGCAATGTTGCCCAGTTTTCCCTCATGGACTATAGAACACCCCCCCTCCCTCCCCCTCACTATGATGTGTTCTGTAGTCCACAGCGAACTGGGCAGGGCTTGGGGTTCCGGGGCAGCAAAGGCAATGTTCTCAGCTCACTGGATGACTGGCAGGACCAACTGGAACTTTCTTACAGTAGTTTCAAGGGATAAAACGTAAAGAAATGTTCATGTAGTATCTTTTTTTTTTTTTTTTTTCTGGCCTGACATTCACTTTAACACTAGAAATTGTATGAAATGTTCCCTCCCTCCTCTGATAGTAGAGATGTATATTTTATTTCTCATTGCCTTCAATATCCCTGGGAATGGGGACAATTAAAGGGCTCTGTCTAGTCTGCCACGCTTCATGTTTAAGAAATTTAAAGGGTTTTTGTATGTTGGTCGGCAATGTTAAGCAAGCGGCCAGTGTTTGGATCAGTCCAGCCAACCTTATACACAACAAAATCGCTAATAAGTTGAAACACTACAAAAGGCTATTATAACCAGAATGTGTCATAAACACTTCCCTTCATCTATGATTGAGCCACCCTTCATGTGTGAGGGAGCCATCTTTCATGTGTGAGGGAGCCGCACTTCATGTGTGAGGGAGCCGCACTTCATGTGTGAGGGAACCACCCTTCATCTATGATGGAACCACCTTTCATCTATGATGGAGCCATCTTTCATGTATGAGGGAACCACCCTTCATGTATGAGGGTGCCACCTTTCATTTGTGATGGAGCCGCCCTTCATGTGTGATGGAGCCACCCTTCATGTGTGATGGAGCCGTCCCTTCATGTGTGATGGAGCCGCCCTTCATGTATGATGGAACCACCCTTCATGTATGAGGGAGCCATCTTTCATGTATGGGGGAGCCATCTTTCATGTATGAGGGAGCCATCTTTCATCTATGATGGAACCATCCTTCATGTATGAGGGAGCCGCCCTTCATGTGTGAGGGAGCCATCTTTCATCCATGATGGAACCATCCTTCATGTATGAGGGAGCCACCTTTCATGTGTGATGGAGCCGCCCTTCATGTGTGATGGAGCCGCCCTTCATCTATGATGGAACCACCCTTCATGTATGAGGGAGCCATCTTTCATGTATGAGGGAGCCATCTTTCATGTATGAGGGAGCCATCTTTCATGTATGAGGGAGCCATCTTTCATGTATGAGGGAGCCATCTTTCATGTATGAGGGCGCCATCTTTCATGTATGAGGGAGCCATCTTTCATGTATGAGGGAGCCATCCTTCATGTATGAGGGAGCCGCACTTCATGTGTGAGGGAGCCACCCTTCATCTATGATGGAGCCATCTTTCATGTATGAGGGAACCACCCTTCATGTATGAGGGTGCCACCTTTCATTTGTGATGGAGCCGCCCTTCATGTGTGATGGAGCCACCCTTCATGTGTGATGGAGCCGTCCCTTCATGTGTGATGGAGCCGCCCTTCATGTATGATGGAGCCGCCCTTCATGTATGATGGAACCACCCTTCATGTATGAGGGAGCCATCTTTCATGTATGGGGGAGCCATCTTTCATGTATGGGGGAGCCATCTTTCATCTATGATGGAACCATCCTTCATGTATGAGGGAGCCGCCCTTCATGTGTGAGGGAGCCATCTTTCATCCGTGATGGAACCATCCTTCATGTATGAGGGAGCCACCTTTCATGTGTGATGGAGCCGCCCTTCATGTGTGATGGAGCCGCCCTTCATCTATGATGGAACCACCCTTCATGTATGAGGGAGCCATCTTTCATGTATGAGGGAGCCATCTTTCATGTATGAGGGAGCCATCTTTCATGTATGAGGGAGCCATCTTTCATGTATGAGGGAGCCATCCTTCATGTATGAGGGAGCCGCCCTTCATGTGTGAGGGAGCCATCCTTCATGTATGAGGGAGCCGCCCTTCATGTGTGATGGAGCCGCCCTTCATCTATGATGGAACCACCCTTCATGTATGAGGGAGCCATCTTTCATGTATGAGGGAGCCATCTTTCATGTATGAGGGAGCCATCTTTCATGTATGAGGGAGCCATCTTTCATGTATGAGGGAGCCATCTTTCATGTATGAGGGAGCCATCCTTCATGTATGAGGGAGCCGCCCTTCATGTGTGAGGGAGCCATCTTTCATCCATGATGGAACCATCCTTCATGTGTGATGGAGCCGCCCTTCATGTATGAGGGAGCCGCCCTTCATGTGTGATGGGAAAAGAATCTTGTGTCTCGTAACCAGAACTGCATGAAAAATGTACATTTTAGTCCTGCATGCGGTCACTCTTCTCCCAGCATGTAATAGCTGAGCAGTTCCCATCCAGGGACATCATGGGGTTTGTATGATTTAGCGGGATCCTGTAGTGATTTGCTCATGTATGCGCTGTGCTGTCAGCGGTGATGTATTGGGGGGGGGGGGGGGGGGCGGGGGTGACAATAAGCAAAGGAAAAAGAGGAATATATTGGCTGATTCATAATTAAGGTAGCCGGCAATACTTCTTGGTATAAGTTCTTTATTGGTTACATAAATGCTGATACAGAATCCAAAGTGCTAACGCATTTCTCTCGCTAAAGCCTTCCTCCTAGCATGAGCACATAGGCTGATTGGTTATGCTTAAAGCGGTTGTAAAGGTTATACTTGCCTGCTCTGTATAATCGTCCACCACTGGCTTGCTCCACTGCTTCTCTCCTGCCTGTGCCCCCCATAGCAATTTGTGGTGGTACATGTCCGGGTGCCCTCCTGAGCCATGCTGTATGCATCATTAGACACGCACAGCGTAGCTCACCACCCCCCCTGCACTCTGCTCACAGGATTTGACTTGACGGCAGCAGGAGCCAATGGCTGTGGGTTTGTCCAGTGAGAGCAGGAGGAGGGGAGAGAAGAGCTGCAGCAACCGCTGCATGGAGAGAGAGCTCAGGTAAATGGGGGGGGCATTAAATCGTTCCGCTATTTTGCACCCTCTCCCCTGCTCTATCCTTGTGCAGAGTGACTGGTCTTGTCGCCGCCCTCTCCTATAGTATTCTGTAGTGGGTGGAGCCTGCTGGGCTCCTGCAGCTCTGCTCTCTCTGTGTGCAGGGTGACTGGTCATGTCTCCGCCCCCTCCTATAGTATTCTGTAGTAGGTGGAGCCTGCTGGGACCCTCCTGCAGCTCTGCTCTCTTCTTGTGCAGGGTGACTGGTCATGTCTCCGCCCCTTCCTGTAGTATTCTGTAGTAGGTGGAGCCTGCTGAGACCCCTCCTGCAGCTCTGCTCTCTGTGTGCAGGGTGACTGATCATGTCTCCACCCCCCTCCTGTAGTATTTTGAAGTAGGTGGAGCCTGCTGAGACCCCTCCCATAGGTCTGCTCTTTGCAACGGCTATGTACAGCACAGTGATGATGTCACTGCAACATTTTACAAGGTTTGCAAAGTAATTTGGCGCACACAAAGTGGATTAATATACTTTGTGGATACTGAGGAATTTATTGAAATGAACATTTTTAAATCATTGCTAAATGTAACGAACATAATGTTTGCAGAGGAAGGAAAGTAATATTTAGTCCAGTATCCGAAACGGCAACAGTTCTATGCCCACCCCCTCCAATACATCCAATACATCATACACAGAGCATGGGAAGAACAATTCTTCATTATGGGGCCTAGAAGTGGGTTTTTTTCTTCTTGGTTCCCATTGCTTTCTTTGGAGAAGCAATCATGTGCAGATCCTAATCCTTACACATGTGCATGACTGCGCATGCATGAGCAAATAGTGCTTAATTGCATTTTGTTCCCTTTTTACTGGAAATGTTGAGCAGCAATCTAATAATGAAATACATTACCCAGACTTGCAAAATGGCTGCCCAGTTGACCTCATTATTTAAAGTAATCAGCGAGAGACCCCGTATAGGTCATTAGGAACGCGAAAGAAGCTTGAAGCAGGTCAAAAGATGGTCAACTCCAGGTCAGACCTCTCTATTAACTCCTAAATTTACTTGGATGTCAGAAACAGACCATTGTCATAGGCCCTACGAGCGCTTCCACAGCATTGGAGACACTGGATTAGCGGGATTAGCCTCGGCCATAGGCGAAGATAATTGTGTAGGTTATGAATAGGGGTGATGTCATGTGACATGGGGGGGGGGGGTCTGGTGTGTATGCTTTTTAAAGTTCTGTTCTGTGTGCGGTGTTTGTCTCATGGAGGTTCTTGGATGTGTATAAGTGTTTTGTGACTTAAGTGGTGCTATTTTTCAGTGGTGATTTAGCTGTGTATATTGTGCTGATTGTTTTTTAAACTTGCAGATTTCATTTTAGAGAGTACCTACCATACTGCATGGCAGCTGCTTTTCTAGGGTCTAGTCACTCGGTAATGTGCATCCTTAAGGGGTCTAGTCACCAGGTAATGGGCTTTCTTAAGCGGTCTAGTCATCCGGAGATGGGCATCCTCAAGGGGTCTAGTCACCAGGTGATGGGTATCCTCAAGGGGTCAAGTCACTCGGTAATGTGCATCCTTAAGGGGTGAAGTCACCAGGTAATGGGCTTTCTTAAGGGGTCTAGTCATCCGGAGATGGGCATCCTCAAGGGGTCTAGTCACCAGGTGATGGGCATCCTCAAGGGGTCAAGTCACTCGGTAATGGGCATCCTCCAAGGGTCTCGTCCATGGGTCTTCAAACTATGGCCCGCCAGTTGTTCAGAAACTACAATTCCCATCATGCCTAGTCATGTCTGTGAATGTCAGAGTTTTACAATGCCTCAAGGGATGCTTAGTTCCCGCAACAGCTGGAGGGCCGTAGTTTGAGGATCCCTGGTCTAGTCACTCTGTAATGGACAGCCTCAAAGGGTCTAGTCACGCGGTGATGGGCATCCTTAAGGGGTCTAGTCACGCGGTGATGGGCATCCTTAAGGGGTCTAGTCACGCGGTGATGGGCATCCTTAAGGGGTCTAGTCACGTGGTGATGGGCATCCTTAAGGGGTCTAGTCACGCGGTGATGGGCATCCTTATGGGTCTAGTCACGCGGTGATGGGCATCCTTAAGGGGTCTAGTCACCTGGTAATGATCATCCTCAAAGGGTCTAGTCACCCGGTGATGGGCATCCCCAAAGGGTCTAGTCACCCGGTGATGGGCATCCCCAAAGGGTCTAGTCACCCGGTGATGGGCATCCCCAAAGGGTCTAGTCACCCGGTGATGGGCATCCCCAAAGGGTCTAGTCACCCGGTGATGGGCATCCTTAAGGGGTCTAGTCACATGGTGTTGGGCATCCTTAAGGGGTCTAGTCACGTGGTGATGGGCATCCTTAAGGGGTCTAGTCACGTGGTGATGGGCATCTTTAAGGGGTCTAGTCACGCGGTGATGGGCATCCTTAAGGGGTCTAGTCACGCGGTGATGGGCATCCTTAAGGGGTCTAGTCACCCGGTGATGGGCATCCCCAAAGGGTCTAGTCACCCAGTGATGGGCATCCCCAAAGGGTCTAGTCACCCGGTGATGGGCATCCCCAAAGGGTCTAGTCACCCGGTGATGGGCATCCCCAAAGGGTCTAGTCACCCGGTGATGGGCATCCCCAAAGGGTCTAGCTGCCAAGTAGCTTGCATCCCCCAAGGAATTAAATAAACTGAACCTAAAGCCAATGACACACTGGTATTCCTGTCATAGGTGACATCTTGCTACAGCATTGCTTCCTCACTGACCAGAATGCTGCAGAATCTTCCATGGCAGCAGCAACGCCACGCTTCATTGTTCTAGCAGAGTTGCCATCAACAACCATATCAGTTGTGTGTCATTGGTCTAAGGAAGTACCAATACTTTGAAAAAGATTTCCAGAAAATGTGAAATCCTCAGTTTATTGGGGCAGTCTTCATGTAGGTATTCCAGGTCCTCCTCTCCCGTCCCTTGGGGGACTTCTTGAGACTGAGAACAGAGACATGTCCCCCTAATGGTGACCCATGGTATTGATGCATGACCATCAGACACCACTATTCTCCCTAGGTGTCGCTGTATTCCACTGGCTGGACTTGAGTTTACTAACCAACAAAACCTCAGCAGGTTGTGACCCCCCCGTCAGTCATGTTATTACAAGGAGTTGACTTTCATGTTCCCTTTTGTATTCATCCCAACTGGCGATGTCATAAGTTTGTTCTAAATACTGGACTTCTCTACCCCCCTCCCCGACAATCAGGTCTGGACAATCGTAGACTGCTTTGGACTGTTAGATGGTGATGTGACTGTGTTGATGACGTAACTATGTGTTCTGTCTTTATAGTACAAAGAAATCCCTTTCGTATTCTGTATCCTTTCCCAGATTTTTTTTATTGCAAAATTTTATTCAGATATTTATTTCTGGACCTATAATGTGTGGCTTTATTGGATTTGAGGAAGAGTTCATTTGAAGACAAAACAAAAGAATATGTATGTTCTATGGAAGATATAGAAGTGATTGAAGGATTTGGCCTTAGTGTAGGACCTTCGGTGCTGCACATTGACCGGTTTTCAGCGCGCTTCATCTCTTAAAGTGAAGCGCCATTTTTGAATACGAATCTTTTCCAACTCCGTTTTTTATACAGAAGAATTCCAATTATAGAGCCTCATTTTATACTGGGGTGGGACATTGCAGCGACTCCTCAGACTGAAGGATGTCAGTGGGTAAACTCTTAAAGTGATCCTTAGAGGTGCTTTCCTCCTCCTCCTGGCCGTCACCACAGGTCATCTTCTCCTCCTTCTTTGTGCTTCCAGTAGCATGCCAGGTTCTAAGGAGGTGGGACATTGCAGCTGCGACTCAGACTGAAGGATGTGGATGGGTTAACTCTTAGGCTGCATTCACACCTGAGCGTTTTCAGCTCATAAAACGTCCAACAAGCAAATTCCCATTCATTTAAATGTCCCCTGTTCAGCTCTGAGCGTTTTGCAGCCTGAAGCAAAATGCCTGAAGCTCAAAAAAGTATATGCGCTTCTTTACGGGCAGATTACAGGCATTTTTCTATGTTGGTGAGCTTTTGACCTGTACAAAATCGAGGCAAAAAATGCAGTAAAAACGTGCGACTTTCTGCCTGAAAATGAAACCCTCATGAGTGAATGCAGCCTTAGTGATACTTTAGAGCTGTGATTCTCAACCAGGGTTCTGTGGAACCCCTATGGTTCCTCCAGAGGTTGCTAGGGGTTCCTTCAGCATTGGGCAATTTCTGCCTCTCAGATAAGTTCCCACTGACACCATTGATCTTTTTAGCTCTCTAAGGAGGTAGTTCTTCCGCCTGACCCCAAGGCTAAGGAGCGTTCCTCCCCCTGACCCCAAGCGTAAGGAGCTTTCCTCCCCCCTGACCCCAAGCGTAAGGCGCATTCCTCCCCCCTGACCCCAAGCGTAAGGCGCATTCCTCCCCCCTGACCCCAAGCGTAAGGCGCATTCCTGACCCCAAGCGGTAAGGCGCATTCCTCCCCCCTGACCCCAAGCGGTAAGGCGCATTCCTCCCCCCTGACCCCAAGCGGTAAGGCGCATTCCTCCCCCCTGACCCCAAGCGGTAAGGCGCATTCCTCCCCCCTGACCCCAAGCGTAAGGCGCATTCCTCCCCCCTGACCCCAAGCGGTAAGGCGCATTCCTCCCCCCTGACCCCAAGCGTAAGGCGCATTCCTCCCCCCTGACCCCAAGCGTAAGGAGCGATCCTCCCCCTGACCCCAAGCGTAAGGCGCATTCCTCCCCCCTGACCCCAAGCGTAAGGCGCATTCCTCCCCCCTGACCCCAAGCGTAAGGCGCATTCCTCCCCCCTGACCCCAAGCGTAAGGCGCATTCCTCCCCCCTGACCCCAAGCGTAAGGATCATTCCTCCCCCTGACCCCAAGCATAAGGCGCATTCCTCCCCCCTGACCCCAAGCGTAAGGCGCATTCCTCCCCCCTGACCCCAAGCGTAAGGCGCATTCCTCCCCCCTGACCCCAAGCGTAAGGAGCATTCCTCCCTTTGACCCCAAGCGTAAGAAGCATTCCTCCCCCTGACCCCAAGCGTAAGGAGCATTCCTCCCTTTGACCCCAAGCGTAAGGAGCATTCCTCCCTTTGACCCCAAGCGTAAGGAGCATCCTGACCCCAAGCGTAAGGAGCATCCTCCCCCTGACCCCAAGCGTAAGGAGCATCCTCCCCCTGACCCCAAGCGTAAGGAGCAATTGTCCCACTGATCATCACACTAATGTATCATAAGTTGTAGATTTCAAATTTTTAGTAGGGGTTTCCTGAGCCCGGAGAACTATTTCAGGGGTTCCTCTGTGTTGAGAGGCTGCTTTTAGAGGTTCTTTCCTCTTCTGCCAGTCCCCACAGGTTCTGTCAGCTCCTCCCTCCTTCTGGTGCCTCCTGTAGCACGCCAGGTGCTAAGGAGTCCACCCCATGGGAACACTTCAGTTGGGTCCGGAGTTGGGCTGTGTGCATCCATAGGTGCGCACACAGAGCAGGTAAACCTTTCCCCCACTCCATCGTCGCAGGAGTTTGAATGCCAGTACTGCCCTCCGTTCCTCCTGTGAAAGCAGGAAGCATTGAAGTGGAGCCAGCTCAGTGTTTCGGGACAGAGGAGTGTAGACATTGTTCTAGCAGAGTTGCCATCAACAACCATATCGGTTGTCTGTCATTGGTCTAAGGAAGTACTAATACTTTGAAAAAGATGCAGCAACACATCTGGACTAAATTTCTGTGGTGTGCACTGGCCCTTAGTATCACTTTAACGCTGCGGTTGGTCAAGGTTTGGACTGTTATACATGGGCTACCAAATCTGCTGATTTCCAAAATCTGGTTTCAGAGCTTCTGTTTTCAATGCTGGATTTATAACTAAGTACTTTACCAGTTATGCAAAAAACAAATCTAAGCTAGATGTAGCCACGTGTGTAAAGGGTCAACGTAAACCACTGCAAGATCTTCACAGTGGGAGAATGGCACTTCCACCACATTCCTTCTATTGCATTCCCTATAATGGTTATTCTCAACCAGGTTTCTGTGGACCCCTAGGGTTCCTCTAGAGATGGCTAGTGGCCATCCTTGAGCTGTGACTTATTGAGGTCTCATCTGATGGGGCCTGCATAGTTTGGGGGCCAACACCTTTTGGCATAACCAGTAGCATGGCACCAATTTATCTTTTTGATCAACTATTCCCAACCAGGGTACCTCCCAGAGGTTGCTAGAAGTTACTTGAACTGTGACCATTTGACCTCCCATCTGATGGTGCCGGCACAGTTCTGGAGCCAGCACCACTTTTTCAGAACCAGTGGCATAGCACCAATGGTCTATCTGATCAGCGATGATCAGCCAGGGTTCCATGAAACTGTTGACTTCCTCCAGAGGTTGCCAGGGGTTTCGTGAACTGTGACCAATTGACCTCCCATCTGATAGTGGCTGCATAGTTCTAGAGCCAACGCCGCTTTTGCAGAACCAGTGGCATGGCACCAATGGTCTGATCAGCCATTCTCAACCAGATTTCCTCCAGAAGTTGCTTTGGGTTCCTTGGACTGTGAATGAATGACCACCCATCTGATGGTTCCGGCACAGTTCTGGAGCCAGCACCACTTTTGCAGAACCAGTGGCATGGCACCAATGGTCTGATCAGCCATTCTTAAACCAGGGTTCCTCCAGAAATTGCTTTGGGTTCCTCTGACTGTGAATGGCTGATCACCCATCTGATGGTGCCTGCATAGTTCTGGGGCCAATGCCATTTGGCATAACCAGCGGCATGGCAGCAATGATTTCTTTTGATCAGCCATTCTCAACCAAGGTTCCCCCAGGAGTTCTTGGCAGTACCTACACATCTTTCTGATTAGCCATTGCCAACCAGGGTTCTGTGGATCCCTTGGGTACCTCCCAGAGGTGGCTTGGGAAGGTTCCTTAAGCTGTGCCTCAACAAACCTCCCATGTGATGGTGCGTTCATAGTTCCAGGTCCAACACTACTTGGCAAAGCCAGAGGCATGAATGTAAGAGTGGCATTTTGACCACCACCAATGTAAGGGGCGTTTTCCCAATGACCACCAATAGGCTAATATTAGCAGGGGGTTCCCTGAGACCTATAAAATCACTACAAGGGTTCCTTTAGGGGTAATAAGGCTGAGAAGGGCTGCTCTATAATGTAGGATCAGGGAGAGCGAATAGCCCCTTTGTAACGGGTGGGGGGGGGGGGGGGAATGCATGAGTAGACCGTTCAGCCTGCCATCATCCATCCAGAAATGGAATGAGATTCGAGTGGAGTGATCCTTCAAGTTGGGGGTTCTTAAGCTTTTCCCAACAAAATGGAACTTTATGATCACAAAGTTATGGTGAGATGGTTTCCTGTATCCTTCTTGATTTTTGATCTGTGAACCCCAAAAATAGTTCGCCGTTGTTCTTCTTAAGGCCCGTACACACGATTGGACTTTTTGACAACCAACATGCAAATTAGCTGGTTTGGACCAACATCCGACCGTGTGTACGCTTTATCGGACCAACTTTTTCCAGGTTTCATCGGACTTTTGTTGGCTGTGTGAACGGACCAACTTTCTGCCAACAAAAGTCCGATGGACCAAAGTCCGACCGTGTGTACAGAAAACCATCGGACTTTTGTCCACAGTACAGGGCAGCACAGTGGTGTAGTGGTTAGCACTTTCACCTAGCAGTAATAGGGTCGCTGGTTCAAATCCCGACCACGACACCTTCTGCCTGGAGTTTGCATGTTCTCCCTGTGCCTGCGTGGGTTTCCTCCGGGTACTCCGGTTTCCTCCCACACTCCAAAGACATGCTGGTAGGTTAATTAGATCCTGTCGATAAAATTGGCCAAATATGTGTATGTTGTATGTGTTTGTAATCGTGTCAGGACCCCACAGGGCAAGGACCGCACTATACCACAGATGGACACCAGTGGCAAAAAGCGCCCTGAGGCGATTCTGTTCGCATAGGTTGCGCTATACAAGTCATTCATTCATTCAGTACAAACACGAATGCTCAGAACCAATGCAAAAGATCAGACAACAATATAGAAGTTGACCAAAGGTGGCGCTGGGGTATTCGAACGTCCTCTTTTGAAGTGTCGTCAGTACGTTGAAACGTCACTACGTTCGTGTTGGTTGTCTCAAAAGTCCTGCCGTGTGTATGCAATACCAACTTGAGGGCCAACGCCCTTTGGACAAAAATCCACGGGAAAGTTGGTCCACGGTCCGATCGTGTGTATGAGGCTTTAGACAGATTTTTAATCATTTGTCACCAATTTTATGGTGGATTTTCTGATATCGTGATTTGGCTTCAGAAAGGAGTTTTATATCCCATGGCGTTGGAGGTGGGGCAGTACGTTTTGTTGAACGATGATCCTAGACGTTGGAGGTGGCATAATAAATACATTATATATAACCAAATTCAAGATTGATGCAAAAATCCATCAACTTTGTTTTAGGAGGGGGGTGGGGAGGGCTATTTAATGAGGAAAAAATTTTAAATGAGTAATTTGCAGCAACCAAACAGACCCCCCCCCCCCCCCCTCCATCATCCTGGCTTCTCGGTAGCGCTGAACTAGTCACTGTGGTTGCTTGTAGCTTTGCGCCAGTCTGCGCCTCGCTCTTGATCTTTGCACCGCCTTATTAAATACGTCTTTTTAATACAAAGATATTTTTAGTACGAGGAGTGTTGCGTTTTTCTCTTCTGCCTTTTTGCATGTTACATTCCTTCCATTCTCTACTTCTACTGAACCTCATAAAGACTCCAAAGGGCTGACAGGTCTCTGAGAAGCTCTGCGTTCCATCACACGTCTCCTGCAACTACTACATAGAACAGTGAGAGTGGGTGAGATTTGAACCCCGGTCACACCATGCTAGGAATGCAATCTTTTTTTTTTTTTTTATATATATATATATAATAAAACGATATACATAATAAAATTGAGCGGTGCCCCTTGCGATGTCGGAGCCTTGTGCTGCCCCCGCCAGGACCCATTGCTGTCCCGTCTCTCTGCGCTGCCTCTGAATGCTCATTAAATCCCAACTCCAGCCAGAGTTTTTTTTTTTGTTTGGATAAAAAGGCGGCCAGGTATTATTACACCCGCAAAATTTTTTAGATTAACGCATTGAGCGCAATAAAATAAACATTCCCCAGTAAACTATTTGTTACAATTATTACCCCAGTACTTACAGTTTTCTAATTTAACCACTTCGCATCCGGAGGCTGTCATGACGTCCTTGACTTCCCGGGGTATATCTGAATGATGGGTGTAGCTACAGACATCATTCAGATATTGCCGTGTTTCAGCCGGTGATTCCCTGCACCGTAAGAACGATCATATCGGCTGTTTCGCCGCTTGATCATTCTTATGGGCGGCTGGAAGGGACGCCTCCCGCTGCCCTCCGGTGCGTCTACCGACTCACCGCTTCCATCGGTGAGTCGGACACAGGATCCGCCGCCCCCGGATGATGACCATAGAGATTTCCAGTGGACCAGATGGTCGCCGAAGTCTCTATGATCGTTCGGAGGCCCAGCGTGATGTTATGACGTCACGCTCGGCCTCTGCATTCAAATAACGGCGCCGCCTCGGCTGGGAAGTGGTGATCGTTTTTTAAATTTTTTTTTATTTTAGGCTTCCCAGCCTAGAGGTGAGATGTGGGTCTTATTGACCCCCCCATATCTCACTGTAAATAGGTCCGATCATTCCATATTCCTATTACAAGGGATGTTTACATTCCTTGTAATAGGAATAAAAGTAATCAAATTTTTATATTTTTTTAAACTGTCAAATTTAAAAAATAAAAGTCAAATTAACAATAATAAAAAAAAAAAATTTAAAGCGCCCCTGTCCCCGTGAGCTCGTACGCAGAAGTGAACGCATACGTAAGCCCCGCCCACATATGAAAACGGTGTTCAAACCACACATGTGAGGTATCGCCGCGAACGTTGGAGCGAGAGCAATAATTCTAGCCCTAGACCTCCTCTGTAACTCAAAACATGTAACCAGTAAAAAATTTTAAAGCGTCGCCTATGAGGATTTTTAAATACCAAAGTTTGGCGCCATTCCACGAGTGCGTGCAATTTTGAAGCGTAACATGTTGGGTAGCTATTTACTCGGCGTATCTTCATCTTTCACATTATGCACAAAAAATTGGGCTAACTTTACTGTTTTTTGTTTTTTTTTTTAAGCATGAAATTGTTTTTTTTCTGAAAAAAACGTGTTCGAAAAATTGCTGCGCAAGAACCGTGCGAGATAAAAAGTTGCAACGACCGTCATTGTATTCTCTAGGGTCTTTGCTAAAAAAAACATATATAATGTTTGGGGGTTCTATGTAATTTTCGAGCAAAAAAATTATGAAATTTACATGTAGGAGAGAAATGTCAGAATTGGCCTGGATGCGAAGTGGTTCATTCTGCTCTTAGTGCTGCTTCCCTGAACGTCCAGCCTTCACAGGAAGTGTTAAAGTGATATTAAAGGCTTTTTTAAATAAAAAAATAATCATGTTATACTTGCCTGCTCCGTAATGGTTTTGCACAGAGCATCCCTGATCCTCCTCCTCTTGGGTCCCCTCGCCGGCTCTCTTGTCTCCTCCCTCCTGCCCCCAGAGAAATCAGCTTTCACCGCTTAAAAAAACAAACTGAAAAACAAACAGTCTTGCGAGCTGCCATGTGAAAATCCAAATGATAATTACAGATGATTAACCACTTTCAGCCACGGACCATTTTACTGGCCAAAGACCAGAGCACTTTTTGCGATTCGACACTGGGTCGCTTTAACTAACAATTGCGCGGTCGTGCGACGTGGCTCCTAAACAAAATTGATGTCCTTTTTTTCCCCACAAATAGAGCTTTCTTTTGGTGGTATTTGATCACCCCTGCGGTTTTTTATTTTTTGCGCTATAAACAAAAAAAGCAACAATTTTGAAAAAAAAGCAATATTTTTAACTTTTTGCTATAATAAATATCCTCCAAAAATATATTCCTCAGTTTAGGCCGATACATATTCTTCTACATATTTTTGGTATAAAAAAAGCGCAATAAGCGATTTATTGATTGGTTTGCGCAAAAGTTATAGTGTCTACAAAATAGAGGATAGTTTTTATGGCATTTTTATTAATTTTTTTTTTTTTTTTTTTACTAGTAATTGCAGCGATGAGCGATTTTTATTGTGACTGCGACATTATGGCGGACACAACGGACACTTTTGACACATTTTTGGGACCATTGTCATTTATACAGCAATCAGTGCTATTTAAATGCACTGATTTCTGTGTAAATTACATTGGCAGTGAAGAGGTTAACCAGGGGGTGGCAGTGTATAGGGTTAAGTATTCCTAGGGGCGTGTGACTGTGGGGGGGGGCGTGGCTGTGTTTTAGTGAACACTGATCTCTGCTCCAATCACAGGGAGCAGAGATCAGTGTCACTTGTTGCTAGGCAGAACGGGGAGATGTTGTTTTACTTCCGCATCTCCCCATTCAGCCTTCCTGTGAGATGGTCGTGAAAACAACAAATTGTTCTTTTAAAAGAGAGAGGGGTGTTCCTTGGGGCCCCAAAAGTTGTGAGTCTCCCAGCAGCTCCAGTGATGAAATATCCGGTCCTGAAGGCAACCAGACAGAGGCAGATTGATGGGACTACTTTTTGGTTACTGCAGATACGGCTGGCAGATCTGGTGGGGACAAGTTCTTCACCACCTGGTTGGATTATATTTATTGCAAGTCTGCTGTCCCCCCCCCCCCCCCCCCAGAAAGCGGCACCCTCATTCGATATTTCTTCTAAGATTTTTAACATACGGCCTTTTATTATCGAACATTTAGAGCACAACTTGGCATTGCCGTCACCGCCAATTCCAAACACAATGGCATCTACAAAGCGACTTGGGAAGTGTGGGCTGTTGGGCTTTAGCTGCTCACAAATGCTTTATATAGCCATAAACTGATTTTATTTTGGACTAATATGCCCCCCCCCCCCCCAAAAAAAAATGTATCCCAAAACTTAGAGGAGCAAACAGGCAGGAGGGAAAAAAAGCATTTTTTTTAAGCCCAGTGTGCATGGAACTTTAATCAACAATTTACAAAACTGTTTATCTTTTAAACTTTTTTTTATTTTTTATGACCTTCTCGGTTTCTGCCTTTTATGGGGTCTATACATAAGAGGGTCAGCTGTAGGTTTACGTTTTTTTAGCTTGCTTGGACTGTTCTCCTATTTGGATCTGTATCCAGTTCTCCCATAGAGGAGCTGAAGAACATTTAACCCTCCCACTACCAGAGCAGTTTTTTTGTACCCGTGTAACATTTAATTTTAGTCTTGAAGATTATAGTTAAAACCCAAAAACAATAAATATTTTCTGAAAACAGAGATCCTGGAGAATAAAATGGCAGTAGTTCCAGTTTCCATAGTATTAGTGCAACAGTTTTATCAAGTGCAAATTTTGAGTAAAAGTTCGTTTTAGGGCACACAAACATAAAATATTACCCAAGTGTTGTAAAATATAAAAGCCCCTACAAGTCACCAGTTTAGAGTTAAAGGGTCATTAAAGAGGAAGTAAAGCCGATTTAAAAAAGAAAAAAAAAAAACGGAACCTGCAAGGCAAAGGCATAATCAGCTAGTATGCATAGCATAGCATACTAGCTCATTATGAATGACTTACCTTAGAACGAAGCCCCCCCGAAGCGGTCCTCATCCACGATCTTCTGCGTCGCCATCAAACCCGGAGTGACTTCCAGGTCTCGCCGCTCCAGCGCTGTCATTCGCTGGAGCGGCGCTGACGTCACTCCCGCGCATGCGCACGAGAGCGGCATATCGCTGTGATCTCGGCATGCGCAGTGCGCCTGCGCGCCGCTATCTACAGCGCATGTGCCGTAGATAGCGATGCCTTTTCTAAACCATGTAGGTTTAGGAGATATTTATTGGACCTACAGGTAAGCCTTAATCTAGGCTCACCTGTAGGTCAAAGTGGTCCCAGAGGGTTTACTCTTTAAAGGTTTTTATTTTTATTTTTTAAACAAACATATCATACTTGCCTCTTCTGTGCCGTTGGTTATGCACAAAGTGGCCCCGATCCTCCTCTTTTGGGGTCCCTCAGTGGCGTTCCTGGCTCCTCCTCTTCTCGAGTGCCCCGTTGGAGAGCCGCTCTTCCCCTGGAGCACTCATGCAGGCGCGCTCCTGTGTCCTACTGCTGCGTCTATTGACGGACAGCAGGACTTGGCCCCGCCCCCCCCACGTCGTTGGATTTGATTGATTGACAGTGGGACCCAATGGCTGTGCTGCTATCAATCTATCCAATCAGGACCCAAGACAGCGGCTGGTGTGCTCGTCCCCGACGCTGGAAAGACCGGGGTCAGGTAAGTAAAAGGGGGGCTCTGGGAGGCTGCTGCAGCACAGGAGGTTTTCCACCTTAATGCATAGAATGTATGAAGGTGAAAAACCACGAGGGTTTACAACCCTTTTTACATGTTGCGGGGGGGTAGACGGGTTTAAGTGCTAGGGTGTACATTTAATTTTTTACACTTTTATTTATTTTTATTTTTTTACTTAAAGCAGAACTTTACCCATAACTTGATAAAAAATAATGTTCTTTAACTAGGAACATACATTCCACATTTATAATTCTGCTACCAAAATGAGTGTGTGCTGTAAACTGTCTCCCAGCATTGTTCCTGTTTCTTCTTGCAGGAGGCGGCCATTTTGTTGAAGCCCAGAGCCCCTGAACAGCAGTAAATCCTAAAGCGGAACTAAACCCATCGATTTTTAACTGTTTTATGAAATGGTTACATTCCTGGAATTCCGGGATTGCCAGCTGTCACATTTTCCTTGTGTCCTCAATCAACCTGTCAAACCATCGAATGGCTGGTGTCATAATTGATCACATGCGCAGCACCATGGTAGCTGCAGATCAAACGGAAGCAGCTTCCTTGGCTGTAAAGGATAGGAGGGTTTAATTCCGCTTCCAGGTTGTCGGCAGATTGACCGCTACATACTCGGCACAGTGCCTAAAATGTGGAGATCAACTGAGCATGTGCAGAACAGGGTGAGAGTGTATTACTGGATTTGAAACAGTATAGACACTTTTTAATGTTTTTTTTACATCGCTACACCTACTAAAGGGGCCGGCTCGAGGTCATCGAGCGGGACTTGATTCTCTGACTAAAGTTCCACTTTAACCTCTTGGCTCCGGCGTTTCCTGGCCCTTTAGGAGGTTTAGGAGGCGGGGCAGAGTTTAAGATCATGTGACCGCCAATCACATGATCGGAAAACTGATCGCAAGTACCCATTGGGGGAGCTTTCTGTTATCGGTCAGTACCTGTTCCGGGAGCGCTCTCGGCACAGCTGTATTTACGACGCTCACCCGCCGAGAGACGGCAATATTTGCATGCGGCCGGCGCCAAGGGGTTAGCATTATTGCCAATGGCCTCTTTTTTCTGACCGGTTCCTTTAACGAGACGTATGTCTTCCCTGTCCTCTGCTGGAGCTTATGTAGTGCAGATTGCGCTCTATTGGCTTCCTCCTGGGTGACGCCCACAAGGGTAGGTGACAGCAGAAACAGGAAATGACAAAATCCTTGTTGATTCTGGGTTCTTTTTGGGTAGGGGTGGGTTCTTATTGGGTGGTCTCCCCTTCTAGCTACCTTGTGCCACCCCACATTATGGCCCCGGGGCTCACTGGGGAGATTGCGGAGACCCCGGGGAAAGGGGCTAGAAGGTTGTGCATTTTATGGGGTACTATGGACTATGCTGAAGCAGCTGGGAGTAACCCCCCCCCCTCCCCCCACCTCCTTTGTAAATGCTTGTTGCTGCTCAGACTGGTATTTATAAGCCGGGATTGGATGATGCTGGTGCATTTAGGTTTCATTCAGACGAGCAAATGACGGCGGATTGGCTGCCGCAGACAGAGGTGGCAGCATACAAGCTGGCTGATTGGCTGCACCCACAAATCCTGTCCCAGGACTCGGTCAGCATCTAGAGCTGGTCAGCGGCTGTATTCGCACTTGTTGGATGCAAACAGCGACGGCACCACTCATTTATTTCTATAGGTGGTGCTGTTCTTCCACTGGCAAAAATCTGACGGCAGCCTCCCGTTTGAATGAGGCCCTAGGGCTGCACACACATTTTTTATAATCTGATTGTACAACCTTGTTTAGATTGACCAAAAAAAAAAAAGGCAGTATGGGGACATTCCTTCCGCAATCCATTGTATATCTGGAGAGAACCTGAAGGGGATTGTACAAACTTGTATCGTGTGTGTGGCTGGCTTTAATGTCCATTGACCACTGGTTCCCCCGCGTGTTTCGTCCTTGTCGTCCTCTGTCCTTTTTTATTTAGGACCATCGTACCTGTGACTTGTCCTGGACGCTGAGACACGCTATATGGTATGAAGACGCTCGTTTTTACTTTTTGAATGTCTGTAACCATCTGCAGTTGTTAAAAAAAATTATAAAAAATCCTGAAAACAAAAAGTCAAAGTGCCTTCACCGCTTAAGGCTCAAAAATAAAAGACAAAACCTTACGAACTGATTTCTCACATCCTATGCAAGTGTTTTGTACAACCTGCATAACCAGTACTTTGTACGACTTGTTTATCACTCGGACTGTACATAGTGTTTTTAAAGAATAGTATTTTTATTTAGGTACTTCAGACTTGAATTTGTGTCCTGTGTTGGTACTTGTATAATGCCGAATCTCTCTCTCTCTCTCTTTTATGGATACCATTGCTGTTGTACAGAGGTTTTCACCGCAGTTCTATTTTTCTACTGTTACTGACAAGCATGTAACACCAACTTTATCCTACATATAGATGGCTTTTCCAATAAATGGCTTGTATAGAACAAGTCTGCCTGGTCCTTTTATTTTCGTCTTTTTGTGTCTTTATACTCCTGTCCTACATGAGATTTCCTCCATTGCTGCTCAACGGCTGTCACATTGTTACTCCATGTGGAGAGTTCAGGACTGATTTTCATATACCGTATTTATCGGCGTATAACACGCGCCGGCGTATAACACGCACCCCAAGTTTAGGAGGTAATTTTAAGGAAAAAAACTTTTAGAATGGAAGTTTAAGGAAAAAAAAAAACTTACATTTAAGTGTCCATTGCAGCCATGTCCCGATTTGCAGCCATGTCCCGATTTGCAGCCATGTCCCGATTTGCAGCCTTGTACCTATTGCAGCCTTGTCCCCAGTGTCCATCGCCATTTAAAATTGGCGCCAACAGGACACCGGAGCGGAGCGAACGCCGCCGAGATACACATGTACTCGGCTCTTGTCGGCTCTTCTCACCTCAGCTCACGTGACTGTGAGCGGAGCAGAGAAGAGCCGAGTACACTCGCTATGTGTAGCTCGGCGGCGATAGCTCCGCTTAGCGGAGATCGGCTGGGGATCGGCGTATAACACGCACCCACGATTTTCCCCTGATTTTAAGGGGGGAAAAGGTGCGTGTTACACACCGATTAAATATGGTAGATCATTATTATTATTGGAGTCCATCCAAGTTTTTGTTTTTTTTTATGTGATTTTTTTTTTTCAATACTTACAGGCAACAGGGTTCCGTATATATAGTTAGTAAGGTTGAATAAAGACACCAGTCCATCCAGTTCAACCCGAGTGAGTGTGGGTGAGTGTCTACAATTGTCTCTATCCCTATACATTGTGTCTCATTAAGATGCTCATATATTATTATTTATTTATTTAAGGTACCCATATAGCGCCGTTTACGCAGCACTCCACACATACATCGCACACGCACATCGGTCCCTACCCTCAAAGCGGTTCTGCACACAACCATAGGACTATGTCTCTATGGCTTTCCTAGCAATCAAGATGACAGAATTGATAGATCAATTCTGCATCTTTTACACTTAGATTTACTGATGGCTTCATCTGTATTCTTCTCCCTGCGGCGGTGGGCGGGCTCTCAGCGGTGATCGTCGTCACTTCCATCCAGTTCGCTGTGTCTCCTGGGACCTCGCGCTGTGTCTCCTGGGACCTCGCGCTGTGTCTCCTGGGACCTCGCGCTGTGTCTCCTGGGACCTCGCGCTGTGTCTCCTGGGACCTCGCGCTGTGTCTCCTGGGATCAATCCCAGGAGACTTTGCGGGGGTTCCGACGCAAAATCTTGCGGGATTTGCACGGCGTGACGTCATCACGCCGCCCACGGCACCGCTCTCTCCTCTGACTCACCGCTTTTTGTTTCTTCCTGGATTTATGTCGGTTGCCATCACAACGGGGCGGGACTTCCTACGACACCACCCGTTGTGATGGCAACCTGAGCTGTTGGTGCCGTTACTGCGCACGAGATCGGCGCAAATACGGCGGTGCATTCTGGGCCAGCAACCAGGAAGAAAGGGGCCTGTGTGGTTTCAGATGCCCACAGGCAAGATGGAAGCCGGCAGGATAATTTTTTATACGTTTTTTTCGGGCAAGAAAAACGGCAGCAGTTACCTTGAAAAAAATGGAAGGCGTGAGTGATGCATTTACAGCTCATAATACTGCACAAAAAAAAAAAAAAAAAAAAACCTCGGAGGCAGTGTTAAACCGCTTCAAGGAGCCCACAATCCAAGGTCCCCAACTCACGTTCATATATTAGGGCAAATTTTTTGGACAGAAGCCAATTAACCTACCAGCATGTCTTTGGAGTATAGCACAACATATATTTCACAAAATGTTCAATCCAAGTTGAATAGTAAATGGTACTTAAAGAAGAAAAAAAGTCAGTCTAATGTATTTGAAAAAATAAAAAGGAAGGAGGCCTGGTGTAAAGGGGTGGGGAGGAGCAGAGGGGACCTTGGGGGAAGGGCCTAGTGGCATGACGGGGAGGTGAGGGGACATTTTGGGGGAAGGGCCAGTTGGAGTAGAGCTAGGGAAGGAGAGGGGACCTCGGGGGAGGAAGGGGGAAGGTCAGATGGAGGTGAAGAGACTTTGGGGGGAAGGACCAGATGGAGTAGTACAGGAGACCTTGGGGGGAGGTCAGATGGAGAAGGGACCGTGGGGGAATAGCCAAATGGAGTAGCAGAGGGGACCTCGGGGGGTGGACCAGATGGAGTAGTAGAGGAGACCTTGGGGGCAGGGCCAGATGGATTGAAGGAGAGGGGACCCAGGCAGGGAAGGTCAGATGGAAGAGAAGGGATCTTGGGGAAAGGACCAGATGGAGTAGAAGAGAGGGTAAGGGGACCTCGGGCGAGAGGTCAGATGGTGAAGGGACCATGGGTGAAGGACCAGATGGAGTAGCGAAGGAGAGGGGACCTGGGGGGGGGGGGGAGCGAAGGAGAGGGGACCTTGGGGAAAGGGCCAGATGGATTAGCAGAAGGGACCTTTGATTAAGGGCAGGAAGGGTCATATGGAGGAGAAGGGACCTTGGGGGAAGGACCAGATGGCGTAGAGGAGGGGGAAGGTAAGGGGACCTCGGGGAGAGGTCAGATGGAGAAGGGACCTTGGATGAAGGACCAGATGGCGTAGAGGGGGGGGGAGGGAAGGGGTACTCGGGGGAGAGGTCAGATGGAGAAGGGACCTTGGGTGAAGGACCAGATGGCGTAGCGGAGGGGAAGGAGAGGGGACCTCAAGGGAGGGCCCAGATGGAGGGGAAGAGAGAGGACCTTGTGTGGGGCTAGATGGAGCAGCAGGGTTAAGCATCCCCAAATCTAGCTCCTAGATCTTCTGTTTATTTTGGGAAGAGAATAAGGTCTTCCATACACCGAATTCCTTCAACCTTACACAACCAAAGAGAAATTTTAAGGTGGGGAGGGTAGTATCTTCCCATTTTACGAGGATTTGTCTGCATTCAGGAGATTGCGGAGGATGGATTTTGCGTACATTTTGGTAGAGATAGAAGAATGATCTAGTAAAAAAAATAATAAAATTCTGGTAAGTCCGTGTCTGGAAATTTTTAGGAAAATTTCTCGAGTCCAGGAAGGGCTCAGTTTGGGGTGGGTACGGAAGATGTGTAGGTGTGATCTGTTTTGTGAGATACAAGGCCTACAAATGTCAGGGATATCGGGGGTTACATTGATGAAGAATGGACGGGGTTCTGTACCACCTAGAGGGAATTTTATAGTTTCCTGGAATCTGGAACATACGGAGGAGTCCATCCTGTGTTGAGCTCTGATGAAGGGGGTGCTGTTGCCCTAAAAACGTGTCGGCTGTTTTTTTTATATGACTTTTATTACCAACAATTAAAATAATCTTGGACTCTTTCGTCTGGCACTCTTTTCTGTATTTCATTACATAAGCCAAAACTTCTTCTAGTGGTGGACAGTAAAGCCGGCCAGACTCGGCTCAGTTTTGCTGCGGATTCCTGTTGGCTCAACAATCGTTGGATGAACAGTGACTGCAACCAATCAGATGGCGTCGCTCTGCAAATTCAGGCAGCCTGAATACAATACCATCAGGGAGATTCCTCCATCCATGCTGTACATTGTAGAGGGGGAATCAGGTGAGAAATGACTAGACTTAGAATCTCTCAACAGGGATGTTGATGAAATATCACTTTCTGCCCTGGTGACACCCTGGCAGGAAGTGAAGGAGAATGTGCTGAGTGGAGCTCCACACACCAATGAAAGCCACCAGTAGAGCAATTTGCACTCAATTGCCTTTCCAATGAGATGGAGAAGAGAGGGGAAATCCTATGCAGTGCATGTACGTTACCTTAGGCCAGGGGTCTTCAAACTATGGCCCTCCAGTTGTTCAGGAACTACAATTCCCCATCATGCCTAGTCATGTCTGTGAATGTCAAGAGTTTTACAATGCCTCATGGGATGTGTAGTTTCTGCAACAGCTGGAGGGCCGTAGTTTGAGGATCCCTGCCTTAGGCCCCTTGCACATTTATTGTCTAGCCAAGGGGTCTCAAACTGGCGGCTCTCCAGCTGTTGCAAAACTACAAGTCCCATGGGGCATTGCAAGGCTGACAGTTACAAGCATGACTCCCACATAGGGTGACCACATTTCCAAACTGCCATTTAGGGACACACTCCCTTCCTAAAAATCAGCTTGTGTTGTAAGGAATGACGGCACAGCTGGGGCGGCGGGTGCGCGCTTTACCCAGACGCAATGATCACGCCCCTCCAAAAATGACCACTGCATTGCCACTTTACTCACTGACAGTACTAGTCCTGGCCGGCCGAAACCCGTTTTACCTTGTTCCAACGCTGGCTCTACAGTGATTACACGCAATCGCAAGCAGGGGGTGGGGATTGTGCCTCTCTAGACGTTCCCGGTCAGGACAAGTACTGTCAGTGAGTAAAGCCGCGATGTGGCAGCCTTTTTTTGGGGGCATCAGATCAGCCCTGGGGGGGGGGGGGAGCAGTGTCAGTTTCATTCCGGGACACTGTATTGTCCTGGAATGAAGGTGCCCGGGACAGACCCGGAAAATGCGGGACTGTCTCGGCAAATCCAGGACAGGTGGTCACCCTACTCCCACAGGCAGAGGCATGATGGGACTTGTTACGCAACAGCTGGAGGGCCACCAGTTTGAGAGCCCTGGTCTAGCCCTTTTGCATCCAATCCTGGCGTTTTAGTGCACCTGGGAAGGCCTGGCAGGCTGAAATGTGCCGCAGCTGGACAGGGCTGAATTCTGATACTCGCATTTAGGGCCTTTTGCATTCAAGGACGAATGCCCAGAATTCAGGTATTGCCTATGACACGGGACATCCGCCCGGGAAGGGGCTTAAATACAGTGCCTTGAAAAAGTATTCATACCCCTTGAAATTTTCCACATTTTGTTGCAACCAAAAACGTAAATGTATTTTATTGGGATTTTATGTGATAGACCAACACAAAGCGGCACATAATTGGGAAGTGGAAGGAAAATGATAAATGATACAAATAAATATGTGAAAAGTGTGGGGGGGGGGGGGGGCATTTGTATGGCGCCCCCCGGAGTCAATACTTTGTAGAACCCCCTTTATCTACAAGTCTTTTTGGGGGTGTCTCTACCAGCTTTGCACAGCTAGAGAGGACATTTCTGCCCATTCTTCTTTGTAAAATATTTCAAGCTCTGTCAGATTGGATGGAGAGGCGTCTGTGAACAGCAATTTTCAAGTCTTGCCACAGATTCTCAATGGGATTTAGGTCTGGACTGTGACTGGGCCATTCTAACACATGAATATGCTTTTATCTAAACCATCCATTGTAGCTCTGGCTGTATGTTTAAGGTCGTCCTGCTGGAAGGTGAACCTCTGCCCCAGTCCCAGCCTTGAGGCGATTCAGTTCGCACTTGCAGCGCTATACAAATCATTCATTCATTCATTCAAGTCTTTTGTAGACTCTAACAGGTTTTCTTCTAAGATTGTCCTGTATTTGTCTCCATCCATCTTCCATCATCTCTGACCAGCTTCCCTGTCCCTGCTGAAGAAAACCATCCCCACCACATGATGCTGCCACCACCATGTCTCACGGTGGGGATGGTGTGTTCAGGGGGATGGGCAGTGTTAGTTTTCCCCACACGTAGCGTTTTTCTTTTAGGCCAAAAAGTAGAATTTTGGTCTCATCTGACCAGAGCACCTTCTTCCACATGTTTTCTCCCCTCCCCCACATGGCTTCTCACAAACTACAAACAGGACTTCTTATGACTTTCTTTCTCCAATGTCTTTCTTCTTGTCACTCTTCCATAAAGGGCAGATTTGTGGAGAACACGACTAATAGTTGTCCTGTGGACAGATTCTCCCCCCTGAGCTGTGGATCTCTGCAGCTCCTCCAGAGTTACCATGGACCTCTTGGCTCTTCTCTGATGAATGCTCTCCTTGCCCGGCCCGGTCAGTTTAGGCGAACGGCCATGTCTTGGTAGGTTTGCAGTTGTGCCATACTCTTTCCATTTTCCGATGATGGATTGAACAGAGCTCTGTGAGATGTTCAAAGCTTGGGGGAATTTTTTTTATAACCTAACCCTGCTTTATACTTCTCCACAACTTTATCCCTGACCTGTCTGGTGTGTTCCTTGGCCTTCATGCTGCTTTTTGTTCACTAAGGTTCTCTAACAAACCTCTGAGGGCTTCACAGAACAGCTGTATTTATACTGAGATTAAACACACAGGACTCTATTTGCTATTTAGGTGACTTCTGAAGGCAATTGGTTCCACTAGATTTTAGTTAGGGGTATCAGAGTAAAGGGGGCTGAATATAAATGCCCCCCCCCCCACTTTTCACATATTTATTTGTATCATTTATAATTTTCCTTTCTCGTCACAATTATGTGACACTTTGTGTTGGTCTATCACATAAAATCCCAATAAAATACATTTACGTTTACGTTTTTGGTTGTAACATGACAAAATGTGGGAAATTTCAAGGCTTTTTCAAGGCACTGTATACAAGGACCCCTCGGTACAGCATTCAGCCTGACATAGACTTCAACATGGGGTGAGGCTGGATTTTACCCCTGTGCACACTATAACACAGGGATTGGACACACGTGGGAGTAGACACCCGGTGTGCACGGGGCCCTAGTGTGGTGAGGTGCTGTTAAAAAATGAATGGCCCTCCGATAACACACCAAATGTACTGCAGAGGAGAAAATGTCTTTCGGCCTTTGTAGTAGTTGAATTAACTCTGGATGAGAATATTGGGTAGAAATGGAGGATGAGGCTCTTGCAGTGGTGGTCACATATGATAAAAACAACAAAAAACTGGGAGAGGGGACCCAGGCAGGAAAGATCAGATGGAGAAGAAGAGATCTTGGGGGATGAACCAGATGGAGTAGAGGAGGAGTAAGGGGACCTTGAGGGAGAGACCTTGTATAAGAGAACTGAACATTGCTTTGTGATTCTGTATGGAGCCTCCTCCAATCAGAAAGTCCCCTTTTCACATCGGAGCCCTACCTTGCACCCCACTCCATCCTCACCATGGCACTGATCCAGTCCAAACTGGACCCCATGCTCCTGCACCCAGGTCTCACCCAGGTGGCGGGTGGTATAAACAGGTGGCGGGAACTGCAGCGTTTACACAGTGAAATCGGGAGGTGAGGAGACAACACAACGCCTCCCCACCACCTGTCATACTTTTCTGAAAAAATTTACAAAATGTGGGTCACTCATCAGAGGGCACCTGCATGCGTGCAAGAGCCTCAATAAACTATTTCCGTTTTTTTTAATAAATTCTAAAAAGTTTTTGAAATAAAATGTAAAAGAAATATAATTTTAGAATACATTTTTATTATGTAATAATTTAAATTTGATTTAATACTTTTATTAGAATAATTATTATATTATAATCAATATTTATAATAAAAGAAATATATAATTATACATTTAAATCATTTAATAATACATTTTTATTAATGTAATAATTTAATTTGTATTAAATCAAAAAGTATTACATTTTATTATTACATTAATAAAAATGTATTAAATGATTCAAATGTATAATTATATATTTCTGTTATTATAAATATTGATAATATAATTATTCTAATAAAAGTATTAAATTATTACATTAATAAAAATTTATAATAAATATAACAACTTATTATAATACATATAATATTGTTATTATAAATGAATAGAATACATTGCATTATAAATAATAATTTTAAATATTATAATAGAATTATTCTAATAAAAGTATTAAATCAAAAAGTATTAATACTACTTTTATTAGAATTATTATTATATTATAATAATATTTATTATCAATATTTATAATTATTATTTATAAAATACAATGTATTCTACTCATTATTATAATATTTATTATATGTATTATATTAAGTTGTTAAATTATTACATTAATAAAAATTATAATAAATATAGCAACTTATTATAATAAATATTATAATGAATAGAATACATTGTATTATAAATATTGATAATATTATAATATAATAATAATTATTATTCTAATAAAAGTATTAATACTTTTTGATTTAATACTTTTATTAGAATAATTCTATTATAATATTTAAAATTATTATTTATAATGCAATGTATTCTATTCATTTATAATAACAATATTATATGTATTATAATAAGTCGTTATATTTATTATAATTTTTATTAATGTAATAATTTAAAACGACTTATTATAATACATATAATATTGTTATTATAAATGAATAGAATACATTGCATTATAAATAGTAATTTTTAAATATTATAATAGAATTATTCTAATAAAAGTATTAAATCAAAAAGTATTAATACTACTTTTATTAGAATTATTATTATATTATAATAAATATTTATTATCAATATTTATAATTATTATTTATAAAATACAATGTATTCTACTCATTATTATAATATTTATTATATGTATTATATTAAGTTGTTAAATTATTACATTAATAAAAATTATAATAAATATAACAACTTAATATAATAAATATTATAATGAATAGAATACATTGTATTATAAATATTGATAATATTATAATATAATAATAATAATTATTCTAATAAAAGTATTAATACTTTTTGATTTAATACTTTTATTAGAATAATTATTATAATCAATATTTATAATAATTATTATCTATAATGTACAATGTAATCTATTCATTATTATAATAAATAATATTTATTATTAATTTTAAAGAATACATTTAAAATACATTTTCGCTTCTTATCTGTTTTTAGGCAAGAAAAGAAGGCAAAAAATATTGTCATAGTAAATACCGGTTTATCTTCTCTATCTGCAGATTTAAAGTACATAACTTTTGCTTTTTATTGAATAATATTATTGATTAATGACGCGATTTAATAGGCAAACCAATCTTTATTCAATATCTGTATACAGTGCTTATAATACAAAATGCCAATGTATCTCTTACCAGGACTAAGATACAGAAAAAAAAAACTACTAACTATATAATAATAATAATAATAATAAATCAAAGCAATCATCACCCAATTAAATTAAAGTCCAACTCCAGCCAAAACTTTTTAGTTCCAGTGTTGGATAGAATGGGGGAGGGTTAGAATGTCTGCGGGTCATTCATTGGTGTCTGTAAAACTTCCTGCAGTTATGCAAATATTTGCATATCATGATAGGTGGGATTCAGTCTGGAGGAGTGGGCTGTATTTGCATAGGTAACGCCCACATGTGATGCTGAGCCTCCATGATTGAAAGAGCTGAAGTCCAATGAAGAAACAGTCAGGCTGGGGGCGGAGTAAAGCGCTAGATGATGCGGGACGTCCTTCTGCCAAATGGGGCGGGGCTCGGCCTGACTTGCTGCAGCTTCTGATGCACATTGTGAGAAGCTCACAGTGTGCAGTGAAATCCGTTTCAGTCCAGGAGGGGAGGCTTATCAATTGCTACACCTGTCCCCAAGACAAGAAAAAAAAATCTCCCTAATGGGAACACAGCAATAAAAGCCCAACAGAGGTTCTAGTCCCCCCCCCTGCCCTTCTATCTAAGACCACAAAAAAAAAAGTTCGGCTAGAGATGGGTATATATAAATGTAGCACAGCAATAATAAAAGTGTAAACTTTTCTTGCACACCATAAATATGGAGATATAAGGTCACCTACCTACTGCGGGAGACTTTTTTTTGGCAGATCTGTAACTGGTATCCACCCAGACCTGGAACCGTCAATTCAGAACTCTTTGGCAAGCGTAGCATTGGTTAGGTTTAGGGAAGTCAATGAGTTGTCCTATTCTGATTGGCTAGTGCCTTTTATTTTATGGCCACTAAATTGCCTGGGGGTTCATCTGGAGTGGGTGTGCTGTGAGTGGGCGTGGCTTAAATGACTGGGTGTGGCTACGGTGGGTGTGGCTTCTATAAGTGGGCGTTTGGTTCTGTAATGATTGGCAGATCTGAGGGTCACCTGGAGTGGGTGGGTGTGGCTTCAATGACTGGATGTGGCTTCAATAAGTGGGTGTTTGGTTCTGTAATGATTGGCAGATCTGAGGTTGAGGCCGGGCCATGGGGGGGGGGGGGGGAGCACCAAAACAGACCCCCCCATTATCAGCTGTCACTATGAATTCATATTGAGGCTTCATCTACAGGAGCCATACACAGCATGAGATGGAGGGGAAGGGGGAGGGGAATGAAGGGAGAGATTGGTCAGAAAAGCTCCACCTATTATTGATAAATGATGTCATCAATCTGCTGCAGGCAGGAGGAAGCATTTCCTCATTCTCCTCTCCCCCCCCCCCCCCAGTGATCAGATTGCAACATTGTAACTTTGCTTAGGCTCTGACGATGTCATCAGTCTGCTGCAGGCAGGAGGGAGCATTTCCTGATCCTCCCCCCCCCCCCCGTGATCAGATTGTAACTTTGCCTAGGCACTGATAATGTCATCAGTCTGCTGCAGGCACGAGGAAGCATTTCTTTAGTCTCCTCTCCCCCAGCGATTAGACTACAACTTTGTAACTTTATGAAAGTACGAGATGAAGATTCGGCAGCTCGTTCTCCCGATAAAAGTACTTTATTAGTAAAGGGTGCAAGTTACAGCATCCTACGCGTTTCATCCAAAAACGTAATCATTGCTACAATTAAGGTTATCAAAACGCATAGGCTGCTGTAACTTGCACCCTTTACTAATAAAGTACTTTTATCGGGAGAACAAGTTGCCGGCTCTTCATCTTGTACTTTCATGCTGTTTTAAGTGCCAGGAAGACACTGGGTTTGATTTACTAAAACTGGAGAGTGCAAAACTGGGCGCAGCTCCGCCTAGAAACCAATCCGCTTCCAGGTTTTATTGACAAAGTTTAATAGAACAAGCTCGAAGCTGATTGGCTGCCATGCAGAGCCGCACCGGATTTTGCACTCTCCAGCTTTAGTAATTGAACCCCTGTGAGCTCTGGCACACTATTGGTCTGCCTCGAAGGGGGAACCGACCTCGGCCAGTGATGGCGAACCTCGGCACCCCAGATGTTTTGGAACTACATGTCCCATTATCCTCCTGCACTCTGCAGTGTAGTGGAGCATCATGGGAAATGTAGTTCCAAAACATCTGGGGTGCCGAGGTTCACCATCGCTGCCCTAGGCTTAGATCTTCTGTTGTGGACATTGTGACTCTGCCTAGGCTGAGATGATGTCGTCATCAGTCTGCTGCAGGCAGGAGGAAGCATTTCCTCAGTCTCTCCCCCCCAGTGATCAGACTACAACATTGTAACAAGTCACAAGGTGAGAGGCTGCAGCAGGGGGCTGATCCGTGTCCGACAGCCAAGGACTGCACAATCACCTCTGAGCCGGCATCTCAGTCCAGGAAGTAGATGGGGACCCTGCGTGACACCTGAATAAAGATGGTGCCATCCTTCTGGACAGGAAAGCAGGTAAAAGGCATTGTCAGGGGAGGCCCTGCGATCGGTAATAAATACCTGGAAGGGTCACACATTACTGAGCACCACCCTCTGGTTGGTCCACATTGAAGGAGAAGTAACCTCTCTCTCCACCAATGGCCCAAAAAGCTCCACCCCTCACGCCTAAGGTTCTGCCGATGTCTGGCAACAGGTCGATCCACCGATATTCGTTTGCTTATTGCATATAGTAATATAGAGGCCACACTACCCTCCCCCCCACTGAAGCCTCCGCCATCTTAGATAACCCATCATCTACCTCTCCATTCCCATAGCTACAAATCCTGCTAATGTGGAGTTTATGGGACGGGGGGGTGAGAATGGGGACAATACACCACGAGACCGGAGCGCCAATACCGGAGGAGGGGGCTGGCCTCATCCTAGTAAGGATCTCCGCCTGAGGAGGCCGGAATTGAAGGACACACTGAGCACATGTAGTATATGTCACCTGGTGGGGATAACTCAGCAAAGGTGAAGGCCTTGGAGGAGGTCATCACTAGGAAGGTCCTGTGTGCATCCCCCCCCCCCCCCGGGCCAGGCACAAGGGGCAGCTCATGTATTGTAGGGATGGGGGCGCTGCAAGTTCCTTCTACTATAAGGCTGACAGGAGTAGTGCCAGCAGCATCACTACTTCTGTCAGCCCAGCGCCGGAAGCAGCGAGGAGAAGACGCGCGAGCCGGGAGAAGGTGCAGGCTGTGCTCCCTTTCCCTCTCCTGCTCATAAAGCTTAAACACAATGAAGGGCGGGAGGGCACAATTTGGCATTTGCCCTGATCTTGTCCCAGCCCTACATGCCACACCTTAAAAATAGGGAAAGGCCTGACTTTGGCTTTAAAAAGGATCAATTGGTCAGAATTGAATGTATCTGATGTGATTGGTCGGATGTTGGGTTGGATTTTAAAGTTGGAGGTTTTGATAAATGTTCCCTTGAGGTTTGGGTGATGCAGGCCGGGCCCTACAAGACTGATATTTACCGGACAATGTTTTCCCTCCCTCCCCCAGTGCCCACTGGGTAACGTCTAGAAGGTTCTGGCACCTAGAAAGACCCCCCCCCCCCCCCCCCCCCCTTCAATCTTAGAATGTAACATCTGGGTTGGACAGAAGCCAAGTCTAAGAACTACAGCTTTTCTTTTTAGGAGTTTCCACAATAGACTGTTGTTGTTGTTGGGGGGGGGGGGGGGGGGGGGGGGGGGGGGCTCTGTTTGACTTTCTAACCCATGGGTCTTCAAACTACGGCCCTCCAGTTGTTCAGGAACTACAATTCCCATCATGCCGAGTCATGTCTGTGAATGTCAGAGCTTTACAATGCCTCATGGGATGTGTAGTTCTGCAACAGCTGGAGGGCCGTAGTTTGAGGATCCCTGTTCTAACCAGTCGAGCTGTTTAATTAGCCCCCCCCCCCCCCCCCCCCATTAAAAATTATCCAGACATGGCAGAACCTATAACATTATTAAATTACTTTTTTAACCCAAAGCAGATGGCCTTTGAAGGAAAGAAGACCAGAGAGAAGTGTGGGGGGGGGGGGGGGGGGGGGGGGGGGGGGGGGGGGGGGGGGGGGGGGGGGGGGGGGGGGGGGGGGGGGGGGGGGGGGGGGGGGGGGGGGGGGGGGGGGGGGGGGGGGGGGGGGGGGGGGGGACATTGTTGAGGTGAGTAACTTCTGGAAGGTTCTGGCACCTCGCAAGACCTCCAATCTTAGAATACAACATGTGGGTTGGATAGAAGAAGTCAAGTCTAAGGCTCCATTCACACGAGCGTGTTTTTTGATGCATTTTGCAGAAATGCAGGAATTTTTTTTAACATGGGTTCCTATGGAACCTGTTCACATCAATGAGTTTTTGGAAAGGGTCGGGGACTTTTTTTTTCCATGCAAAATGCAGCGTTTTGCATGCAATACAAGTCAATGGACCCGCATCCAAAAACCCAAGTACCGCGTTTTTTTTTTTTTTTTCACTGTGGTTGTTTAGCAACCAGCTATATACAGTGTAAAAAAAAATAAAAAAAAAATCGCGTGTCCAAAAACGCGGCAAGCACCACAAAAACGCTCAAAAGCAAAATGCATGAATGTGAATCGAGCCTAAGAACTAGGTTTCTGTATTGTGGGGTGTGACGGGCGTGCCTCTTCTTGGCTTTCTAGAAAGATCGAGCGATGCATAGTTGCTATTGAAATTATCTAGCAATAATTGGGGGAGGGGGGGGGGTCCTAGAACATCATATGGTTCATTTTTAACTCAAAGCAGGTTGACTTTGAAGGAAACGAGTCCAGAGAGAAGTATGGCGGTGGACATCACTGAGCTCCTTCTGAAGCCGCCGGCTGATTAGGACTCCAATACTGAGACTCACTCATTTGGAACAAGCATGCAGCCAGTGAGCATGGAGCCAAGTCGGAAAACACCTGACCCGCAAATTTCCAGATCAGCAACTCAACGTATGGAAAGCCAGTGGGGGAGATTTACCAAAACTGGAGAGTAAAACATCTGGTGCAGCTGTGCACGGGAGCCAATCAGCTTCCAACTTGTCCAATTAAGCTTTGACAATAAAACTTGGAAGCTGATTGGTGCAGCTCCGAAACTAGACTTTGCACTCGCCAGTTTTAGGAAACCAACATGGCAGCCAGGCAACCGAGGAAGAGAGATCCGCCAACATATTTCCCTTTGTATCGGTTTCCTTGAACTAGGAAATTTAATAACCAAAACCCTCCAGAACCCCTCAAAAAGGTTCTACAGACCCGAGAAATGTAAAATCAATAAGTCACCAAGAAACCCAAAACCATCACAATTTTATATTCTGCCCCCAGATATAGTGAAGGTTTCTGACGCTAATTTCAAGCTGTGGGGCAACACAAACAGTTTTTATTTCTGATTAATCAAGCTTTGCGTTTTCAAATACATTACACTCTTCCCAAATTTTGGAAACTTAACCCTTTAATCTCCCGATAAATATGAAGGTGAAGGACGGGGTCTCCCGAAACCCAAAATAAAGTCATACGTGTTCAGAAAATAAGGACATTTCTTTCAATCTAGTGTCTTTAGAAGAAGAAGAAGTAGAAAGATCCGGCCTGGGGGTGGGTGTGGCAGAAGTGGCGCTCGTATCTCCAAAATTTTACAATATTGTCACATGGTGAAATATTAAAGATGGCCGTATCCCAGGAGATTGTTCCGTCATCTTCTAGTAGACGTTTATAGCTTCTTGGAGTCGTTCATTGGGGTGGGATCTGGAAGACAGAACAAGAGGTCAGAGACAAAAATCCTTCGCTTGAAGAGTCATCACCCTACAAGAACCACCAATACCCATCCCCCGACCGGTGACATTCCCCTCCTAATGCTTCACTGCCAGTCATCGTCTTTTCCGATTGGCGACATTTATCACCAGCCATTGTTTGGCGATATTCTCCTTCTATTGCATCACTGCCAGTCATCATCGTTTGTTACCCGATTGGTGACACATTCTCCACCTACTGCGTCACTGCCAGTAACCAGTGGGAAGTACACACAGCCCAAAAGAAGATGGCGGTATGGAATGTTGATGAAGTCTGTCCCCAGCCCCATTCACACCACAACCCCCTTTTACAGCACAGCCCCCCCCCCCCCTTTAAGGCCTACTTTGACCTCCAACCATTGAAAAAACACAAAATGCAGCAAAAAAAAAAAAAAAAAAAAAAAAAAAATCGCAACACGCAAAGCTTGTAGCTCAAAAAGAAGCAGGAGCAGCATCAGCATCATAATTTCACACAATTGGGGTGCCATTAAGAAGTAATGGCATCGCAACGCGTCCCGCATTTTGCGGCAATTTTGAAATGGCGGGCAAAAATCGCCAGGCCAGGTGTCCTTAGTTCCCCCTTCACATCACAGCCCTCCCCCCCCCCTTTACATTAATGTAACGGGGACTGTAATACAACAGGGACTGCTCTGTAAAAAGGAGGTACTAACGTAAAGGGGGACTGCACTGCAACGGTGCCCCTTTACAGTGCAGCCCCCTTTACATTCCGAACTGCAGCGCCTCCTGCCCCCTGCCCTGCTGATAGGATGACAATGTTGGTCGGGAGAGGACAAAGCGAACAAGGCCGCACAGCAGAAGATGAGCGGCGACTGCGGTCTGTAATAGCCCTGTATGGACCATGGTTGCCGCTCATCCCCTGCTGTGCGGCCCGGGGGTTGGAGAACTCTATTCTAGACTATTCTTTCCTCCTAGGCCTTTCCTGTAGAGCAGGGATCTCAAACTGGCGGCCCTCCAGCTGTTTGCAGAACTACAAGTCCCATCATGCCTCAGCCTATGGGAGTCATGCTTGTAACTGTCAGCCTTGCAATGCCTCATGGGAATTGTAGTTCTGCAACAGCTCGAGGGCCACCAGTTTGAGACCCCTGCTGTAGAGGATTTCACAATGAGGAGATCTTGTCTTCTCAAGGTCTGTACCCAGCTGAGGACCCGTGCCAGGCCCAAAGAATCTGAGCTGGCCTATGCTAGGACCTAAAAAGGAACAGAAAAGGCGGCCATCTCTAAAGGAAGGGGGTTAAAGAATCCACTATGGAGGAGGTTGCTACCTAAAGAGAGAATCTCTAAAGGAAAATACCCAAGGGGGAGGCTACCCAGATGGTGCATCTTTAACAAAACAAAAAAAAGGCCTGAGGAACCAACTATTAAAAAAAAAAAAAAAAAAAAAAAAAAAAAAAGTGGCTTCCCAATCCGGCAGTCTATAGAAAAACCAAGGAAGGTGGCTACCCAGAAGGAGCATTTCTAGGCAAAGGGTCTGGCAAACCTACTATTAGAAGTGGCTACCCAAACTGACTCTTACTCTGTAGCAAAACCAGGGGAAAGGGCCTACAGAATCTACAATGAGACATGGCTACCCATTGGGATAATCTCTTAAGAAAGGGTCTAAGGAATCTACTATGAGAGGGGGCTACCCATAGGGAGAATCTCTGATGAAGGGCTTAAAGAATCCACTATGAGAAGTGGCTACCTAAAAGAGACTCTCTAAGGAAAATGCCCAAGGAATCCGTGATGAGAGATGGCTACCCAGATGGAACATCTCTAAGGAAAGGGCCTGAGGAACCCAACTATTAAAAAAGGTGGCTACCAAACTGATTCTCTCTCTATAGAAAAATCAGGAAGGTGGCTACCCAGAAGGAGCATCTCTAGGGAAAGGGTCTAAGGAATCTACTATGAGAGGTGGCCACCCAGAGAGATCATCTCAAAAAGGAAAGGGTCTAATGCCGCATACACACGAGAGGCCTTTGACAGTAAAGGTCCGACAGAACGAATCCGTCTGACAATTCGATCGTGTGTGGGCTCCATCGGACTTTTGCTGTCGAAAAATCCGTCAGACTTTAGAAATAGAACAGGTCTTAAATTTTCCCCCCGGAACTCCGCTGGACCCAGTTCCTATCGAAAAATCCGCTAGTCTGTGTGCTAGTCCGACGGACAAACAACGACGCTAGGGCAGCTACTGGCTACAAACTTCCTTATTCAAACCGGTCATACGTCATCACGTTCGAATCCTTCAGAATTTTGTGTGATTGTGTGTGGCCAAGTCCGTTCATTCGAAAAGTTTGCCGGAACTCCGTCGAAAGACCATCGGACCTAGTCCGCTCGTGTGTACATAAGGAATCTACTATGAGAGGTGGGCACCCAGAGACCTCATCTCAAAAGGAAAGGGTCTCTAAAGTCTACTACAAGAGGTGGCTACCCAGTTGCAGCACCTATACAGAAAGGGTCAAATATATCTACTAAGAGAGGTGGCTACCCAGAGGTAACATCCCTAAGGAAAGGGCCCAAAGAAGCTGCTATGGGGAGGCGACTGCCCAAACTGACTCATTGGAAGAGCCAGGAAGGTGGCTACCTAAAGAGCATTTTTTTTTTTTAAGGAAAGCGTCCAAAAGGGAATCTACTAGAAGTGGCCACCCAGATGGAACATCTCTACAGAAAGGGCCTTAGGAATCTTCTGAGAGTTGTCTACCCAGAAGGAGCATCTCTAAGGAAAGAGCCCAAGAAATCCACTATGGGGAGATAGCTACTAATGCTTTCTCTAGAAGAACCAGGAAGGCACTTCCTAGAGGAAGTATTTCTAAAGAAAGGGTTACTGAAAGATACTATGAGAGATGGCTACCTATAACAGTGTTTCTCAACTCCAGGCCTCAAGGCGCCCCAACAGGTCATGTTTTAACCACTTTCAGACCGGACCAATTTGCAGCCAAAGGAATTTTTGCGATTCGGCACTGCGTCGCTTTAACTGACAATTGCGCGTTCGTTCGACGTGGCTCCCAAACAAAATTGACGGCCTTTTTTTTTCCCACAAATAGAGCTTTCTTTTGGTGGTATTTGATCGCCCCTGCGGTTTTTATTTTTTGCGCTATAAACAAAAATAGAGACGACAATTTTGAAAAAAATGCATTATTTTTTATTTTTTGCTATAATAAATATCCCCAAAAAATATATAAAAAAACCTTTTTTTTTCCTCAGTTTAGGCCGATACGTATTCTTCTACATATTTTTGGTAAAAAATAAATAAATCGCAATATGCGATTATTGATCGGTTTGCGCAGAAGTTATGACACTGGCAGTGAAGGGGTTAATCACAAGGTGGCAGTGTAAGAGTTAAGTATGCCTAGGGGTGTGTTTTTTTACTGTGGGGGGGCGTGGCTGTCAGCTAGTGAATGCTGATCTCTGCTCCAATCACAGGGAGCAGAGATCGGCGTCACTAGTTGCTAGGCAGAACGGGGAGATGCTGTTTATCTCGGCATCTCCCCGTTCAGCCACTCCGTGAGACGATCGCGGGGGTCCCCGCGGCGATCGAGTCCGCGGGGACCGCGATCGGACTCACGTGGGTCCCGACCGGCGTGGGAGCGCGCCGCTCGCCGGCGCGCTCCCGATGGCACGGACAGGCTAAAGGTGGGACTTATATATACGCCCTCCTGCCTGTACGTGCCATTCTGTCGACGTATATCGTCGTGCGCCGGTCGGCAAGTGGTTAAGGATTTCCCTCAGATGAAACGGCTGGTAATAACCAAGGCAGTGAAACTGATCAAATCACCTGTACAAAATAATGGAAAGCCTGAAAAAAAATAAAACACGATCTGTTGGGGCGCCTGGAGGACTGGAGTTGAGAAACCCGGACCTAGAAGAACCAGGAAGGGATCTATCCAGATGGAGCATCTTCAGGGGGTCTGTAATGTTGGAGAATGTCCAGAAGCTCCTGCCAGATGGATATTGCCTGGAGACCTTATTACTCAACATTATAAAAAGGTACAGGGATTGATCTCACATATATGACCATCAATTTAAAGGATTTATTTCTATTGAGAAGTTGCAACTAGGGCCAGCAACAAATGTCCTTAGTGGGCAACAAAGAGGGGGGTAAATATTAATACATTGTACAGTGACCCCCCCCCACACCACAGTATATATGCAGATATACAATATAGAAATGAACAGGAAAGTACACTCACAAGCTAGGTGCAAGGGCTCTCAGGACAGGACCTTAGGAATTCAGCCACTTCAGGGATATCCTCGATTTGGGTATGATCCAGGAGCTCCAGGAAATGATGCAGATGGCCCCCACTGACCAGATGGCACTGTACCCCAAGGTACAGACGATGGAGCACCAGCGCCAGGGACTGGAAATGGAGGAGCACCTGGGTATGGTAAATTAGACTGTGAGGGGTACTGCCCACCCTGGGATCCCCAAGCCCACCCTGGCCCACCAGGGGAAGGACCTGTATGACCAGACTGACCATAAGGGTCAGATGGAGATGGATATGGTTGACCAGAAGGGTTAGGATATGAACCTGGCATCCCACCGGGTCCCATTGGCCCTGAAGGGTAGGGATATTGCCCAGGAGCTCCTGGTTGCTGCCCATGGGCTCCTGGTTGCTGTGGGCCAGAAGGAGCTCCTGGATATTGCCCAGGTGCTCCTGGTTGCTGTGGGCCAGAAGGGGCTCCTGGATATTGCCCAGGTGCTCCTGGTTGCTGTGGGCCAGAAGGGGCTCCTGGATATTGCCCAGGTGCTCCTGGTTGCTGTGGGCCAGAAGGGGCTCCTGGATATTGCCCAGGTGCTCCTGGTTGCTGTGGGCCAGAAGGGGCTCCTGGATATTGCCCAGGTGCTCCTGGATATTGCCCAGGTGCTCCTGGTTGCTGTGTGCCAGAAGGAGCTCCTGGATAGTGACCAGATGGGGCTCCTGGTTGCTGTGGGCCAGAAGGGGCTCCTGGATAGTGACCAGATGGGGCTCCAGGTTGCTGTGGGCCAGATGGGGCTCCAGGATAAGGTGCTTTTGCGTCTGGCCCAGCTGGAGCCCCTGGATAGGGTGCTGAGGGATAAGGTGAATTTGGTTGCTGTCCAGCTGGGGCCCCTGGGTAGGGCCCAGAGGGATATGGCGCATTTGGTTGAGATGGCTGCTGCCCAGGTGCTGCTCCTGGATAAGGCCCAGTGGGTGCAGATGGGGCACTTGGCTGGGGTCCAGATGGGTAGGTCTGCGGTGGTGCGTTAGGCTGAGCTCCACCTCCAGAATAGGGTCCTCCTTGGCCTTGTCCATAAGGTGTGATGCCTGGGGCAGACGGAGCTCCGGGCGTGGAACCCCAGGGATTGGATCCAGACCAGGCTCCTGGTTGCTGAGGGTCTCTAGGGTTGCTTACAGTCTGCGTTTTGGCGGAACCTTTATCTGGCAAAGCGTCTAACAACTATAGGTAAGACAAAAATAAATAAAAATAAAAAATCACAAGTAAGTTACACCAAACAATGTAAAAAACAAATTTCAAATGAATAAAATAGAAGCGCTGTAATCACAATTAAATTAATAAACCTAATTATATATGTAAAACAATCACCCAGTGAATAAAGTGTAATATATAAATAATATAAATCAAAAGGGTCCATAATATTCAGAAAAAAATTCGAACTCAAGTCCGTGAATAATTATGTTGGTCCAAGTGATTTACACTCAAAAATAAACAAAAAAATCTTCTTGACGTAACTTGAAACAATCTTCCACCGCACCATATAGGTGTTCAGTGCCTCCGCTCCCTTAAGAAATCCACTCGCCAATGGGACGTGGCCTGGCACTCGCCAATGGGACGCGGCCTGGCACCCGCCAATGGGACGCGGCCTGGCACCCGCCAATGGGACGCGGCCTGGCACCCGCCAATGGGACGCGGCCTGGCACCCGCCAATGGGACGCGGCCTGGCACCCGCCAATGGGACGCGGCCTGGCACCCGCCAATGGGACGCGGCCTGGCACCCGCCAATGGGACGCGGCCTGGCACCCGCCAATGGGACGCGGCCTGGCACCCGCCAATGGGACGCGGCCTGGCACTCGCCAATGGGACGCGGCCTTGGCACTCGCCAATGGGACGCGGCCTTGGCACTCGCCAATGGGACGCGGCCTTGGCACTCGCCAATGGGACGCGGCCTTGGCACTCGCCAATGGGACGCGGCCTTGGCACTCGCCAATGGGACGCGGCCTGGCACCCGCCAATGGGACGCGGCCTGGCACCCGCCAATGGGACGCGGCCTGGCACCCGCCAATGGGACGCGGCCTGGCACCCGCCAATGGGACGTGGCCTGGCCCTCACATGCTCGGCAATCTCACTTAATAACCCCCCAGGGGTATCAAACGAATCCAACGGTGCTCATCAAACAGTGACACTCCACATGTAAGAATAAAAAGTGCTTCCAATAGTGAAGTGTAGCGCCATGACCCCCTGGGGGCGGCTATGAATTTTCTAGGCTTACCAATTACCTCCACCTTGTAGCTCGTCGTTCGTTGTCTAGGGGTTCCCAGGTTTGTACCCAGAAGATGACACGTAGAAGTCCTTTTAAGGATTTTTATTTGTAGGGTAACGTTCAACTAAAACACAGTCTCTCAATTGGGAATAGAGGGCATGGGTGATAAAACTCAGGCACTGCAGAACTGCTGACATCAATTGAATGTCTCTTTAGATAGCCCAGAGAGTAGCCACTCGCAACTGGGCGCTTCACTGCTGGATAAACCTCTAACTGTAGATTTAGAAGCCAACATGTGACTCGAAAGATTTGCAAAGTCTCTGCCACAGACTAGATTGTAACTGAAGATAAGTAGGAACCTTTCTCATGGTACCTGGATCTCTCAGCCTTCTTGGCGATACCGTAAGAAATGCGGATTCTCTATTGTCCATACAACTTCAGCTCCCAGGCTCTTACCGAGCAGCCGGCTTGTTGGCCCTCCTCCGAAGAGTCCTCCCCCTGGTCGCTTGTACGAGTTGCCGTGTCCCTCCAATACCGAGAGCACACCGGGACACCTCCGAATCCTCCTTCAGTTACTGGGCCTCGGACTAGCCAGTTCCGAGGCTCGGGAACGGACGGATCCCCACCCCCGACCATGAGGGCCTCTGGGGCTGGTCAGGGTGACCATGCTCGCGGGGACGGCAGATACTCCTGGGTCCGGGACCCCTCATGGGGTTGGTCCGGACCAGAACCAGGAATCAAAACAGCAAGCGGAACCCCGAACACGTGACTTCAGCATCTTAAATACCAATTCCCAGACTACACAGCGGGGCCAGACGCGCCCACTGATTGGCTCCGGGAAAGATTGGTACCCAACACGTCCAACCAGGCCTGGTTCTCAGCCTGTCACAGGGGCCTCACTACACCTATGACCAGGCGGAACTCCAGTACAGCCCAGCCAGACTGACGCCAAAGTAAAAGACCTACAGAATTAACCCTCAGAACTCCGTTACAGTTCTGGAAAAAATAAAATTTGCATATATAGCGCACACTTTAGAAAAAGTGTCGGCGCTACAGAAGTATAGCAAAACTATTTAATAAAACAGCACACAAAATCTTCAATCATTGCACTTACATCCTTCACATTAAACAAAGGCACTTCAACATAAAAAATAAAACAACTTTCCAAAGTGGGGCGCTTGCAGTGGTAATGCGATGGAATGCGGTCTCGGCGGACCCCCAGAGTAAACCTGTGAATCTCCCCCTCCACTCCGCTAGCCCTCCTCTCCACTCCAAAGTAACTGCACACCCGGTGGCCGGTGAATCCGAACATCAAACACTCCTGATGGTTACCGTGTAGCCACGCCCAGACATGTTTCGTCACAAGACTTAATCATTGGGGTTCGAACCCCAATGATCAAGTCTCTGGGTTCTGCATTACATCGCGTTACCACTGCAAGCTCCCCACCTTGGAAAGTTTTTTTTTTTTTTTTTTTTTTTTTTTTAAAGTTGAAGTGCCTTTGTTTAATGTGAAGGATGTAAGTGCAATAATTGAAGATTTTGTGTGCCGTTTTATTAAATAGTTTAACTACACTTCACTATTGGAAGCACTTTTTATTCTTATATGTGGAGTGTCACTGTTTGATGAGGACCGTTGGATTCGTTTGATACCCCTGGGGGGTTATTAAGTGAGATTGCCGAGCATGTGAGTGCAAGGCCATGTCCCATTGGCGAGTGCAAGGCCATGTCCCATTGGCGAGTGCAAGGCCATGTCCCATTGGCGAGTGCAAGGCCACGTCCCATTGGCGAGTGCAAGGCCACGTCCCATTGGCGAGTGCAAGGCCACGTCCCATTGGCGAGTGCAAGGCCACGTCCCATTGGCGAGTGCAAGGCCACGTCCCATTGGCGAGTGCAAGGCCACGTCCCATTGGCGAGTGCAAGGCCACGTCCCATTGGCGAGTGCAAGGCCACGTCCCATTGGCGAGTGCAAGGCCACGTCCCATTGGCGAGTGCAAGGCCACGTCCCATTGGCGAGTGCAAGGCCACGTCCCATTGGCAAGTGCAAGGCCATGTCCCATTGGCAAGTGCAAGGCCATGTCCCATTGGCAAGTGCAAGGCCATGTCCCATTGGCGAGTGCAAGGCCATGTCCCATTGGCGAGTGCAAGGGCATGTCCCATTGGCGAGTGCAAGGCCATGTCCCATTGGCGAGTGCAAGGCCATGTCCCATTGGCGAGTGCAAGGCCATGTCCCATTGGCGAGTGCAAGGCCATGTCCCATTGGCGAGTGCAAGGCCATGTCCCATTGGCGAGTGCAAGGCCATGTCCCATTGGCGAGTGCAAGGCCATGTCCCATTGGCGAGTGCAAGGCCATGTCCCATTGGCGAGTGCAAGGCCATGTCCCATTGGCGAGTGCAAGGCCATGTCCCATTGGCGAGTGCAAGGCCATGTCCCATTGGCAAGTGCAAGGCCATGTCCCATTGGCAAGTGCAAGGCCATGTCCCATTGGCAAGTGCAAGGGCATGTCCCATTGGCAAGTGCAAGGGCATGTCCCATTGGCGAGTGCAAGGGCATGTCCCATTGGCGAGTGCAAGGGCATGTCCCATTGGCGAGTGCAAGGCCATGTCCCATTGGCGAGTGCAAGGCCATGTCCCATTGGCAAGTGCAAGGCATGTCCCATTGGCAAGTGCAAGGCATGTCCCATTGGCAAGTGCAAGGCATGTCCTATAGGCATGTCCTACATTCTTATTGGCATTTCCCCGGTGGGGACCCAGAAAGTAACGCATGTTCCACAGGGAGGGTGGTTAGTGTGGTGGCAGAACAGTGTCAGGACAAGGTCATCTAGATACTAGGGCCAACATGCCAAATTGTGCCCCCACCCCCCCCCCCCCCCCCCCCCCCCAAGATATATGAGCTTTATGTGTCAGTAAAACTCTCCCCACAAAACACACTGAACACTAATCTGCATACTTACCTTTAAAAAGTAAATAACCCCCTCCTCCCCCCTCCCATTACAAATCCACCCCCTGGTGAAAGAAAAGAAAAAAAATCTTTGCCCCCCACCCAAAGCATTCTCCCATCGTAGCACAAATGATCTACCCCTAAAACCTGCCCTAGCACAAATCTTCCCCCCCCCCCCCAACACAATTCCCCCCTACATCACCAATCTTAACCCCCCCCCCCCCCAAATTTCCCCTTCCAACACAAACCCCCCCCCCCCCCCCCCCCCCATGATCTCACGGCATGCTTACCTTTAAAAATAAAATAACCCCCTCCCCCCTCCCAGTACAAATCCACCCCCTAGTGAAAGAAAAAAAATCTTTGCCCCCCACCCAAAGCATTCTTCCATCGTAGCATAAATGATCTACCCCTAAAACCTGCCCTCCTAGCACAAATCTTCTCCTCCCCCCCCCCCCCAAATTTCCCCTTCCAACACAAACCCCCCCCCCCCCCCCCCATGATCTCACTGTGCCCAGGGCAGCTGCCCCCTATGCCCACCCCTTATCCTGGTCCTGCAGGGGGGCAATTACTGGAACTGATCCCTGTATGGCTCTCTCTGCAGTGGCTGAAAGCCGGTGGGAGGGAGAGGAGAAGAAGCTGGATTTCAGCTGCTGCAGAAAGCCATGGGGGGGGGGGGTGAGAATCAGTTCCAGTAATTGCCACTCTCCCTGTCCACATCCGATTCACCCATCTGCTGGGCCGGGCCCTGCACAGGAGGACCAGTGGTACCCTCTTATCCACGGCCCTGATAATATTCGGTCATGTAAAGCAGCCAACACGTTTCAAGGGCTCAGTTCCCTATTCGTCAGGGCTCTGGCAAGTTGTAGGACTGATAGAGGGAATCATTTGTAGTCATAGAAGGCCTCTTTCATATCTGAGCAAGCAAAACAAACCGGTTAATCCGTGTTCTTTCCACCCTCTGACCGCCCCTCTAAAGCCAACTGTGGCACCTGGGGGAGGTGGTATAAATGCCAAGGTCACAATGCTTTGTAGGTTTAACTTGACTTGCCAAGTCTGACAGTTGGCAGCATCTGTCAAACTCACCCACTGGGGTCAATGGGGATGCGCCAGGTTGCAGCGTAGAATTACAATAAAAAAATCAAACAGCAGGGGGCAGAATCGCCTGGATCACTTTACAGAGGGCAGTAGAGGCTGCCACCCATTGAGGCCTTCAAGGCGCCTGGAATCAGAATATCAGCAGCCATCACTGAGCGGGGCCATTAATCAAGCTCAGCGAGGATGAGCAAGAGCTCCAATAAGATCCGTCTATTGCACGGCAGGGGGCGTGTGAAAAAAAAAAGCATCTGGCCAATCCATGCTGAGCAGGACTAGGTGTGTGGGGGGGGGGAGGGGTATCTGACTATGAAGCCGGGGGCACACTGCATTGACACAACGTCCTCTCTGATTGGCAGTTGTACGGTCGCACCCTGACCACGCTAACGCAGATTTGATTCCGTGTTTGGCGTGGTCAGATACCTACAGGAAAGCACAGGGACTGGGGCAGGATCACCGGCCAATTAGTGTGGAATCAATACAAAGTATCAATAAAAAAAAAGGACCATATTTTGAATGATCAAAGAGAGCAATGCAGTCCTGAAAAAGTTTTACATTTATGGTAACATGCCTATATTTAAAGTGTAACACCCATGACAAAGGATTCCCAGAGCACTATGGGCTTTCCTAAAGACAGCAGAGCAGAAGGTGCTTCCTTTTAAACATTTAGAAACCAAATATGGAGCCATATGAAGGGAGGGGGGGGGGGGGGGGAGACACTGCTCTCATTTCAATGAGCTATTGAGCTCTGTAAACATTGGATACATTTACAAAACTTACCGAGAATTCATCCTCTCCAGACATTGTACTGAAAAAGAGAAAAAAAAGGGAAACGTTGTTATTGTTTGTATGCAAAATTTCAATACAAAATAAAGAGACATCAGAAAATAAATAGATGACATAATGGGCACAGCGGGCGTACAGACCCGGGAACTCAGCACTGGGATGGTGGGAACTCCTCATAATGGGCACAGCAGGTGAACAGACCCGGGAACTCAGCACAGGGATGGTGGGAACCCCTCATAATGGGCACAGCATGTGTACAGACCCGGGGACTCAGCACAGGGATGGTGGGAACCCCTCATAATGGGCACAGCGGGTGTACAGACCCGGGAACTCAGCACAGGGATGGTGGGAACTCCTCATAATGGGCACAGCAGGTGAACAGACCCGGAACTCAGCACAGGGATGGTGGGAACTCCTCATAATGGGCACAGCAGGTGAACAGACCCGGGAACTCAGCACAGGGATGGTGGGAACCCCTCATAATGGGCACAGCGGGTGTACAGACCCGGGAACTCAGCACAGGGATGGTGGGAACACCTCATAATGGGCACAGCGGGTGTACAGACCCGGGAACTCGGCACAGGGATGGTGGGAACCCCTCATAATGGGCACAGCGAGTGTACAGACCCGGGAACTCAGCACAGGGATGGTGGGAACCCCTCATAATGGGCACAGCGGGTGTACAGACATGGGAACTCAGCACAGGGATGGTGGGAACCCCTCATAATGGGCACAGCAGGTGTACAGACATGGGAACTCAGCACAGGGATGGTGGGAACCCCTCATAATGGGCACAGCGGGTGTACAGACCCGGAAACTCAGCACAGGGATGGTGGGAACCCCTCATAATGGGCACAGCGGGTGTACAGACCCAGGAACTCAGCACAGGGATGGTGGGAACCCCTCATAATGGGCACAGCGGGTGTACAGACCCGGGAACTCAGCACAGGGATGGTGGGAACCCCTCATAATGGGCACAGCAGGTGTACAGACATGGGAACTCAGCACAGGGATGGTGGGAACCCCTCATAATGGGCACAGCGGGTGTACAGACCCGGGAAACTCAGCACAGGGATGGTGGGAACCCCTCATAATGGGCACAGCGGGTGTACAGACCCAGGAACTCATAATGGACACAGCAAGGTCATTATAGAGAATGCAGGAATTATAAACAGTTTTCAAACCAGCTTAAGTCCCATCCCCCCCCCACTCCCCTCCTAAAATAAAGACACCCTACTTATTGTTGAATGATGTGCAACTCAGGTGACAGTCATGTAAATCCTGGTCTCTGCAGTTCTTTGCAGCGTTCACAAATGTCTGACACAGATCAACCCCTGCTGCCGCCTCGGACCTTGTGACTTGTTACGAATGCACACAGTCTGAACACTGGGGTGGGGGGGGGGGGGGGGGGGGGAGACGGAGGAAATGCTTCCTCCTGCCTGCAGCAGACTGACAACATCATCTCAGCCTAGGCAATGCCACCAAGTGGAGCTCAGGGACGAAACACGTGGAGCCATTTTGAAGAACGATCCAGTTGCTGTATATTGGGACACGTTGGGATTGTTTTCAGGCAGACATGCGGTTTGCTGACAGGTCCTCTTATTACAGCCTCCTGCACTGCATGCGGTTCCTCGGACGGTGCGAATGTGCCACGCCCCCTGCTGACCCATGCCGTGATTGGACACAGCACGGTTTTGTCAGCAGGTTACAGCCAATGATTATTGGCTGTACAGCTGCTGTTCAGCTGTGGCCAATCGCAGCAGAGATGTTATGCGTTTACAAACACACTCTGTACACAGACAGCGATCTCTGTGTCTTCTCCCTGAAATCAACTCTTCATTCAGGGAGGAAAAAAAAAAAATCCCAATAAGTTTATATCGATTGGTTTGCATGAAAGTTATTTTTAAAAATTTTTTTTTTACAAAAAAAAAAAAAAAAAAAAAAAAAAAAAAAAAAATGTATATTGATTGGTTTGCATGAAAGTTGCATCTGCAAACTAAGATATTTTTTATGGAGTATATTATACATTTTTTTTTTTTATTTAAAAAAAAAAAAAAAAAATCCCAATAAGTGTATATTGATTGGTTTGCATGAAAGTTGCATCTGCAAACTAAGATATTTTTTATGGAATATATTATACATTTTTTTTTTTTATTTAAAAAAAAAAAAAAAAAATCCCAATAAGTGTATATTGATTGGTTTGCATGAAAGTTACAGCTTCTACAAAACTAAGATTTTTATGGAATATTTTTTATTTTTTTAATAAAAAAAAAAAAAAAAAAGTAAAAAAATATTCCATAAAAATCTTAGTTTTGTAGAAGCTGTAACTTTCATGCAAACCAATCAATATACACTTATTGGGATTTTTTTTTTTTTTTTAAATAAAAAAAAATGTATAATATATTCCATAAAAAAACATCTTAGTTTGTAGATGCAACTTTCATGCAAACCAATCGATATAAACTTATTGGGGATTTTTTTTTTTTTTATTTTAACCAAAGAAAATGTAGCAGAATATATTTTCGCCTAAATGTATTTATTTAATTTTTTTCAAAATGTTTGTTTTAAATCGCAAACAAATACAAAAAAAAAACAGTGGTGATGCAGTGGCAAAAACCACCAAAAGAAAGCTCTATTTTATGTGAATTTTTTTTTTTTTTAAAGAAGATAAAAATGTAATTTCTGTACAGCGTTGCATGACCGCACAATTACCAGTTAAAAATAGCGCAGTGCTGAATAGCAAACAATGGCCTGGTAACGTACAGCAGTGAGGTCATCTCCATCTAGCGGGCCGGCGTTCTATCAGAAAGCCGCTAACCCATCAGAAAGTGCAACCGTTCTGTCGCGGCCATCTTGGTACACCCTGCACTCGGCCACACTAAGCCTACACCCACCAGAGAGTCTGGCATTTCACACTTTTTTACCAGTTGACTAAACGGTGCCGGTGTCCTGTCAGAAAGCTGCTACCCATCAGAAAATGCAACCGAAGTGACGTTCTGTCACGGCCATCTTGGTACACCTCGCACTCGTCCACACTAAGCCTACAGTCTGAAGGCGGCAAGCGGACATCTTTTTACACCCACGGAAGTCTGGCATTTCACACTTCTTTTTACCAGTAATCTGAGCGTATATAGGGAAATACAGGATTTTGAAATCTGTCTGACCGTTTTGATGCAGGCTCGCCGCTGCTTTTAAAATTCAACATCAAAACAGTGCGACAGATTTCAAAATCCTGTATTTCACTATATACGTGAAAGTGTGAAATGCCAGACTTCCGTGGGTGTAAAAAGATGTCCGCTTGCCGCCTTCAGACTGTAGGCTTAGTGTGGACGAGTGCGGGGTGTACCAAGATGGCCGCGACAGAACGTCACTTCGGTTGCATTTTCTGATGGGTAGCAGCTTTCTGACAGGACACCGGCATCGTTTAGTTCACCGTTATCCCACTAGAGGGCGCACATGAGCAACCTCCAAAGAGGGGGACCACAGGGTTTCTGCTGGCTAGGGTCCCCACAGAGTTTATTCTGGCGCTGGTCAGAAGTTAAACAGATTCCTCCATAGGATGTTGAGGAGTTGTAGGAGAGATAGAAGTGAACCGACACGGGGAACCAGATTTTCCAGTTGCTCGGGTTGGGTGGGGGATTTTCTGCTCACAAGAACTTTCTTTTTTGGAGTGAACCGGATTTACGCAGTCAGAGCGATCGGGTGACAGGTACTCTTCACTGCCCCATCCAGCTTAACTTTTACTCCCTCCCTGCCCAGAGCTTACACAGTGCAGAGGATCCCCACCCCCCACGTGTGAGCGGTCAGTCCCCAATACGGGGGGAAGGTTCGGGTTCGCCGCCACTATGGGCTCTAGAGTCGCAGTCCTGGCGCATTTATGTGCAGAGTCGCCTTGAATTAATTTTTTTTAACCCCCCCCCCCCATATAACGCATGTGTGGTGGGGCAAAGAGGGTGGGGCTTAACCACCCACACAGCGCATATACGCGCCCATGCTTCCCGTCAGCGGGACCGGCTCACCCATCATGTGACTACTGTGACAGCCAATCAGTGATCATATGACCAGCCACTCCTTCCTGCCCCCCCGGGGCATAAAGACCGAGGTAAAGGGATGCCGGGCCTGGGCAAGGAAGGTCTTATACAGAGGCGGCTCTCTAATTAGGCGGTCGCCTAAGGCCTCGCACTCCTATGGGGCCTCGCGGCCGCCTAATTCGCCTGATGTGTGTGTTACAGTTGAAGTTATCATGCAATTTATACAGTTAATTTCTATTGCTTTAATTATTTTTCCCATTATGGTAGTGAGTGGGGCCTCATGTCTAAGATTTGCCTAAGGCCTCACAAAGCCTGGAGCCGCCCCTGGGCTTATACCATGGGGGGGGGGGGGGGAGATTTATTAAAACGGTTTCACTCAGAATCGGGAGCAGCTCTGCACGGGAGCCAATCAGCTTCTGACCTCAGCTTGTTCAATGAAGCTTTGGCAATAAAACCTGGAAGCTGATTGGCTTCTATGCAGAGCTGCACCACGTTATGCACTCTCCAGTTTTAGTAAAGAACCTCCAATGGGAGCTCAACCTGCGGCCCTCCAGCTGTTGCAGAACTACAAGTCCCATGAGGCATTGCAAGCCGCTGACAGTTACAAGTGTGACTCCAAAACGCAGAGGCATGATGGGAACTGTAGTTCCGCAACAGCTGGAGGGCCACAGATTGAGCTCCCAAGGAATACACTGCATAACCTTTAAACTACGTCTAGCAGGCTCAGAAGAGCCAATAAGTTTTGTTTTTGGATAATTGGTGATCGGCTCCTGTGTACTCCCCCTCATTCCCCCCCCCCCCCCGCACGCGCGCAGCCATGTCCCCCCCCCCCCTCCCCTCTCCTGCGGGCAGAAGCCTTGAACACAACAATTCATAGGGAGGGGCTGCAGGTGAAGCGCTGACTGATCACATGGTAAAGGCCCGCTGTGATTGGCCCTTTAAAGCAATCTGATCAGCGATCGCAGAGTGTGCCAGATGTGCGCCTGGGGGGGGGGGGGGGGGTCGCCTATAGTGCGGTAGTGAAGGGGTTAATCTACACTGAGCACCCCCATAATGACAAAGTGAGAACAGAATTGTAGAAATGTCTGAGAATCTATTTAAAAAAAATAAAATAAAATAATAAGAAGGAAGGAAGGAAGGAAGGAAGGAAGGAAGAAAGAAAAAAGAAGGAAGGAAGGAAGGAAGGAAGGAAGGAAGGAAGGAAGGACGGAAGGAAGGAAGGAAGAAAATAAATGTAAGGAAGGTCAGTAGGGAGGAAGGAATGAAGGAAGGAAGGAAGTAAGTAAGGAAGGAAGGAAGGAAGGAAGGAAGGAAGGAAGGAAGGAAGGAAGGAAGGAAGGAAGGAAGGAAGGAAGGAAGGAAGGAAGGAAGGATCACAGTACTTAAGCAAAAATGTGTAAAAAAAAAAAAAAAAGAAAATTCTTGGTCGTTCGGGTTTTTTTGCGTCATTAGTGTGCCAGCTGGGACACGCGATTTTCGTGCTGCAATCGTCGGCGCCGGACCCAACATGCTGGATTTTGTTTAGAAAAATGAAACAGATAACACAATCCTTGGCGCCATTTATGTTTTTTTGGATTGACAGAACGTTCGGCTTGCGACTCGTCTGCGGTTGGCCTTAAAGTATTCAGACCCTTTCCTCAGTACTTTGTAGAAGCCTCTGTGGCAGCAATTCCAACCCTGGAGTTATTTTTTTTTGGGGGGGGGGGGGGGGGTGAAACCACAAGCTTTGCACACCTGGATTGGGGGGGGGGATTCTGCCATTCTTCTTAGTGAGGTTGGTGTACAGCTATTTTCAGGTCTCACCAGAGATGTTCTATGGGGTTCATGTCTGGGCTCTGTCTGGGCCACTCAAGGACATTCACAGATTTGTCCCGTAGCCACTCCTGTGTTGTCCTGGCTGTGTGCTTAGGATGGTTGTCACGTTGGAAGGTGAACCTTTGTCCCCAGTCAGAGGTCCTGAGCTGTGGAACAGGTTTTCATTGAGGAGACCTCTCTGCTTTTCTCCATTAAGCTTTCCCTCAACCCTGACCAGTCCCACCCCCACAGCATGATGCTGCCACCACCATGCTTCACAGTTGGGATGGCATTGGACAGGTGATGAGCGGTGCCTGGTTTCCTCCAGACATTACTTTTAGAATTGAGGCCATACTTGGTTTCATCAGACCAGAGAATCTTCTTCCTCTCAGTCTGAGTCCTTCAGGTGCTTTTTTGCAAACTCCAAGTGGGCCGTCATATTTTGCACTGAGGAGAGGCTTCTGTCCGGTCACTCTTCCTTAAAAGCCCAGATCGGTGGAAGGTTGCAGTGATGGTTGTCCTTCTGGAACTTTGTCCCATCTCCACACAGGATCTCTGGAGCTCATTCAGAGTAAGGCCACTTTCACACTGAAGCGCTTCTAAACTGCCAGTAAAAACACTGAGCGCTTTTGAAGAGCTTTTCAGGCGCTTTTGAAGAGCTTTCCATTCATTTCAATGGGGAGGGGAGTTTTTCACAGCCCTGCCAGCACGCTGCCCCAGTGTGAAAGCGTTCATTGATTTTAATGGAAATACGTTTTCGTGAGCTTTTTAGGCGCTGTTTTTAGAGTGAAAGCGCCTGAAAAGCGCCTCAGTGTGAAAGTGGTCTAACCATCGGGTTCTTGGTCACCTCTCTTACCAAGGCCCCTCCCCCCCCCCATTGCTGGGTTTGGACAGGTGACCAGCTTTTGGAAGTGTCCTGGTTGTGCCAGACGTCTTCCATCTGAGAAGTAAGGTGGGCACGGTGATCACGGGAACCATCCGTGGAGTAGAACATTTTTGGAGCCTTCCCCAGATCTGGGCCTTGTAATAATCCTGTCTCTGAGCTCTGCAGGCAGTTCTTGTGGCTCTGTCTCTGATACAGGATGCATGTTCAGCCATGAGGCCTTTTATAGAGAGAGAGTAGACACGTGCGCAACAAAAAAATTCGTTTATTTTCGTTTCGTTTCCGTTGATTTGTAAATTCGTAAGTCGTCGGTGTTCGTATTCGTAACGATTCGTATTTTTGTAAGAGTTATTTCTTCGTTGATTCGTTTTTTCGTTTATTCGAAATTCGGACGCATTCGTAATCGGAGCATAATTCATAATTTTATGTAATGTGTATGCTATTATTACATTTTAAGAGACACGAAAAATTATGAATCGAAAAAAAAAGTTGCCAATGTACGAATTTTTTCGTTCAATCCATTCGAAGCACGTTAAGCAGCGCCATTGTAAGAGACACGGAAAATTACCAATTCAACAACAAAAAAAAAAAAAAAAAAAAAAAAAAAACAGTTACGAATGTACGAATTTTTTTCGTTCAATCCATTCGAGGCACGTTAAGCAGCGCCATTGTAAGGGACACGGAAAATTACGAATCGAAAAAAAAAAAAAGTTACGAATGTACAAATTTTTTCGTTCATTTTCGTTGTTCCTGTTTCAGGTTTTCTTCAGTCGTACATTCATTGTTTCTAATTTGGTTATTTCGGATTTGTTAAAATTTTTAGCGAATGGTTTGTTCATTCGTACGAAAAAAATGAACGAAAATAACAAAAAAAAAAAAAAAAACGAAAAAAAAAAACGAAACGAATTGCACATGTCTAATAGAGAGAGCCGGTGTGCGACTTTCCAAACCACATCCAATCAAATAAATTTATCACAGGTGAACTCCAATCAAGAAACAACTCGGCAATCATCAAATGAGAGGCGCCTGTTATAAAATGTCTGAACACGTCCGCCAAGGTGAGATTTCAGGTTTTCCTTTTTAAATAAAATTCTCGGACATTTCTAAAAATTCTGTTGTCCCTTTGTCATTATGGGGGGGGAGGGGGTGTAGATTAATGAGAAAAAAAAGAACGTAAAAACAACAAAGTGTCATCAGACTGCAACATAACATGGAAAAAAGTGAAGGGGTCTGAAGAGAGAGATGATAGAGAGATGATAGAGAGATGATAGAGAGATGATAGAGAGATGATAGAGAGATGATAGAGAGATGATAGAGAGATGATAGAGAGATGATAGAGAGATGATAGAGAGATGATAGAGAGATGATAGAGAGATGATAGAGAGATGCACTATATATTTTTTTTTAGATCTATTACACACATTTATACATTTGCACACAGTATCTCACAAAAGTAAGTACACCCCTCACATTCTTGTAAATATTCCATTATATCTTTTCATGTGACAACACTGAAGAAATTACTCTTTGCTACAATGTAACAGAGGGTGTGCTCACTTTTGTTTATCTATCTGTACTGTGACATACTGAAGCAGAGCATGATCCCCTCCCTTCAGAGACTGGACCGCAGGGCAGTATTCCAACGTGATAACCACCCCAAACACACCTCCAAGACCACCACTGCCTTGCTAAAGAAGCTGAGGGTAAAGGTGATGGACTGGCCAAGCATGTCTCCAGACCTAAACCCTATTGATCATCTGTGGGACATCCTCAAACGGAAGGTGGAGGAGCGCAAGGTCTCCAACATCCACCAGCTCTGTGATGTCATCATGGGGGAGGGGAAGAGGACTCCAGTGACAACCTGTGAAGCTCTGGTGACCTCCATGCCCAAGAGGGTTAAGGCAGTGCTGGAAAATAATGGCGGCCACACAACGATAGAAGAAAAGAATTACACAAATGTCACTGAGGGGTGTACTTACTTTTTTGAGATGAGAAAAATATATATATATATATATATATATATATATATATATATTATATATATATATATATATATATATATATATATATATATTATATATATATATATATATATATATATATATATATATATATATAATATTTATATAATATAATATTATACACACACACACACACTTTTTTTAACATTGTTGCATTTTTGTGCTGTAATCCAACACATCCATCTTTCTCACGCATGCGCAAGAGTAGTAAAGACTGTGGGGCAAAAAACAAAGAACTAAAGTTCCTCTTAAAAGGGGGGGGGGGGGGGTCGAAGGAGGACAGAAAAAACACAGATCAACTACACTACCCAACCCCCACCCATGCCCATGTTAAACCCTAACAGACAGGTGTAGGTGTGCTCATTGACAGGTGAGAGGCAAGGGGGATTATTATTTTATTAATAATAATAATAATAATAATACAGGGATTTAAATTATATTATATATTATTTAAATAATACCAAACACTCTGCATAGGGCTTAAAGTGGGGTGCCCCCTTAAAAGTCAGCCGCTACAAATACTGCAGCTGCTGACTAAATCGGACACTTACCTGTCCCGGGGTCCAGCGATGCGGGGGAACGAAGCCCCCCCCCCCCCCCCTCGTTTCCCGCTCCGCTCGCAGCGCTGGCATTCTTACTGTGGGCACCCGGCTGCGGCTTTACAGCCGGGCACCCACTGCGCATGCGCAAGCGGCGCCACGATATGCCGCACAGTCACCTGGGACCTGTCACCGATGACTGACTGCGCTGAGGGGGAAGTGATGTCACCAGCCCGGGCACTGAAGGAGGCAGACTACGAGGAACCCCTAGCAACAGGCATTTAGAGGCGAGTTAAAAAAAAAAAAATTCCAATAAAAATTTTTTTTTTTTTTTTTTTAATATATATTTTCAGGAATTAAGCTATTTTTAACTTTTTTTTTTAACAAAGTAAAACCTTATTGAATAAACAGCTCCAGCAGGAAAGCGCAAATCGCTCTCAGCAACCAATCAGACTTTACTGATTACTTTTACCGAAATCACAGCAGCACTAGATGGATTCAGATTGGCTGTTAGGAGGGGGGAGGGGGGCGCTATGCTTTGATAAGACAGACACAGACGGAGGTCGATTTACGAAAGGCAGATATACTGCACTATAAAGGCGGCATTCACACCTGAGCGTATCAGTTTCGGACGTTTGCAGCGTTTTTTTGTACAGGTCGAAAGGTCACCAATGTAAAAAAAAAAAAAAGCAGCAAAACACCTGTAATCTGCCTATAAAAGAAGCTCCTGTCGTTTTTCTGAGCTTCAGGCGTTTTGCGTGAGGTGACAGAACGCTCAGGTGTGAACGGGGCCCATTGAAATGAATGGGATTTTGCTTGTTGGGCGTTTTGGAACTTTTGAGATGAGCGTTTTACGAGCCGAACACTCAGGTGTGAATGGGCCCTTAAAAAGGGGCGCTTCAGCTGTAAAAAAATTTTTTTTAAAAGTCAGCAGCTAAAAAAAAAAAAAAAAAAAAAAGTAGCGGCTGAATTCTAATAAGCAAGGATGAGCTCAGGCGTGTTCGAATGGTCCACGTGCCGAGCCCGCCAGGAAGTCGGCGCAGCGATGCGCTAATCACAGGCATTGAGACATTGCCCGATCTTTGCAGCTGCACATCAGGGCAATGTCTCACTGCCTGTGATTAGCGCAGCGCTGCGCCGACTTCCTGGCGGGCTCTGCACGTGGACCATTCGAACACGCCTGAGCTCATCCTTACTAATAAGTACACTTACCCTCCCAGGGCGCCCGCAATGTCGGCCGCCGAGGCCGACATGTCCCTCGGCTCTCCTGTCCCAGCGCCGCCATCCTCGCTAAGGGAAACAGGTAGTGGAGCCTTACGGCTTCACTGCCCGTTTTCCTACTGCGCATGCGCGAGTCGCACGGCACTTTGTGAATGGAACGCGCTGCGTTAGGGAACACACAGTTCCCAGAACACAGCGCGCCCATTACCCAGAAGACAACGCGGAGGAGGACAGAAGACCGAAGATCACCGCGGAGTAGGAAGGAGGCAGATTAGGAAGACTGCCTAGCAACAGGGATTTCTGATAAACATAAGCTTTTTTTTTTTGTTGTTTAGGGTTGCCCTGCACTTTACAGTGGGGTTGCCACCAAAAAAAAAAAAGTGGCTTAAAAATCAAAAAAATAAAAATTGGAAAAAAAATTTTTTTTACTCACCTCTATCCTGTTGCTAGGGGGTCCCTCGTAGTCTGCCACCTTCATTAACCGGGATAAACGTCACTTCCTGTAGGCGCCGCACAGTCATCTGGGACCTGTCACGTGTCCCAGATGAGTGAGCGTCGAATCACGGCGCCGCTCGCGCATGCGCAGTGGGTGCCCGGCTATGAAGCCCCAGCCAGGTTCCCACATTAGGAAAGCCGGCGCTGCGAGCGGAGTGGGGAACGAGGGGGGGGGGGGGTCTCGTTCCCCCGCATCGTTGGACCCCGGGACAGGTAAGTGTCCGATTATTAACCACTTTCCGACCGGCGCACGGCGATGTACGTCCTGATTTTGAAGAGGGATATCTCGGTAACGGCAGCAGCTGCTGCCACAACCGAGATATCCATCTCTTCAGGCGCCGGTCGGCATTCCGATAATGGTGGTCATCGCGGCGGATTCGCTACAAGATCACCGTTATCGACAGCGGGAGAGGTGCCCCCCCTCCCGCCGCTCTCCCGCGCCTTCCGCCGCTTACCGGAACTGTCGGCAGCGGCGATCGGGTCCTTTCTCCTGCTCGGCATAGAGATGAGTAATGGTAAGATGGCCGCCACTCATCTCTATACCATAGGAGGGCGGAAGCGACGTCAAAAACGTCACTTCCGCCCATACCTCTTAAAGAGGAATTTTCAAATGTCATTTTTTTTTTTTTCCCCATTGAAGTCCAAATATGAGATGTGAGGACTTTTTGACCCCCCAGATCTCATATTTAAGAGGACCTGTCATGCTTTTTTCTATTACAAGGAATGTTTACATTCCTTGTAATAGGAATAAAAGTGAGCCAATTAATTTTTTTTTAAAAAAAACTGTGTAAAAATAAATAAAATCAAGAAAAATAAATAAGAAAAACAAAAAAATTTTTTTTTAAAGCGCCCCGCCCCGACGAGCTCGTGCGCAGAAGCGAACGCATACGTGAGTAGTGCCCGCATATGAAAACGGTGGTCAAACCACACATGTGAGGTATCGCCGCGATCGGTAGAGCGAGAGCAATAATTATAGCCGTAGACCTCCTCTGTAACGCAAAATATGCAAGCTGTAGAATTTTTTAAACGTCGCCTATGGAGATTTTTGAGGGTAAAAGTTTGATGTCATTCCACGAGCGGGCGCAATTTTGAAGCGCGACATGTTAGGTATCAATTTACTCGGCATAACATTATCTTTCACAATATTAAAAAAAATTGGGCAAACTTTACTGTTTACTGTGACAGAAAGTATTGCAACGACCGCCATTTTATTCTCTAGGGTGTTAGAAAAATAAATATATATAAATGTTTGGGGGTTCTAAGTGAAGGAGATGCAGTGCAGTGAAAACAAAACAAAAATCACCATTAGCATTGCTGGGTGTCAAACTTTACTGTTGTCTTATTTTTTTATTCAAAAAAGTGAATTTTTTCCAAAAAAAGTGCGCTTGCAAGACCGCTGCGCAAATACGGTGTGAAAAAAAAGTATTGCAACGACCACCATTTTATTCTCTAGGGTGTTAGAAAAAAAACAATATATAATGTTTGGGGGTTCTAAGTTTTTTTTTCTAGCAAAAAAAACTGTTTTAAACATGTAAACACCTAAAATCCAAAACGAGGCTGGTCTTAAAGTGGTTAAAAAAAGTCAGCAGCTGCAGTATTTGTAGCTGCTGACTTTTAATTTTTTTTTTTTTGTGGGCACTTCACTTTAAGTGCAGTTGATCTAGATTGGGGGGGGGGGGGGTGGGGGCGCAGGAAGAGAGAGATCAGAAGTGAGGGTAAACTGCTGAATTCTATCATCCAATCATGTGCAAGCAATGCTGTTTTTTTTTTCCCCCCATTGCAAGCTCCTCTCAGATCCAGAGCAACTACACTTCCAAAGTGCACAGTCTATTTGCCTTTAGTAAATCAACCCTCGTTGTACATTATATATAATAAAGTGGAGTGAGTCACGCCTGCCGTGCCACAGATAAGGGAGTGAAGGGAGTTGCACAGAGATCACATCCACAGCGCAATCCCAAAACAATATAAAACAGCAAAAACAAAAAAGGTTGAGATCTCCGGATGATGAAATCATTTCTTTTAAAAAGGATTATTGGCATAAAATGATTGCATCACACGGAGATCTCATCCTTGTTTTTGATTGAGATAGATAGAGATATATATTTATATATATATAAAAAATATAATATAATATAATATTAGATAGATAGATACAAACAAGCAAACAATATAAAGGGCCGGGACGGCTGAAGTTGCTACAAGTATATACTCTCTATGCTGTAACCTCTTTGTATTATAAATAAATTTACATTTTATAAAAAGTTACATTTAAAGGACTATAATAGACCCCCGGCTCTAGAGACAGACGGGGGGGAGGGGGGGGTCAGCGTTTAAAGGACCAGGACAGGAGAGGTCCCACGGTGGGGAATGGAGTCCCCGGGGTGTCGGACAAGTTGTTGGGAAGTATTTGCCGGGATCTCCGGAGACATGAAATGGAGACATCATTGGGGGGGAAAAGTCTCGGTGAAGTTTCTCGGCGGCGGACGCCATTGGCGTAGGCGGTTAGACGTACCTCTAGCGCAGATTTGTGGTCTTCGGTGCAGCAAAGGGGCTCTGAGAGGAGGGAGGGAGAGAGAGAGAGAGAGAGAGAGAAAGGGATCCTCCCAGGAAGAGGAAGCTTTTCTACCATCACCCAGCCCAGGTTCAAAGGCTGAATGACAGTCACACCCAGCACCCGCTCAGTGCTAGAGGAATGCAGAGCAACAGCAAACACAGCGCTGACAGTTACCAGCCAGAGGAGCTGAACTACACGGAGGAAAACAAACAGATAACAGAGCAAGATCTCAATACAAAGTAATACAAAGTTCAGAAATCAGTAGTAAGTAATGCAGAGTACAGGGATCAGTAGTAAGTAATGCAGAGTACAGGGATCAGTAGTAAGTAATGCAGAGTACAGGGATCAGTAGTAAGTAATGCAGAGTACAGGGATCAGTAGTAAGTAATGCAGAGTACAGGGATCAGTAGTAAGTAATGCAGAGTACAGGGATCAGTAGTAAGTAATGCAGAGTACAGGGATCAGTAGTAAGTAATGCAGAGTACAGGGATCAGTAGTAAGTAATGCAGAGTACAGGGTCAGTAGTAAGTAATGCAGAGTACAGGGCTCAGTAGTAAGTAATGCAGAGTACAGGGATCAGTAGTAAGTAATGCAGAGTACAGGGATCAGTAGTAAGTAATGCAGAGTACAGGGATCAGTAGTAAGTAATGCAGAGTACAGGGATCAGTAGTAAGTAATGCAGAGTACAGGGGTCAGTAGTAGGTAATGCAGAGTACAGGGATCAGTAGTAGGTAATGCAGAGTACAGGGGTCAGTAGTAGGTAATGCAGAGTACAGGGATCAGTAGTAGGTAATGCAGAGTACAGGGCTCAGTAGTAAGTAATGCAGAGTACAGGGATCAGTAGTAAGTAATGCAGAGTACAGGGGTCAGTAGTAAGTAATGCAGAGTACAGGGGTCAGTAGTAAGTAATGCAGAGTACAGGGATCAGTAGTAAGTAATGCAGAGTGCAGGGGTCAGTAGTAAGTAATGCAGAGTACAGGGCTCAGTAGTAAATAATGCAGAGTGCAGGGCTCAGTAGTAAATAATGCAGAGTACAGGGATCAGTAGTAAGTAATGCAGAGTACAGGGATCAGTAGTAAGTAATGCAGAGTACAGGGATCAGTAGTAAGTAATGCAGAGTACAGGGGTCAGTAGTAAGTAATGCAGAGTACAGGGATCAGTAGTAAGTAATGCAGAGTACAGGGGTCAGTAGTAAGTAATGCAGAGTACAGGGGTCAGTAGTAAGTAATGCAGAGTACAGGGATCAGTAGTAAGTAATGCAGAGTGCAGGGGTCAGTAGTAAGTAATGCAGAGTACAGGGGTCAGTAGTAAGTAATGCAGAGTACAGGGGTCAGTAGTAAGTAATGCAGAGTACAGGGATCAGTAGTAAGTAATGCAGAGTACAGGGGTCAGTAGTAAGTAATGCAGAGTACAGGGGTCAGTAGTAAGTAATGCAGAGTACAGGGATCAGTAGTAAGTAATGCAGAGTGCAGGGGTCAGTAGTAAGTAATGCAGAGTACAGGGCTCAGTAGTAAATAATGCAGAGTGCAGGGCTCAGTAGTAAATAATGCAGAGTACAGGGATCAGTAGTAAGTAATGCAGAGTACAGGGATCAGTAGTAAGTAATGCAGAGTACAGGGATCAGTAGTAAGTAATGCAGAGTACAGGGGTCAGTAGTAAGTAATGCAGAGTACAGGGATCAGTAGTAAGTAATGCAGAGTACAGGGATCAGTAGTAAGTAATGCAGAGTACAGGGGTCAGTAGTAAGTAATGCAGAGTACAGGGATCAGTAGTAAGTAATGCAGAGTGCAGGGGTCAGTAGTAAGTAATGCAGAGTACAGGGGTCAGTAGTAAGTAATGCAGAGTACAGGGGTCAGTAGTAAGTAATGCAGAGTACAGGGGTCAGTAGTAAGTAATGTAGAGTACAGGGCTCAGTAGTAAGTAATGCAGAGTACAGGGATCAGTAGTAAGTAATGCAGAGTACAGGGGTCAGTAGTAGGTAATGCAGAGTACAGGGGTCAGTAGTAAGTAATGCAGAGTACAGGGATCAGTAGTAAGTAATGCAGAGTACAGGGATCAGTAGTAAGTAATGCAGAGTACAGGGGTCAGTAGTAAGTAATGCAGAGTACAGGGATCAGTAGTAAGTAATGCAGAGTGCAGGGGTCAGTAGTAAGTAATGCAGAGTACAGGGGTCAGTAGTAAGTAATGCAGAGTACAGGGGTCAGTAGTAAGTAATGCAGAGTACAGGGGTCAGTAGTAAGTAATGCAGAGTACGGGGATCAGTAGTAAGTAATGCAGAGTACAGGGATCAGTAGTAAGTAATGCAGAGTACAGGGATCAGTAGTAAGTAATGCAGAGTACAGGGGTCAGTAGTAAGTAATGCAGAGTACAGGGATCAGTAGTAAGTAATGCAGAGTACAGGGATCAGTAGTAAGTAATGCAGAGTACAGGGATCAGTAGTAAGTAATGCAGAGTACAGGGATCAGTAGTAAGTAATGCAGAGTACAGGGATCAGTAGTAAGTAATGCAGAGTACAGGGGTCAGTAGTAAGTAATGCAGAGTACAGGGATCAGTAGTAAGTAATGCAGAGTACAGGGGTCAGTAGTAAGTAATGCAGAGTACGGGGATCAGTAGTAGGTAATGCAGAGTACAGGGATCAGTAGTAGGTAATGCAGAGTACAGGGATCAGTAGTAAGTAATGCAGAGTACAGGGATCAGTAGTAAGTAATGCAGAGTACAGGGATCGGTAGTAAGTAATGCAGAGTACAGGGATCGGTAGTAAGTAATGCAGAGTACAGGGATCAGTAGTAAGTAATGCAGAGTACAGGGATCAGTAGTAAGTAATGCAGAGTACAGGGATCAGTAGTAAGTAATGCAGAGTACAGGGGTCAGTAGTAAGTAATGCAGAGTACAGGGATCAGTAGTAGGTAATGCAGAGTACAGGGATCAGTAGTAAGTAATGCAGAGTACAGGGGTCAGTAGTAAGTAATGCAGAGTACAGGGGTCAGTAGTAAGTAATGCAGAGTACAGGGATCCGTAGTAAGTAATGCAGAGTACAGGGATCAGTAGTAGGTAATGCAGAGTACAGGGCTCAGTAGTAGGTAATGCAGAGTACAGGGATCAGTAGTAAGTAATGCAGAGTACAGGGATCAGTAGTAAGTAATGCAGAGTACAGGGATCAGTAGTAGGTAATGCAGAGCACAGGGATCAGTAGTAGGTAATGCAGAGTACAGGGATCCGTAGTAGGTAATGCAGAGAACAGGGATCAGTAGTAAGTAATGCAGAGTACGGGGATTAGTAGTAAGTAATGCAGAGTACAGGGATCAGTAGTAAGTAATGCAGAGTACAGGGGTCAGTAGTAAGTAATGCAGAGTACAGGGATCAGTAGTAAGCAATGCAGAGTACAGGGATCAGTAGTAAATAATGCAGAGTACAGGGATCAGTAGTAAGTAATGCAGAGTACAGGGATCAGTAGTAAATAATGCAGAGTACAGGGATCAGTAGTAAGTAATGCAGAGTACAGGGATCAGTAGTAAGTAATGCAGAGTACAGGGATCAGTAGTAGGTAATGCAGAGTACAGGGATCAGTAGTAGGTAATGCAGAGTACAGGGATCAGTAGTAAGTAATGCAGAGTACAGGGATCAGTAGTAGGTAATGCAGAGTACAGGGATCAGTAGTAGGTAATGCAGAGTACAGGGATCAGTAGTAGGTAATGCAGAGTACAGGGGTCAGTAGTAAGTAATGCAGAGTACAGGGATCAGTAGTAAGTAATGCAGAGTACAGGGGTCAGTAGTAAGTAATGCAGAGTACAGGGGTCAGTAGTAGGTAATGCAGAGTACAGGGGTCAGTAGTAAGTAATGCAGAGTACAGGGCTCAGTAGTAAGTAATGCAGAGTACAGGGATCAGTAGTAAGTAATGCAGAGTACAGGGCTCAGTAGTAAGTAATGCAGAGTACAGGGGTCAGTAGTAAGTAATGCAGAGTACAGGGATCAGTAGTAAGTAATGCAGAGTACAGGGATCAGTAGTAAGTAATGCAGAGTGCAGGGATCAGTAGTATGTAATGCAGAGTACAGGGATCAGTAGTAAGTAATGCAGAGTACAGGGATCAGTAGTAGGTAATGAAGAGTACAGGGATCAGTAGTAGGTAATGCAGAGTACAGGGATCAGTAGTAAGTAATGCAGAGTACAGGGATCCGTAGTAAGTAATGCAGAGTACAGGGGTCAGTAGTAAGTAATGCAGAGTACAGGGGTCAGTAGTAAGTAATGCAGAGTACAGGGATCAGTAGTAAGTAATGTAGAGCACTGATCGAATTTGGGTGGCTCCTAAACCTGGAGGAAAGCCACCTGGAACCAGTCCAGCCCCTGATATACTTAGGGGTCCAGTCCGACACGGTGGAAAGCACCACCTCTCCCCCAGTGGAGAAGATCCCAGTCATTGGAGAGAGAATTTCACGGGCTCTGAGCTCCTCACACCTAAAGGCCTCGCAGTGCCTAAGAATTATCGGCACAACGGTCTCTACGACCCACTTGGTCAAATGGTCTCTATGGAGGTTCCGCCCTTTTCAGACATTTCAGGGTTTCTTCAACAATGGGATTCAGGGGGCGACAATCAGTCCATTCACATAACTTGAGTGATGAGGAACAGCCTCTTCTGGTGGCTCACCTGCCACCCCATTGCCGCCGTCTCATGGGTCACGGTCACGACCGATGCCAGCGTTGCCGGATGGGGAGCCCTTTGCAGGTCAGAACTTGCACAAGGCATGCGGGATGCCCGCCTTCACCACCCGGGCTCAGACGTCCTGGAACTACGGGCAGCATGGTGTGCCCTTCAATCCTTCACTCGTCTCCTGAAAGGAGAATCAGTTATATTGAGAATGAACAACACCACAGCGTTCTCCTATGTGAAGGGGCAAGTGGGGCACTCGGAGGTCCGCCTTGCTCCAAGAAGTCGAGCCCATCATGTTCTGGGCTCAGAAACATCTGGCCAATATCTCAGCGGTCTTCATCCCCGGAGTCCAGAACGTCCAAGCGGACTTCTTGTCTCGCAGACAGTTGGACAACGAGTGGTCCCTTCGTGTGGAGACTTTCGAGTGGATCCTGTCCTTGGGGGTCGATCCCGAAGTAGATCTATTTGCCATCCCCCTGCAACTTCAAGATCGAGAAGTATTACCCTCGGGGCCTTCCGAATAGATGCCCTGACAGATCAGTGGAGCTTCAACAGCGCGTACGCTTTTCCCCCCACTCCCGAGCATTTTTTACGGAGACTCCAGGCAGAAGAGGTCGAGGTGGTGGTGTTAGCGCCTTACTGGCCGAACAGGCCGATGGTTCCCCCTCCTGACCCAGCTCAGCTCCGGGACCTGGTGCCTCTTCCTCTCAGGCCGGACCTCCTTTCTCAGGGGGCAGTCCTGCACCCTTGCCCGGCGTTACTGAGACTGAAGGTCTGGTTCTTGAGAGGCTGGAAACCCTCGGGTGCGCGTCAAGAGTGATCTCCACCCTCATGAGCTCGAGAAAGGCGAGCGCCAATAAGGTCTATGGGAGAATTTTGGCCAAGTTTGTTGAATTCTCATCCTCTACGGGGCAGATCATTCGGAGATCCAGGAATCCAGGAGATCCTCGGCTTCCTCCAATCCGGCCCAGATCTGTCGCTATCCATCAGCTCTCTCTGAGTCCAATCCTCAGCCCTTGTCAGCCTTCTCCGGAAACATCATGGGCTGTTCACCCAGGGCTGGTGCAAGGATTTTTGACACCCTAGGCAAAACCTAATTTTGCCGCCCCCCCCCTGGCTCCACCCCTGACCCCACCCCCTTTGCCATGCCCTTGTATACCCCACCTTTTTAATGAAGTGCCCATCAAATGCAGCCTACCAGCTTCCATCAATTCAGCCTCACCAGCGCCCATCAATACAGCCTCCCCAGTGCCCATTAATGCAGCTTACCAGCGCCCATTAATGCAGCCTCACCAGAGCCCATTAATGCAGCCTCACCAGTGCCCATCAAAGCAGCCTCACCAGTGCCCATCAATGCAGCCTCACCAGCGCCCATCAAATGCAACCTACCAGCGCCAATTAATGCAGCCTCACCAGCACCCATCAATGCAGCCTCACCAGTGCCCATCAATGCAGCCTCACCAGTGCCCATCAATGCAGCCTCACCAGCGCCCATCAAATGCAACCTACCAGCGCCAATTAATGCAGCCTCACCAGCACCCATCAATGCAGCCTACCAGTGCCCATCAATGAATGTTTGCTTGCTTCAATTTATTCAGGAGACGGGAGACAGACACAGTCCTCCACCGCCGCTGCGCCTCTGGCACAATCTGCAAATGGAGCGGCGGCTGCCTGCTGATGCTGAGACTTAGTTGCTTGCTGCAGAGAGAAGAGAGTAGGAACACCAGTGGCCAGGCGCCCCCTGGTAGCAGGGCGCCCTAGGCGGCTGCCTAGTTTGCCTAGTGGTAGCACCGGCCCTGTGTTCACCTTCTAATCCGGCAGTTCTTCCGTGGGGCGACAAGACTCAGGCCCCAAAGAAGGCCAAGATTCCCCAAATGGGATCTTCCCCTTGTTCTCGACTCAATGTCTGGACTCGGTACTGCGGGATCCGCTCCGCTTTCTATGGAAAGACCTTTCTGCAAAAGTCGCCTTCCTAGTTGCCGTCACTTCGGCCAAAAGGGTTTCTGAGATCGGGTCCTTGGGTCGTGACTTTCTCCCTGGACCGGGCGGTCCTCATCCCTATGCTCATCCTTATGCTCATCCCTATGCTCATCCCTATGCTCATCCCTATGCTTGGCTCAGACCCGAAAGTTACTTGAGTGTTCCATGCAGGGCCACGGGGTCCACTGAAGTTCACCCTCTGGATGTGGGGGGAATACTGAAGGAATAACTGCAAGTTACTTCCTCCTTTAGAGGCTCTTCGACCAGAACGATGACGGCCTGGATCGTCCAATCCATTCAGCAGGCTTATAGGGCTAAGGGCTTGACTCCTCCAGAGGCGGTGATGGCACACTCTACCAGGGGTATGGTGGCTTCGTGGGCAGCAGCCCGGCATGTGGCTCCAGATGTCATCGTGGGCCTCCATTAACACCTTTATGTCCCACTATTGCATAGAACCTTTCTTTTGGTTTAAGAATCCTGACAGGGGAAAATTACATTTCTTTTTGATCAGCATACCCGCCCGTGTGGACCGGCTAGTTATTCCCCACCCGCAGAGGCGTTGCTATGGGGGTGCGGGGGGTGCGGCCCGCACCGCGTGACACCTACCAGAGGGGTGACGCTGAGGCCGCCACTAAACGCTATAGCTTGCAGCGGATCGAGCAGGGCATTCAGCCGTGCGGGGGGAGGGGGGAGGGCGCCTATAACACTCCCCAGCTGTCACTCAGAGACCTCCAATATCTCCCGTGGCAGCAGGATTAGGTGGGCGGAGCTGGGGGTGTGGCCGCCTCCTCCACTCCTCCCACAGACCCCTTCACGCCGATCCCACAGCTGAAGGAGATAGACCAGAGGACACAGCAGCCCCGCCCACCCGCCCGGGTCTTCATCTGCAAGCATGAGGTATGCTATAAGTTACTGCCCAGCACACTGTCACACATCCCTACCTGCCCTGTGCCACCCCAAACCTGCCCTGTACCACCCCCAACATGCCCTGTGCCACCCCCAAACCTGCCCTGTACCACCCCCAACCTGCCCTGTGCCACCCCAAACCTGCCAATATACCAATCCAACCTACCCCATACCACCCTAACCTGCCACTATACCACTCATACCCTAACCTGCGTCACCCCCAACCTGCCCTGTGCCACTCCCAAACCTGCCCTGTACCACCCCCAACCTGCCCTGTGCTACCCCAAACCTGCCAATATACCAATCCAACCTACCCCATACCACCCTAACCTGCCACTATACCACTCATACCCTAACCTGCGTCACCCCCAACCTGCCCTGTGCCACTCCCAAACCTGCCCTGTACCACCCCCAACCTGCCCTGTGCTACCCCAAACCTGCCAATATACCAATCCAACCTACCCCATACCACCCTAACCTGCCACTATACCACTCATACCCTAACCTGCGTCACCCCAACCTGCCCTGTGCCACCCCCAACCTGCCCTGTACCACCCCCAACCTGCCCTGTACCACCCCCAACCTACCCCATACTCTCCAACCTGCCACTATACCACTCTATACTACCCTAACCTGTCACTATACCACCCTATACTATCATTTACAGGGGCTGGTTTTGGGTGCGCCCCGTGACTGTGCGCTGCCTGCAGGGTGAGGGCAGCCTAGGCAGGAGGGGGAGGGTGACACCACGTTTTACCGCACTAGGTGACACCAACCCTAGTGACGCCACTGCCCACACGTAGGCTGCCATGGAGTCTGTCAGGAAAACTGAAAATTTATTATCAAATTCTTACCGTAATTTTCCTTTCCTGATGGACTCCATGGCAGACGGAGGTCCCACCCATTGGTCAAGCGTTGGCTGGTTACGGAACGCAGTCTCTAGTGATGAGCTCCAATTTATGGGGTCCTATGGCATTGGAGAGGAGGCGGGGTTAACCCACACGTAGACTGCCATGGAAAGGAAAATTATGGTAAGTGTTTGATAATAAATTTTCCATTTTATTTCCACTTTAAACTTTTTTTTTCACTTTTGTTTGTTTTGTTCATTAATAATTTTACACCATTAAAGTGTAAGGTCCCCCTTACAGAAAAATCTGCAAGGTGAACTTACACTGGACCCCCCCCCCCCCAGTCCCGCTGACCTGGAGCGCAGCGATCTCCCGTTCTGAGCCCTGCTATAGCCGCGTCACGGGTTCAGGGCTTAGAAATACCCCCTGGCATTCACGCGTCTTCTTCCCTGCTGATAGGACGGGCTACGCGGGTTCTGATTGGTCGGGGACGCCCATGTGACGCCTGTCCATTAAGGGCGCACGCCACCCCCTATATGTAGAGTGGATAGATTCATGCATAGCATGAATCAATCCACGGCTGCCGTTGCCACCCCCAATTCAGACGTCCGGCCCCTTTTCAGACACAGGGCCCATGAATTACAGCTGCTGGGGTGTTTTTTGGAGGCACCTGATTAGAGCCAAAGGCTCTAATAGGCTTTAAAATAGGATGGACTCGGAGCGCAGAGCACTGCGCCAGGAGCCCACCCAGGTGTGTTAGAAAAGCCAATGAATATTGGCTTTTCTAACACTGAATCGCCTCCCTGTCAATCAGGAAGCGCGGGTCTAATACCCATCACCTGATTGGCTGAAGGCACAGGCGATCCTATTGGACACCTAGCATAAGGGAAGAATAGATGCACTGGAAGCATGGAGGACGCAGGAGTCGTCGCCTGACCCACTGCCTGTCCCACAGCTCGCCGCCATCACCCGCTGCCTGACCCGCCACCAAGATGGGGTAAGTGCCGGTCAGACAGCGAGCGGGCAAACGGGCGGGTGTTGTGGTCACAGTGAGGCTGCATTTGATGGGCACAGTGGCTGCATTTGATGGGGCACAGTGGCTGCATATGACGGTGCACAGTGGCTGCATTTGATGGGGCACAGTGGCTGCATTTGATGGGGCACAGTGGCTGCATTTGATGGGGCACAGTGGCTGCATTTGATGGGGCACAGTGGCTGAATTTGATGGGTCACAGTGGCTGCATATGATGGGGCACAGTGGCTGCATTTGATGGGGCACAGTGACTGCATTTGATGGGGCACAGTGGCTGCATTTGATGGGGCACAGTGGCTGCATATGATGAGGCACAGTGGCTGCATATGATGGGGCACAGTGGCTGCATTTGATGGGGCACAGTGGCTGCATTTGATGGGGCACAGTGGCTGCATTTGATGGGGCACAGTGGCTGCATTGATGGGGCACAGTGGCTGCATTTGATGGGGCACAGTGGCTGCATTTGATGGGGCACAGTGGCTGCATTTGATGGGGCACAGTGGCTGCATTTGATGGGGCACAGTGGCTGCATTTGATGGGGCACAGTGGCTGCATTTGATGGGAACAGTGTAAGTTCACCTTGCAGATTTTTTTTTTTTTGTAAAGGTGAACTTACCCTTGGGTTCACACTGCTGCGGGATTGAAATTGTGCGAAAACGACTTTTGTTAATCGGTGCCGTGCCACAAAGTCAGCGCTGCACCCATTCGGGCGGTGCCATTACCGGCTATAGCTGCCGATTTGGCATGCGATTTGACATGTGAACCCCTGTGCCAACATATATTTATACGTTTCACATTTAATAAGTGAAAAAAACAAAAAAAAAAACCCCACTAAGACCCCTTTTCACACTGGGCGGTTTTCAGGCGCTTTAGCGCTGAAAATAGTCTCTGCTAAGCGCCTGAAAACCGCCTCTTATTCATTCAAGTGTGACTTTTCACACACCGGTGGCGGTGCGCTTGCCGGACGTTCCAAAAAGTCCTACAAGCAGCATCTTTGGGCAACTGAGTTTTTGGGTTAAAAGCGCACCGCTAGCGGCCGAAAAGTGCTGCTTAACCACTTCAGCCCCGGAAGATTTGGCTGCTCAATGACCGCGCCATTTTTTGCGATTCGGCACGGCGTCGCTTTAACTGACAATTGCGCGGTCGTGTGACGTGGCTCCCAAACTAAATTGGCGTCCTTTTTTTCCCCACAAATAGAGCTTTCTTTTGGTGGTTTTGATTTGATCACCTCTGCGGTTTTTATTTTTTGCGCTATAAACAAAAGAAGAGCGACAATTTTGAAAAAAAACACAATATCTTTTACTTTTTGCTCTAATAAATATCCTATATTTTGTATCAAAAAAACTAATTTCTTCCTCAGTTTAGGCCGATAGGTATTCTTCTATCCATTTTTTGTAAAAAAAAAAAAACGCATTAAGTGTATATTGATTGGTTTGCGCAAAAGGGGATAGATTTATAGCACTTTTATTATTATTATATTTTTTACTAGTAATGGCGGCGATCTGTGATTTTTATCAGGACTGCGATATTGCGGCGGACTCATCAGACAATTTTGACACATTTTTGAAACCATTGAAAATTATACAGCGATCAGTACTATAAAAATGCATTGATTACTGTATAAATGTCACTGGCAGGGAAGGGGCTAACACTAGGGGGCGATCAAGGGGTTAAATGTGTTCCCTCAGTGTGTGTTTCTAACTGTGGGGGGAGGGGACTGTCTAGGAGGAGAGAGAGATCGGTGTTCATACTTAGTATGAACACACGATCTGTCTCCTCTCCATTGAGAGAACCGGGATTTGTGTGTTTATATACACAGATCCCGGCTCTTACTCTGTCGCGAGCGATCGCGGGAGCCCGAAGGTCATCGCGCACGTCGGCACTCTCATCGTGGTCGGGCACACGCTGCGGGCGCGCGCCCTAGTGGGCAGAGTGTCAATTCTGCCGTGCCAATTCTGCCGCAGTAAAACTGCGGCGGCTGATCGGCAAGCGGTTAAACCACGGGAAAGGGGCCCCAGTGTGAAAGGGGTCTTAAGGGGTTGATTGAAAAAAACTGGCGAGTGCAGAATCTGGTGCAGCTGTGCATGGGAGCCAATCAGCTTCTCACTTCATCTTTTTCCATTATGCTTTGGCAATAAAACCTGGAAGCTGATTGGTTTCCCCCCTTTATTTCATTTGTAAATAACTTTGCAATGCTTTGTGCTAGAACCATCATATTAGTGTTATTTTAAACAGGACAAATTACAGAATAAAATTTAAACTTTTATCTACAGCAAAACTATTTATTTTATTTTAAACTATCAGCGCAAAAAAAAAAAAAAAAGTATGTTTGGTTTAATAAAATTTTATTGTCTAAGGATTAAGGAAAAAAAAAAATCATTGTAAATCAAGAAAGCCTTGTTTGTCCTTAAAACGAAACAAAAAAACAATATATGTGTTACCTTGTTATCTTAAAGGGTAAATCCACTTTTGTGGGGGAAAAAAATAGCAAAAAAAATTGTGTGTATCCAGTTTGGCTCCAGGGGAAATTTTATATATTATCTGAAAGCAGAGGCCCCGTACATGGGCGTCCGCAGAACTTTTTTCGGAGGGGGGGCATAATTTTAGGGTCACCCATGCACCGCCCCTTTTCGACAATGTCATTATCACATTATCATGGTCAGAGACTGCAGACGTAGTACAGTCCCTAGGATAGGTAATGGATAATGGCCAACAAGACCTCTTACCAGACCCAGCAAAACTACAGCAGTGATCCCTCCGGCTAGACGATCGCTCACTCTGGGTTCCCCGGGGGCAACTCTGGTCAGTAGTGTAGCATGTCTGTACCCTGGTAGTGGCTCAGTCTTTCTCTCTCTGGTGGCGCTGGGCAGCAAGGCTCTCTGGTGATGCTGGGTAACATGACTCTCTCTGGTAGCGCTGGGTAGCGTGGCTCTCTCTCTGGTGACACTGGGCAGAGTAGCTCTCTCTCTGGTGGCACTGGGCATCGTGGCTCTCTCTCTGGTGGCACTGGGAAGCGTGGCTCTCTCTCTGGTGGCACTGGGAAGCGTGGCTCTCTCTGGTAGCGCTGGGTAGCGTGGCTCTCTCTCTGGTGACACTGGGTAGCATGGCTCTCTCTGGTAGAGCTGGGTAGCGTGGCTCTCTCTCTCTGGTGACTCTGGGCAGAGTAGCTCTCTCTCTGGGGGCGCTGGGCAGCGTGGCTCTCTCTCTGGTGACACTGGGTAGCATGGCTCTCTCTGGTAGCGTGGCTCTCTCTCTGGTGTCACTGGGCAGAGTAGCTCTCCCTCTGGTGGCACTGGGTAGCATGGCTCTCTCTCTGGTGACACCCGGTAGCATGGCTCTCTCAGGTAGCGCTGGGTAGCGTGGCTCTCTCTCTGGTGACACTGGGCAGAGTAGCTCTCTCTCTGGTGGCACTGGGCAGAGTAGCTCTCTCTCTGGTGACACTGGGTAGCATGGCTCTCTCTGGTAGCGCTGGGTAGCATGGCTCTCTCTCTGGTGACACTGGGTAGCATGGCTCTCTCTGGTAGTGCTGGGTAGCGTGGCTCTCTCTCTCTGGTGACACTGGGCAGCGTGGCTCTCATTGTGGTGGCACTGGGCAGAGTAGCTCTCTCTCTGGTGGCACTGGGCAGAGTAGCTCTCTCTCTGGTGACACTGGGTAGCATGGCTCTCTCTGGTAGTGCTGGGTAGCATGGCTCTCTCTCTGGTGACACTGGGTAGCATGGCTCTCTCTGGTAGCGCTGGGTAGCGTGGCTCTCTCTCTGGTGACACTGTGCAGAGTAGCTCTCTCTCTGGTGGCACTGGGCAGTGTGGCTCTCTCTCTGGTGGTACTGGGAAGCGTGGCTCTCTCTGGTAGCGCTGGGTAGCGTGGCTCTCTCTCTGGTGACACTGGGCAGAGTAGCTCTCTCTCTGGTGACACTGGGCAGAGTAGCTCTCTCTCTGGTGGCACTGGGCAGTGTGGCTCTCTCTCTGGTGGCACTGGGAAGCGTGGCTCTCTCTGGTAGCGCTGGGTAGCGTGGCTCTCTCTCTGGTGACACTGGGCAGAGTAGCTCTCTCTCTGGTGGCACTGGGCAGCGTGGCTCTCTCTTGTGGCGCTGGGCAGCGTGGCTCTCTCTCTGGTGACACTGGGCAGAGTAGCTCTCTCTCTGGTGGCACTGGGCAGTGTGGCTCTCTCTCTGGTGGCACTGGGAAGCGTGGCTCTTTCTGGTAGCGCTGGGTAGCGTGGCTCTCTCTCTGGTGACACTGGGCAGAGTAGCTCTCTCTCTGGTGGCACTGGGCAGCGTGGCTCTCTCTTGTGGCGCTGGGCAGCATGGCTCTCTCTCTGGTGACACTGGGCAGAGTAGCTCTCTCTCTGGCTTCCGCCCAGCACACTCCTCGTTCTTTGTCCTGTAGCACTCTCTCCCTCAGCATTTTCCCAGGCTGCAGTCTCTCAATCTCTCTCTTGATCGAGCTGTAGCCTCCTCCCTGTGGGAAATGGGGCCGCCTATCTTCGGGACTACATGTCCCATGATGCTCTCCTCTCCTAGTCTCATTTGATTGACCCTCATTTATGGCCAATGGGGAAGGATTGGAGTGGGCAGGAAGCTGGGCGGGGAAGCTGGTGAGAACCGCCGTCTCTTCTCCCTGACAGGAGAAAGGGGGAGGGGGGCGAGCGGGGGAAACCTCTGACAGCCCCACAGCTCGCCTTTCTTCTGTCACAGCGCCGCCGAGTTCTCTGCTGGACAGAGCAGGGAAAAGACGTCAAACTACACTGATGGGGGGAGCTTGACAGCACCTTGATGGTGTCACCCCGCTGGCTACCTGCACCCCAATAGCAACGCCACTGTGCTAAATGTGCCGATCCGATCCCTGATTCCAGGGGGGGGGGGCACTTGACCCCCCTTGCCCCTACCTGCGGACGCCCATGGCCCCGTATAATGAAAAAGTTTCACGTGATATTTGCGCAACTGTTTATTAAACGCGAATTTTCCAGAAAAAATATAATAAAATTAATTTTAATGCAAAACCACACCACACCTAAAAATAGAAAAGATGAGGTTGCATCGAGTAAATAGATACATAACACTCCCATGTTTTAAAAATTGTGCGTGCGCCCGCGATATCCCCAAAAACGATGGTGCCCAAAAATCGCCATAGGTGGGGAACAGTTAATGCTGCAGTTTAGACAGACTAGTTAAAATGTCCAGCGCCCGCTGTCAGTGGCAGAGCCGTGGCAGTGAGTGTTGGCCAAACCCACCTCCTCCCTCCATCTTCTCCACCTTGCAGTCTGCAGAGTGACGTGGCCAGTGGACAATCTGCAACGTGTGGCGGGTGACACGCTCGGGGGTCCCACCGATTCGGCATTATGGTGAGTTGAACTATTTCATTTTATATTACAATGTAATAATAGAAACATCATTTCCTGCTTATGTGATAAAGTCACTCCCATTGGACACAGAGAAACAAACAGCTACTTCCTCAGAATAAGGTAGAAATCTTTGTCAAAGGTTGTTACAATCCCGGTGTGTTTCGTCAGATTAGGCAGCCCGTCAGAATTTGACGTTCCGTCACGGCCATCTTGGTACACCCGGCACTCGGCCGCAGTAAGGATACACTTTATTGTTCCCGGTCCTACTACACATATAGCAACCAATAAATAATATACAGACAGTATGTTTGGTATCAACCTGAACGGCAGGAATAAGATAATTTTTGGGGGGTATTTTTTTCGGCGGTGGGTCGTGGTAACGGCACACAATATACAGCCAAAGTTTAAAAAAAATATTTTAATTATTTTGGGACAGTTTTTTCATAAAAAAATAGAAAATATGCATTACCATTTCCCACCAACTTATCACTTTATCGTATAATTCACCTGTATACAGGGCCAGGACTGGAGGAGGGGGGGGGCCGGGGGGGGCAGCTGCCCCGGGTGCAGTGTTTTTATGTGTTGGGGGAGGGGGGTAACCCCACAAGGCAGCAGCCTGTAGAGGACTTTCAACTGAGAGCCGTCCCGTCCAGCGCAGTGTTGATGCGTCAACAACGACACTGTTCACTTTTATTTTCAAACAAGCTTTATTGAAACGTCACACAGGGACATTTCATAGAGTTCTATCAGCGACCACGCGGTGACCTGTGATGTGCTGGAATAAAATACAGCGTGAACACCACCGCAGCGCAGTGAACCGACCACCCCGGATACCAGGCACTTTGCCTTGTCGTGCGGTGGGCAGGGCTACTGATAGGCTGTACGGGGCCCTGTGATTTCTATCTGACAGGGCCCCACTCCTTTTTTTTTTTATAAACATTATTATTGAGGTGGGGGGGGGGGGGGGTTGGTGAAATATCAGGGATCTAAACAGACCCCTGATGTTTCACATTTGAGACAGACAAAGGGACTGAGGACACAGATTCCCCAGTCCCTTCCTCTGCAGCCTCAGCTGCACTGGACAGTGAATGGAAGCGCTCTGAGGCTTCCTGTTCATTCACAAACTGAAGCATAGTAAACATAATTTACTACACTTCAGTGATGAATGGACACAGTGAGTGATCGGTGCCAATCACTCATTGTGTTCGTTCAGGAAAGGAAGGGGCTGGTAAATATGACATATTTATAACATTCCCCCCCCCCTTCCGCTCTCCTTCTTAAAAAAAACATCCCCCTTTTTGCCCCCCCTGTGGGAGAGGAGGGAAGCTGGCAATGCTGCAGGGAGGGGGGCACACAGGAAGACCCGGACAGCAGGGCCAATCTCTCTGCAGTGCAGCTGGAGGAAGAAAAAGAGGAGAAGTGGGCAGAGCTTCAGGGGGGACCCACAAGGGTTGGCAATAAGGCAGTACAGCCGTCACTCCTGCTCAAGAGGTGCCCGGGCCCCCCCTTTTGAATTGATGGGGCCTGGGCCCGGTACAGGAGGGCTGGCTGTTCTGCCTTATCAGTGGCCCTGGTGGGACTGTGTTGGAATAACTGCTTGACGTGGTCCCGCTGCTCCTGGTGTGAATGAACCCCCACTGATACCCCCCTGCCCCCCTTCTGCCCGACAGGAGGCGCCTGAGCACAGGAGCAGTGATGTCTCCAATAATGAGGTCCATTGCTCGGGGGGGGGGGGGGGGGGGGGGGGGGGATGCACCGACAGGCCGGCCACCCAACAATATTATTTTTTTTGCACCTTGCAATTGTCAGACAGGCAGGTGGCGCTGTAGTGCAGATATAATAGATCCCAGCTGCAGAAGGTGATCGGGGTGCCAACATCGGGGGGGGGGGGTGCAGTTTGGCATCGTTTGCCCTGGGCACGGGGTGCCACTGTCTTGGATACACGAGGTGTCTGCCATCATTTGGGCGGAGTTACTAGAACACGGCAAATATCTCCAATAGCGGGACGAACGTTTCCACTCGCAATTTGTTTTAGCGGGATTTGCACTCGTTTGTGCCCGTCATAGGGCAGCCCATTCGCTGGGGCAGCGGCTCCTTTTTAGGGCAACAAGCTTCACGTGATTTTTAACCGCTTAAGGCTCACCAGCCGCCGCATTTCTACTGCCGCAATGTGGCGCAATCCCGCAAATCGCCGTAGGCGTACGTCGGCTCATACACAGCGATTTGTGAGTGCGTGCCCACTGGCCAGCGGGGGAGCCAATCAGCAGGTGGGGCGGACTGGATGTGCGCCGGGCCACCCGCGATCGCCCCCCCCCCCCCCCCCACGCAGTGACAGAACGGGGATCTGCCCAGGCAGCCCATCCCCCATACAGTTAGAACACACAGTGAGGGGACACATTTAACCCCTTGATTGTCCCCCCTGATGTAACCCCTTCCCTGCCAGTGTCATTAGTACAGTGACAGTGCATATTTTTAACACCGATTACTGTAATAATGTCAGTGGTTCCGAAAAAAAAAGTGTTAAAAATTACAGTTAGGTGTGTCCGATCTGTCCGCCGCAATGTCGCAGTCCCGCTCAAAATTGATGATCGCTGCCAGTAAAAAAAAAAAAAAAAAAAATTACATAAATCCATACCATATTTTGTAGACGCTATTTGCGCAAACCAATCAATATACGCTTATGGCAAATTATTTTTATTTTTTTAAGCAAAAATATGTAGAAGAATACATATCGGCCTAAACTTTATTTTTTGGGGGATATTTAAGCAAAAAAAATATATATATTTTTTTTTTCAAAATTGTCGCTCTTTTTTTATTTAATGCGTAAAAAATAAAAACCCCCAGAGGTGATCAAAAGAAAGCTCTATTTGTGAGGAAAAAAAAATTCCATAAATCTATCCCCTATTTTGTAGACGCTATAACTTTTGCGCAAACCAATCGATATACGCTTATTGCGTTATTTTTTTTATTTTTTTTTTACCAAAAATATGTAGAAGAATACGTATCGGCCTAAACTTTATTTTTTGGGGGATATTTAACCACTTGCTTACTGGCCACTTAAACCCCCCTTCCTGCCCAGGACAATTTTCAGCTGTCGCACTTTGAATAACAATTGCGCGGTCATACAACGCTGTACCCAAATTACATTTTTATCATTTTTTTCCCACAAATAGAGATTTCTTTTGGTGGTATTTAATCACAGCTGGAATTTTTTTTTTTTGCTAAACAAACAAAAAAAAAAGATGGAAAATTTTGAAAAAAAATAAAGAAATCATGTTTAATAGTTTGTTATAAAATTTTGCAAACAGGTAATTTTTCTCCTTCACTGATATGCGCTGATGAGGTGGCACTGGTGGACACTGTTAAGGCAGCACTGATAGGTACAGATAAGGTGGCACTGATGGAGACATAAGGTGGTACTGATGGCCACTGATAAGATGGCACTGATGGGCACTGATGGGGGGCACGGATGGGCACTGATAGGTACCACTGATAGGTGGCACTGATGGGCACTGGTAGGTGGCACTGATGGGCACTGATGTGCAGCACTGTTGTTGAGGCACTGATTGTTGGGACTGATAGGTGGCACTGTGAGCACTGATGGGTGGCACTGTGAGCACTGATGGGTGGCACTGTGAGCACTGATGGGTGGCACTGTGGGCACTGATGGGTGGCGCTGGTGGGCACTGATGTGCAGCACTGTTGTTGAGGCACTGATTGTTGGGACTGATAGGTGGCACTGTGAGCACTGATGGGTGGCACTGTGGGCACTGATGGGTGGCGCTGGTGGGCACTGATGTGCAGCACTGTTGTTGAGGCACTGATTGTTAGGACTGATAGGGGGCACTGTGGGCACTGATGGGTGGCACTGTGGGCACTGATGGGTGGTGCTGGTGGGCACTGTTAGGCGGCACTGTTGCCTATTGCTAGGTGGCACTAGCAAGGGGCACAGGTGGGCACTGATGATCTGGCGGCAGCTCACCGTGATGTCCCTCTCACAACCACCGGTGATCAGCTGTCAGCGCGAGAAAAAATAGCTGATTACCGGCTCTGTTGATATCACATGACCAGCTGTCATTGGCTGATAGCTGATTACGTGGTAAGGGGATCTCATAGACTCGCTGATCACAGAGCAGGGGGCGCGCAGGCCGCTCGGGCACGGGAAGACATCAATAGACGTAGTCCCGCCAAAGCAGGTCCGCGCTGCAGCCGTCATTCGCTTACAGCGCGGATCTGAAGTGGTTAAGCAAAAAACATTATTTTGTTTTTTTAATCAAAATTTTCGCTCTTTTTTTTGTTTATAGCGCAAAAAATAAAAACCGCAGAGGCGATCGAATACCACCAAAAAAAAGCTCTATTTGTGGAAAAAAAAGGACGTCAATTTTGTTTGGGTGCCACGTCGCACGACCACGCAATTGTCAGTTAAAGCGACGCAGCGCCGAATCGCAAAAAAAGTGGTTAAAGGCGCAATTTTTTTTCCCCCGTGATTCTGTCACGTGACAGTCGCAGAGCAACAATCGCACCGCGTTTTGGGGTGCCGTTAAAAAAATGTATGACACTCAAGCGCATGCCGCCCATTTTTCTGCGATTTGGATTTGTGACAATTTCCGTCGGCGATTCCGAATCCCAACGTTTGAATGGAGGCCGAATTCATTCCAAATCTCCTCGCCATGTTTTCTCCCATCGGATTTGTTCCTCCTATTGTGGCGTTAAAATCTTCGAGTGAAATGCGATTCCCCGGATTGCGGACGAAACTCCTGGGGGGGGGGGCGACTCGGAGGGAAGAGGAAATATTGCGATATTAATGAGTGCGGAGGGGTTGCTAAAGGTCAGCAATTGACAGGAAGGAAATGGGGGTTGGAGGACTCGATGGGTATAGATGACTGGAATCCCGGCGAGGCAGGAAGCTGGAAATCGAATTTCTCATCCTAATGGAAGCGATCGATGAATTAATAATGAGGGCGGCTTGTCTGCCTTTCCTGTAAGACGATTGAGAAAAAAGACGGATCGTCTATTTAAAATACTTCTGTGACTTGAGTGTGGAAGAGCCGCCGGGCCGCCTGCTATCAGAGGTGCCGATCCGGGCCCCAGGGAGGAAATCGATCCTCACCGGAAACCGAGCCCCTCCCCCCTTCCCTATACACACAGCGTATATAATGGTGTGATGTCATCACTGGTAGGAATACAATCTACTTCAAAGTGCTTTCTAAGTTTGTGTGACTTCATAGCAACACTCACATTGGAGCGACTTGTCAATGGACTCGACAGATTAAATCGCATGACAAGTCGCACCCTATTGTCCGCAATGGCCATGTTTAAAATCGATGCGACGCCGACTTTTGCGGTGCGTGCACAGACACCTGTGCATGAAGCCGCACTGATGTCTTCAAAAGACGCACCTGAAGTCGCACTGACATGCGGCTTTGACATTGTGTGATTTCGGATGAAGTCGCACGATTTCAAAGCCAAGTTTAAAGTGCCCCTTTTATTAACTTTACAAGTTTCCGTGAATAATTTCCAGACTTGTCACGATCTACAGCAGCCGGAATAAGAGCTTTATCATTACAAGGTGCGGGAAACGCTGCGATCTGAACACGTTTCCCGCACCGTATTTAAATCGCACGGCGACCTTGTGATTTCTTTTTTTAAGGCTCACCGTGATTGTTATTACTTGTACATTGTGGGCTCATGGGCACAGCCCCCCCCCATCCATGCCCCACTGCCCTCCCTATCCATGTGCCCAGCCAGGTGCATGAATTCCTATGGCGGGGGGGTTGTTTTTTTTGATCACCTGATTAAAGCCAGAGGTTCTAATAGGGTGCTGCCGGAGCCACGCAGGCGGGGAGAGGGTTGGGGGATGCTGCCAGAGCTGCAAGCCCTGCGAGTGCGGGGGGGGGGGGGGGGGGTCGGTGGGCACACTGGCTGCATATACTGGGTACAAGTGGCTGCATGTAATGGGCACATGTGTCTGCATGGGATGGGCCCAAGTGGCTGCATATGATGGGCACAAGTGGCTGCATATGATGGGCACAAGTGGCTGCATATGATGGGCACAAGTGGCTGTATTGGATGGGCACAAGTGGCTGTATTGGATGGGCACAAGTGGCTGTATTGGATGGGCACAAGTGGCTGCATTGGATGGGCACAAGTGGCTGCATATGACGGGCACAAATGGCTGCATATGATGGGCACAAGTGGCTGCATATGATGGGCACAAGTGGCTGTATTGGATGGGCACAAGTGGCTGTATTGGATGGGCACAAGTGGCTGTATTGGATGGGCACAAGTGGCTGTATTGGATGGGCACAAGTGGCTGCGTATGACGGGCACAAGTGGCTGCATATGATGGGCACAAGTGGCTGCATATGATGGGCACAAGTGGCTGTATTGGATGGGCCCAAATGGCTGCATATGACGGGCACAAGTGGCTGTATTGGATGGGCACAAGTGGCTGTATTGGATGGGCACAAGTGGCTGCATATGACAGGCACAAGTGGCTGCATATGACAGGCACAAGTGGCTGCATATGATGGGCACAAGTGGCTGCATATGATGGGCACCAGTGGCTGCGTTTGATGGGCCCAAGTGGCTGCATATGACGGGCACAAGTGGCTGCGATTGATGGGCACAATGGCTGCATTTGATGGGCACAATGGCTGCATTTGATGGGCACAGTGAGGCTGCAATTGATGGGGGGGTGGTTCAGTATTTTTCAGTTTGTTTGCGCCCCCCCCCCCAAAAAAAAATTTGAGCACCAGCCGTCACTGGCACAGTGCATTGCGTCCGGCGCCCACCTAGGTGTGTTGCAACAGGCAACAGCGAATGGCTGCCACTGGCGATAACCCCATTCATGCCAACCGTACGCAAATATGGGGGCCGCATGTTTGCATATCTGTCTTTGTGCTAGGAGCGCTCCCAACACAGAGGCCAGGGTTTCACCAAGGGGCCCCCCGGGCCCCGTTCTAATGATCAGAACCTGGAACGTCTGATTTTGGGTCACCTGATTGCTATGGTAGCCTCTGATTGTCTATCACAGAGATCAGTCACTGTGAAGCCCCGCCCCCTGTGAATGGACAAGAGAGATACATTGTATCTTCCTATACATTATGTTATACATTATATTATACATTGTATTATACATTATATTATACATTGTATTGTTCTCTGTCCTTGCAGAGATAGAAAAAAAAAATATAATAAAAAAAAAATAAAAAAAACCTAGAGGTTTGGTCTGGGTCAGCGCCAGGGTTAGTGTTGGGGTCAAGTAAGGGTCAAAGGTTAGAGTTTTTATTTTTTGGACAGGATTTGTGCTAGAGGATTTCAGTAGGAGGGATTTGTATTTGGAGGAGGGGGGATTTACGGTTAGGGGGGGGGGGGGGGGTAAGCATGCAGATTAGTGCTTGGTTTTTCTGGGGGGGATTTTGCTGACACATAATTCTCATACATCTTGGGGGGAGGGGGGCTCTAGGTGACCTCGTCCCGGCACTGCACCTGCATACCTCCCTACTTTTTGAAATGGGAATGAGGAAAACCTACCAAAAGCATGCAGGCATAGGACACACCCCTTGCCACGCCCCCTTAAAGGAGAATTGTCAAAAAAAAACTAAAATTGGTTAAACCCACAAGTGCTTTTTTTTAATCACTACTATTCCTTTATATTCGCTTTTGGAATTTAAATTTAAATCCCACAAGATTTAGACTATTGGGCTCCCTGAAGACTCCTGGGATAGATGACACCGATATCCAGGGGAGACAATGACGTCATCACGTAGGCGGCTGGGACAGGAAGTGCCTCCGATTTATATAGAAAAAAAAGGACCTTCCAAAGAAGGGTGGAACTTCACTTGAAGGACACCCCAAAATGCAGTTCGCAAGCATTTGCCGCCCCCGGATCGCATTGTACAAAATGACCATGCGATCTGGTTGCAGTGCGGTTCCAAAATTGCTGCATGCACGCAGGGTTGGTGCAAGGATTTTTGACACCCTCATTTTGCCCCCCCCGCTCCACTCCTGACCCCCCCCTTTCCCTGCCCATGTAAACCCCACCTTTTTAATGAAGCGCCCATCAATGCAGCCTCACCAGCGCCCATCAATGCAGCCTCACCAGCGCCCATCAATGCAGCCTCACCAGCGCCCATCAATGCAGCCTCACCAGTGCCCATTATTGCAGCCTACCAGTGCCTGTCAATGCAGCCTCCCCAGTGCCTGTCAATGCAGCCTCCCCAGTGCCTGTCAATGCAGCCTCCCCAGTGCCCGTCAATGCAGCCTCCCCAGCGCCCATCAATGCAGCCTCACCAGCGCCCATCAATGCAGCCTCACCAGTGCCCATTAATGCAGCCTACCAGTGCCTGTCAATGCAGCCTCCCCAGTGCCTGTCAATGCAGCCTCCCCAGTGCCTGTCAATGCAGCCTCCCCAGTGCCCATCAATGCAGCCTCCCCAGTGCCCATCAATGCAGCCTCCCCAGTGCCCATCAATGCAGCCTCCCCAGTGCCCATCAATGCAGCCTCCCCAGTGCCCATCAATGCAGCCTCCCCAGCGCCCATCAATGCAGCCTCCCAGCGCCCATCAATGCAGCCTCCCCAGCGCCCATCAAATGCAGCCTCCCCAGCGCCCATCAAATGCAGCCTCACCAGCGCCCATCAATGCAGCCTCACCAGCGCCCATCAATGCAGCCTCACCAGTGCCCATCAATGCAGCCTACCAGCGCCCATCAATGCAGCCTACCACTGCCCATCAATGCAGCCTACCACTGCCCATCAATCCAGCCTACCAGCACCCATCAATGCAGCCTACCAGCTCCCATCAAATGCAGCCTCACCAGTGCCCATCAATGCAGCCTCCCCAGCGCCCATCAAATGCAGCCTCACCAGTGCCCATCAATGCAGCCTCACCAGTGCCCATCAATGCAGCCTCACCAGTGCCCATCAATGCAGCCTCAACAGTGCCCATCAATGCAGCCTCACCGGCGCCCATCAATGCAGCCTCACCATTGCCCATCAAATGAAGCCTCACCAGTGCCCATCAATGCAGCCTCACCATTGCCCATCAAATGAAGCCTCACCAGTGCCCATCAATGCAGCCTCACCAGTGCCCATCAATGAATGTTTGCTTGCTTCCATTCATTCAGTCCTCCACTGCCACTGCACCTCTGACACTGTGCGAATGGAGCGGCAGCTGTCTGCTGCTGCTGAGACTGAGTTGCTTGCTGCAGAGAGAAGAGAGTAGGAAAACCAGTGGCCGGGCGCCCTAGGCAGCTGCCTAGTTTGCCTAGTGGTAGCACCGGCCCTGCATGCGCATCTTTAGTGCGATTTGAGCCCATTCAAAATGAACGGGCGCCAACTGCACCTCGCTGAATCGCATGTGAATTGAAGAGGAATGCGGTGCGGTTTCACTTGCGGTGTGAACCTGAGCCTTAGTGATCACTCAGACTGCACATTGTAACTTTGCAGCAAGTCAGATGGTGAGAGGCTGGGGATGATTTGTGTCAGACATGTGTGAACACAAGAAGTGCAAAGACACCAACTATCCCCTCCCCCCCCCCCCCCCCAGAGGACCCGACAGTTGGTGTGATCCTGGGAGCCGCCGCTGTTTAGGTTTAATATGAGGAAATTGGAAAGAATTGTTTGCAATCAATAAATCCGAGACGTTCTCCAGCTTCCGGCACCCCCCCCCCCCCAGAGACGCCGCGCAGGCGGTGTTTACATTCCAGGATCGCAGAATTTCCCGGAACTTCCCTCCGAAGTCTCCAGTTTTTTTTTCTTCTTTTCAGTAAACCATATGGAGTGCGAGCCCCGGGGGCGCGGCCTTTGTTCTTCTTCCCGAGCCGCTCAACAGACTCCAACCCAAAGCAACCGAACAATCCGCACTCAAAACATTTCTCTATATAGAAATATGCAGTTTGTATCCAGAATATACAAATCCACTCTGTGAGCACCAAATGCCTTTACAAACCCAGATATTACCGCGTATAAGAAGCCGTGACATCATCACCGCACCGTATATAGACCGTACACAGAGCAGATTAAATCCAGCTGCACCTTATAGTAGGTTTACTGCAGAATCACCTATATACACGATATTCCCAAAAGTATTGGGACGCCTGCCTTCACACTCACATGACCTCTAATGCCCCCCCCCCCCCCCCAGTCTTGGTCCGGAGGGTTCAATATTGAGTTGGCCCTTTTGCAGCTATAACAGCTTCAACTCTTCTGGGAAGGCCGTCCACAAGGTTTAGGAGGGTGTCTATGGGAATGTTTGACCATTCTTCCAGAAGAGCATTTGTGAGGTCAGGCACTGATGTTGGACGAGAAGGCCTGGCTCGCAGTCTCCGCTCTTATTTACCCCAAAAGTGTTCAGGTTGAGGTCAGGACTCTGTGCAGGCCAGTCAAGTTCCTCCACCCCAAACTCGCTCATCCATGTCTTTATGGACCTTTCTTTGCGCACTGGTGGGCAGTCATGTTGGAACAGGAAGGGGCCGTCCCCAAACTCCTCCCACAAAGTTGGGAGCATGAAATTGTACACAATGTCTTGGTATGCCGACGCCTTAAGAGTTCCCTTCACTGGAAATAAGGGGCCAAACCCAACCCCTGAAAAACAACCCCCCACCATAATCCCCCCTCCACCCCCCACACCATAATCCCCCCTCCACCAAATGATTTTGACCCGCACACAAAGCGAGGTCCATAAAGACATGGATGAGCGAGTTTGGGGTGGAGGAACTTGACTGTCCTGCACAGAGTCCTGACCTCAACCCGATAGAACACCTTAGAGTGTGAACCAGGCCTTCTCGTCCAACATCAGTGCCTGACCTCACAAATACTCTTCTTGAAGAATGGTCAAACATTCCCATAGACACCCTCCTAAACCTTGTGGACGGCCTTCCCAGAAGAGGTGAAGCTGTTATAGCTGCAAAGGGCCAACTCAGTATTGAACCCTCCGGACTAAGACTGGGATGCCATTAAAGTTCATGTGTGTGTAAAGGCAGGTGTCCCAATACTTTTGCTAATATAGTGTACGTGATTCTGCACTTACGGGTAGGGGGCGCTGCTTCTGCTGTAATTAGTCACAGCAGCAGCCGATCAGTGGGTGCCGGCCAATGGATGTCCACCGACACCCACTGATCGGTGAAGAGACACATTGGACCCCCAACAACCTTCCTGTCCAACAAGGCGCAAATAGGCAGACAGAATACGTTTTGTGATGTCAGTAGCAATCAAGATTCCAACCAGTGCCAGGACAAGGTCATTCAGTGCCCGGGGCAAAGATGCCAAACTGCCCCCCCCCCCCCCTCCCCCATTCATGATGTGCAAACTTACGACCCTACGTCCAGCAGTCTCAGACTTATCAAAAGCACCGTTCAGATCAGTTTTAACACTGGGCACATACTTGTGTTGATCGCTCTCTACTCCGCCACTCCCGGCCCTCTCCTCCGACACTCCCGGCCCTCTCCTCCGACACTCCCGGCCCTCTCCTCCGACACTCCCGGCCCTCTCCTCCGACACTCCCGGCCCTCTCCTCCGACACTCCCGGCCCTCTCCTCCGACACTCCCGGCCCTCTCCTCCGACACTCCCGGCCCTCTCCTCCGACACTCCCTGTCCTCTCCTCCGCCACTCCCGGCCCTCTCCTCCCCCACTCCGGGCCCTCTCCTCCCCCACTCCCGGCCCTCTCCTCCGCCACTCCCGGCCCTCTCCTCCGCCACTCCCGGCCCTCTCCTCCGCCACTCCCTGTCCTCTCCTCCGACACTCCCGGCCCTCTCCTCCCCCACTCCGGGCCCTCTCCTCCCCCACTCCCGGCCCTCTCCTCCGACACTCCCGGCCCTCTCCTCCGACACTCCCGGCCCTCTCCTCCGACACTCCCGGCCCTCTCCTCCGACACTCCCGGCCCTCTCCTCCGCCACTCCCTGTCCTCTCCTCCGCCACTCCGGGCCCTCTCCTCCCCCACTCCGGGCCCTCTCCTCCCCCACTCCCGGCCCTCTCCTCCGCCACTCCCGGCCCTCTCCTCCCCCACTCCCGGCCCTCTCCTCCGCCACTCCCTGTCCTCTCCTCCGACACTCCCGGCCCTCTCCTCCCCCACTCCGGGCCCTCTCCTCCCCCACTCCCGGCCCTCTCCTCCGACACTCCCGGCCCTCTCCTCCGACACTCCCGGCCCTCTCCTCCGACACTCCCGGCCCTCTCCTCCGACACTCCCGGCCCTCTCCTCCGCCACTCCCTGTCCTCTCCTCCGACACTCCCGGCCCTCTCCTCCCCCACTCCGGGCCCTCTCCTCCCCCACTCCCGGCCCTCTCCTCCGCCACTCCCGGCCCTCTCCTCCGACACTCCCGGCCCTCTCCTCCGACACTCCCGGCCCTCTCCTCCGCCACTCCCGGCCCTCTCCTCCGCCACTCCCGGCCCTCTCCTCCGCCACTCCCTGTCCTCTCCTCCGACACTCCCGGCCCTCTCCTCCCCCACTCCGGGCCCTCTCCTCCCCCACTCCCGGCCCTCTCCTCCGCCACTCCCGGCCCTCTCCTCCGCCACTCCCGGCCCTCTCCTGCGCCACTCCCGGCCCTCTCCTCCGACACTCCCGGCCCTCTCCTCCGACACTCCCGGCCCTCTCCTCCGACACTCCCGGCCCTCTCCTCCGACACTCCCGGCCCTCTCCTCCGCCACTCCCTGTCCTCTCCTCCGCCACTCCCGGCCCTCTCCTCCCCCACTCCGGGCCCTCTCCTCCCCCACTCCCGGCCCTCTCCTCCGACACTCCCGGCCCTCTCCTGCGACACTCCCGGCCCTCTCCTCCGACACTCCCGGCCCTCTCCTCCGACACTCCCGGCCCTCTCCTCCGACACTCCCGGCCCTCTCCTCCGACACTCCCGGCCCTCTCCTCCGACACTCCCGGCCCTCTCCTCCGACACTCCGGGCCCTCTCCTCCCCCACTCCCGGCCCTCTCCTCCGACACTCCCGGCCCTCTCCTCTGACACTCCCGGCCCTCTCCTCCGACACTCCCGGCCCTCTCCTCCGACACTCCCGGCCCTCTCCTCCGCCACTCCCTGTCCTCTCCTCCGCCACTCCGGGCCCTCTCCTCCCCCACTCCGGGCCCTCTCCTCCCCCACTCCCGGCCCTCTCCTCCGCCACTCCCGGCCCTCTCCTCCCACACTCCCGGCCCTCTCCTCCGCCACTCCCTGTCCTCTCCTCCGACACTCCCGGCCCTCTCCTCCCCCACTCCGGGCCCTCTCCTCCCCCACTCCCGGCCCCCCTCCTCCTCCCGCCCTCTCCTCCGACACTCCCGGCCCTCTCCTCCGACACTCCCGGCCCTCTCCTCCGACACTCCCGGCCCTCTCCTCCGACACTCCCGGCCCTCTCCTCCGCCACTCCCTGTCCTCTCCTCCGACACTCCCGGCCCTCTCCTCCCCCACTCCGGGCCCTCTCCTCCCCCACTCCCGGCCCTCTCCTCCGCCACTCCCGGCCCTCTCCTCCGACACTCCCGGCCCTCTCCTCCGACACTCCCGGCCCTCTCCTCCGCCACTCCCGGCCCTCTCCTCCGCCACTCCCGGCCCTCTCCTCCGCCACTCCCTGTCCTCTCCTCCGACACTCCCGGCCCTCTCCTCCCCCACTCCGGGCCCTCTCCTCCCCCACTCCCGGCCCTCTCCTCCGCCACTCCCGGCCCTCTCCTCCGCCACTCCCGGCCCTCTCCTCCGACACTCCCGGCCCTCTCCTCCGACACTCCCGGCCCTCTCCTCCGACACTCCCGGCCCTCTCCTCCGACACTCCCGGCCCTCTCCTCCGACACTCCCGGCCCTCTCCTCCGCCACTCCCTGTCCTCTCCTCCGCCACTCCCGGCCCTCTCCTCCCCCACTCCGGGCCCTCTCCTCCCCCACTCCCGGCCCTCTCCTCCGACACTCCCGGCCCTCTCCTGCGCCACTCCCGGCCCTCTCCTCCGACACTCCCGGCCCTCTCCTCCGACACTCCCGGCCCTCTCCTCCGACACTCCCGGCCCTCTCCTCCGACACTCCCGGCCCTCTCCTCCGACACTCCCGGCCCTCTCCTCCGACACTCCCGGCCCTCTCCTCCGACACTCCCGGCCCTCTCCTCCGACACTCCCGGCCCTCTCCTCCGACACTCCCGGCCCTCTCCTCCGACACTCCCGGCCCTCTCCTCCGACACTCCCGGCCCTCTCCTCCGACACTCCCGGCCCTCTCCTCCGACACTCCCGGCCCTCTCCTCCGACACTCCCGGCCCTCTCCTCCGACACTCCCGGCCCTCTCCTCCGACACTCCCGGCCCTCTCCTCCGACACTCCCGGCCCTCTCCTGCGCCACTCCCGGCCCTCTCCTGCGACACTCCCGGCCCTCTCCTCCGACACTCCCGGCCCTCTCCTCCGACACTCCCGGCCCTCTCCTCCGACACTCCCGGCCCTCTCCTGCGCCACTCCCGGCCCTCTCCTGCGCCACTCCCGGCCCTCTCCTGCGCCACTCCCGGCCCTCTCCTCCGACACTCCCGGCCCTCTCCTCCGCCACTCCCGGCCCTCTCCTCCGCCACTCCCGGCCCTCTCCTCCGCCACTCCCGGCCCTCTCCTGCGCCACTCCCGGCCCTCTCCTCCGCCACTCCCGGCCCTCTCCTCCGCCACTCCCGGCCCTCTCCTCCGCCACTCCCGGCCCTCTCCTCCGACACACCCGGCTCTCTCCTCCGCCACTCCCGGCCCTCTCCTGCGCCACTCCCGGCCCTCTCCTCCGCCACTCCCGGCCCTCTCCTCCGCCACTCCCGGCTCTCTCCTCCGCCACTCCCGGCCCTCTCCTGCGCCACTCTCGGCCCTCTCCTGCGCCACTCCCGGCCCTCTCCTGCGCCACTCCCGGCCCTCTCCTGCGCCACTCCCGGCCCTCTCCTGCGCCACTCCCGGCCCTCTCCTGCGCCACTCCCGGCCCTCTCCTGCGCCACTCCCGGCCCTCTCCTCCGCCACTCCCGGCCCTCTCCTCCGCCACTCCCGGCCCTCTCCTCCGCCACTCCCGGCCCTCTCCTCCGCCACTCCCGGCTCTCTCCTCCGCCACTCCCGGCTCTCTCCTCCGCCACTCCCGGCTCTCTCCTCAACACTTTTCTACTTGACGATGCGGGCTGTGCTCTCTCTCTCCCCCTCCTCCTTCCTGCTAGTGCAGCTCCTGCGTGTCTGTGAATGCCACCAACCTACTTGTTTATACAGGAGTGTTGCACTGTCAGGAAGGAGGAGAGGGAATGAGAGCACAGCCCGCACCACCTCCTGGCTCTCTCCTCCACTCCTGGCTCTCTCCTGAACACTTCTCCACTCGGAGGTGCAGGCTGTGCTCCCTCTCCCCATCCTCCTGCTAGTGCAGCTCCTGTGTGTGTCTGTGAATACCGCCGCCTGCTTGTTAATACAGGAGTGTTGCACTGTCAGGAAGAGGAGTGAGAACACAGCCTGCACCACGTCCCAGCTCTCTCCTCCTCTCCTCGCTGCTCCCAGGAGTAGTGATGCCCTTGCCACTACTCCTGCCAGCCACGTAACAGAAGGAATGTGCCCCCATCCCTACAGTAAAACATTGCGCCCAGGGCAGCCGCCCCTCCCGCCCCTCCCTTCTCCAGGCCCCGATTCCAACTGATCACTCTGAGGAACAAAATACATTTCTAATTTTATGAAAAAGGGGGCCAAATTTCCCCACGTCTCTTTCTTGAGGTCCTCCTGAAAAGAAGCAACACACACAGCTTCATACAAAGGGTCCACCATTTGATATAGTTTTATTAGCATGACATGAAAACTGAAATCGGCAACCAGGCTTATTAAACACGGTTTAATAAAGACCTTGATGGATGAAGAAGTGCGTTGGGCAGTCTCCCGCCTTCCCGTGAAATGTTACACATCACTTCCCCCACTTCAAAAATAATACATCTGCGGCTCAGGAAGTTTAATGTGGTCGATTACAAGCGTTCTTGTAGAAAAAACGGATCGAAAAAGGCCAAAAGAAATATAATTAATAAAATATATGTCCCATCGGCATCACTTTTGGTGCCGCTCCGGTACGTCGACCCGGCGCACCCGGACCTTGGACTTGTAATGATACTCTTTCAGGTACAGTTTCATAGAAGACGGGACGGGAAGGGCGTCGATGCCGTCGTAGTCGGTGGAGCTGCAAATGACGGCCCTGCAGACGTGCTGCAAGGAGAAGGGGAATGTCCTGTGGAGGGGACTGGAGAGGAGGGGCTCGAAGAACATACAGGAACTGGGGTCTTTGTAATGTTCCAACAGACCCGTGACGTCGGGGGCGTGGAACACGCAGGGGTCGTGGGCGTCGAAGCTGAAGTTGTGGTTCCACTGTTCGATCCTGGCATGGAGGGAGCGGCTATACCGTCGGAAACTCACGGAGAACAGGTAGTCCTCTTGGGCAGAGTCCCTCAACAAGAACGTTCCCTCCGGCCTCCCTTCCAGGAGGGCCTCCGCCGCGTATCGATCCATCACCCCCCAGTAGCAGGGGTTATTATTGATCTGGAAGAGGTCGGGCACGAGGCAATGGACGTAGTCGATCTGGGTGTGGTATTTGGGCGGGGTCGCCGGGTGGAAAATCTCGTCCTCCAGTTCCCACTTGGATTTGTTCCTCTTCCTGGAGCTGGCGCACAGCGCCAGGACCTCGTCGTCCGAGTCGACGTCGCTGTCCTCCTTGATGCTCCTCGCGGCCTTGGCGAAGGACTCCGCCGAGCCGCAGCTCGCCTCGCAAGAAAAGACCGGCCCGCCAGGCGAGAGGTCCTCTCCGCCACCGGAGTTCCGCTCGGCCACGTCTAGCGGTTCCAATTTGGGGGCGTCTCTCACTACCCACTGCTTGTGCGACTGGTCGACCGGGGCCGTGTGCCGCTTGATGAAGTGCCAGCGGTAGGCGAGGTCCGATTTCGGAGGGAAGGGGCATTTGTCCAGCATTAATTCGCTGATATGAATTTTCCTTTTGGAAGACAATACGGAGGAGGAGGAGGAGGAGGAGGAGGAGGAGTGGCGGCTGGTTTTTATTGGGAAGCATTGCCCGACGGCATCGGTCAGTTTTTGTTTTAAAGATCTCCCCAGCAGCTTGTGCCCGCAGGAGCGGTCCAAGTCGAGTTCGAAGGAGGAGCAGCTGTGCTTCCGCTCTTGGCTTTTCGAGGGGCCGTCGGCCTTCTCCGACGCGATCTCAGCATCTCCGTCAGATCCGTGTTTGGTCAACCAGGAGAGCTTCTTGCCGCTCCAGAGGTAGCCGTCTTTCCTCTCCGCGCTTCGACCGCAACTGCTTTTAGGCCTCACGTCAAGATCCTCAGGTTTGTCCTCCAGGTTTTCAGCCATCGTCAAATAAATAAATTAAAAGGTGACCTTCTTTTGATGGTGTGTGGTTGGCACAGCAGAGCTTCGTCTCAGGAACTACCTGTATATTGGAAAAGAAAAATAACAGGATTAGGTCAAATCGGAGGTGCCCCCCTCCCCCATACTACTATACCACCTATGGCTACAAGAAAAGTCTACGTCATTAACCACTTTAAGACCAGCCTCGTTTTGGATTTTAGGTGTTTAACCACTTGCCGACCGCCCATGTAGATATACGTCGGCAGAATGGCACGTACAGGCAGAACCACGTACCTGTACGTGCCATTCTTTAGGCGGTTGGGGGGTCCGATCGGACCCCCCTCCGCCGGCGGGGACGGTCGGCATCGCTTCAGGAGCGATCCGGGACGAGGGGACGGCCAGTGGTTTCTGGCCACCCCCTCGCGATCGCTCCTGGCCAATGAGAAACTTCCCCTTCCTGTCTATTGTATAGACAGGAAGGCGGAAGTGATGTCACGCTCGGTGCGCCGGTCTATGTGACCGGAGACGCCGAGCGGCGAACATGTTAAGGTTAGTGCACAACACTACACTGACACCAGTACAGTTAGGCACACAAAACACCCCCCTGTCACCCCCTGATCACCCCCCAGATCACCCCCTCCCCCCCAGTCACAGTGTCACTAATTGCAGTGATCATTTATTTACTGATCACTGCATTTAGTGTCAGTGTGACTGTAATAACTGTCAGGGCAGTTAGTTTTAGGTCCTAGGTAGCCCCCTAGCCCCCCCGAATAAAGGTTTAACCCCTGATTGCCCCTAGTTAACCCCTTCACCCCCTTTTGCCAGTGTCACTAAGCGATCGTTTTTCTGATCGCTGCATTGTGTCGCTAGGTAACCATTTTTTTTTATTTTAACCGCCATGTTTTATATAGGTTCATAAATAGTTTTATAGGTCAGGTACCCCCATATTACAACCTAAATAAAGGTTTTAACCCCCTGATTGCCCCTAGAGTTAACCCTTTCACCAGTAATCACCGTATAACTGTCACTGGTGACGCTGGTTAGCCAGTTAGTTATTTCGTTATTTAGGTTCCCCGTCAGGTTTTTATATAGCGTCAGGTACCCCCATATATTACCTAATAAAGGTTTAACCCCCTGATTGCCCCTAGTTAACCCTTTCACCCCCTTTTGCCAGTGTCACTAAGCGATCGTTTTTCTGATCGCTGCATTAGTGTCGCTAGGTAACCAGTTTTTTTTTAGGTTAACCGCCATGTTTATATAGGTTCATAAATAGGTTTATAGGTCAGGTACCCCCATATTACAACCTAAATAAAGGTTTTAACCCCCTGATTGCCCCTAGAGTTAACCCTTTCACCAGTGATCACCGTATAAAATGTCACTGGTGACGCTGGTTAGCCAGTTAGTTATTTCGTTATTTAGGTTCCCCGTCAGGTTTTTATATAGCGTCAGGTACCCCCATATATTACCTAATAAAGGCTTAACCCCCTGATTGCCCCTAGTTAACCCTTTCACCCCCTTTTGCCAGTGTCACTAAGCGATCGTTTTTCTGATCGCTGCATTAGTGTCGCTAGGTAACCAGTTTTTTTTTGTATTACTGTTACGGGTGACGCTGGTTAGTTAGCTTGTTTTTTATACTGTCAGGGCACCCGCCATTTATTACCCAATAACGGTTTAACCCCCTGATCGCCCGGCGGGTGATATCAATTAGGTTTTAGGGTCAAATAAGGTCTGCGTCGCCCCAGGTTAGTGCCAGTACCGCAAACACCCACGCGCAAAGCATACACCTCCCTTAGTGGTACAGTATCTGAACAGATCAATATCTGATCTGATCAGATCTATACTAGCGTCCCAGCAGTTTAGGGTTCCAAAAAAACGCATTGTTAGCGGGATCAGCCCAGATACCTGCTAGCACCTGCGTTTTCCCCCTCCGCCCAGCCCAGCCCACCCAAGTGCAGTATCGATCGATCACTGTCACTTACAAAACACTAAGCACACATAACTGCAGTGTTCGCAGAGTCAGGCCTGATCCCTGCGATCGCTAACATTTTTTTTGTGGTAGCGTTTTGATTCAGTCGCTAACAGTCAGGAGCTTTTTTACCTGTGAATCTCAAAAAAATAAAAAAAACAAAATTAGTTGTCGTTTTATTGTTCTCTCTCTCTCTCTATTGTTGCTCTTTTTTTACTCCATTCTATTCTGCAATGTTTTATTATGTTTTATCATGTTTTATCATGCTTGCTTTTCAGGTATGTAATTTTGTTTACTGTGTTTTAGTGTTAAGCATTTTTTTTTTTTCAGGTGCGCCATTCAGTTGCAGCGCGGATTTATTTATCTTGACAGCAACAGCGTTTGCTCCCACGATACATAAAGCCGCGACTCCAACGCTGTAGGAGGTGATTTCACCACCACAGTTAAAAAAAAGAGCATATATGCCGAAGCATGGGGGCAGCAGGGGGCGGGGAGGAGCGATTGGCTCCTAATGCCACGTACATACGGTCGAAATTCCGACCGTGTGTACACGGCATAACTTTTGCGGGAGGATGCCCCCATGCATCGGCATATATAAATGGTGCATGTATGCCCATCATTAGAAGTGGGTGGATGAAGGGAGGTATTCTAATGGTGGGCATACCCACCAATCAATCTCTTTTTTTTCGTTCAGCCAAGAGGCTGCATGAAAAAAAAAAAGATTACAATATATGTCCAGTATGTTGCTGGACTTTGAATGGTTATACCAGAATGATGCCTGCAGGTTTAGGTATCATCTTGGTATCATTCTTTTCAGCCAGTGATCGGCTTTCATGTAAAAGCAATTCTAGCGGGTAATTAGCCTCTAGACTGCTTTTACAAGCAGTAGGAGGGAATGTCCCCCCTCCCGGATATAAACCGCGCCATTGGGAAATTGGGAAAGCATTTTATCACACCAATCTTGGTGTGGTCAGATGCTTTGAGGGCAGAGGAAAGATCTAGGGTCTAATAGACCCCAATTTTTTCAAAAAAAGAGTACCTGTCACTGCCTATTGCTATCATAGGGGATATTTACATTCCCTGAGATAACAATAAAAATCATAACAAAGAAAAAAAATGGAAGGAACAGTTTAAAAATAGAATAAAAAAGCTAAATAAATAAAAAAAAACCAAAAAAAAAAAAAAAAAAAGCACCCCTGCCCCCCCTTCTCTTGCGCAAAGGCGTACACAAGCGTTGGTCTGGCGTCATATGTAAACAGCAATTGCAGCATGCATGTGAGGTATCACCGCGAAGGTCAGATCGAGGGCAGTAATTTTAGCAGTAGACCTCCTCCGTGAATCTAATGTGGTATCATGTAAAGGCTTTTAAAGGCTTTTAAAAATGTATGTAGTTTGTCGCCACTGCGTGTTTGTGCGCAATTTTAAAGCATGTCGTGTTTGGTATCCATGTACTCGGCCTAAGATCATATTTTTTATTTCATCAAAAATTTGAGCAATATAGTGTGTTTTAGTGCATTAAAATAAAAAAAAGTGTATTTTTTCCACAAAAAATGCGTTTGAAAAATCGCTGCGCAAATACTGTGTGGAAAAAAAAAATGCAACACCCACCATTTTAATCTGTAGGGCCTTTGCTTTAACAATATATATAGTGTTTGGGGGTTCAACGTAATTTTCTTGCAAAAAAAAAATATGTTTTCATGTAAACAAAAAGTGTCAGAAAGGGCTTTGTCTTCAAGTGGTTAGAAGAGTGGGTGACGTGTGACATAGGCTTCTAAATGTTGTGCATAAAATGCCAGGACAGTTCAAACCCCCCCCAAATGACCCCATTTTGGAAAGTAGACACCCAAGCTATTTGCTGAGAGCAATGTTGAGCCCATTAAATATTTTTTTTTTTTTGTCCCAAGAGATTGAATAATGAAAAAAAAAAAATATATATATTTTTTTTACAAAAAGTTGTCACTAAATGATATATTGCTCAAACATGTCATGGGCATATGTGGAAATACACCCCAAAATACATTCTGTTGCTTCTCCTGAGTACGGGGATACCACATGTGTGGGACTTTTTGGGAGCCTAGCTGCGTACGGAACCCCAAAAACCAAGCACCGCCTTCAGGCTTTCTAAGGGAGTAATTTTTTTATTTCACTTCTCACTGCCAATCACAGTTTCGGAGGCCATGGAATGCCCAGATGGCATAAAACCCCCCAAAATGACCCCATTTTGGAAAGTAGACACCCCAAGCTATTTGCTGAGAGGTATTGTGAGTATTTTGCAGATGTCGCTTTTTGTCACAAAGTTTTGAAAATTGAAAAAAAAAAAAAAAAATTTTTTTTTCTTTACTTTCTTCATTTTCAAAAACAAATGAGAGCTGTAAAATACTCACCATGCCTCTCAACAAATAGCTTGGGGTGTCTACTTTCCAAAATGGGGTCATTTGGGGGGGTTTTGTGCTATTTTGGCATTTTATGGCCTTCGAAACGGTGATAGGTAGTGAGGAGTGAAATCAAAAATTTGCACCCTTAGAAATCCTGAAGGCGGTGCTTGGGTTTCGGGGCCCCGTACGCGGCTAGGCTCCCAAAAAGTCCCACACATGTGGTATCCCCATACTCAGGAGAAGCAGCAAAATGTATTTTGGGGTGCAATTCCACATATAACTATGGCATGTGTGAGCAATATATCATTTAGTGACAACTTTTTGAAGAAAAAAAAATTATTTTTTATTTTTGTCTTTATTCAATCACTTGGGACTAAAAAAAAAATATTCAATGGGCTCAACATGCCTCTCAGCAAATAGCTTGGGGTGTCTACTTTCCAAAATGGGGTCATTTGGGGGGGTTTTGTACTTCTCTGCCATTTTAGCACCTCAAGAAATGAAATAGGCAGTCATAAATTAAAAGCGGTGTAAATTCCAGAAAATGTACTCTAGTTTGTAGACGCTATAACTTTTGCGCAAACCAATAAATATACGCTTATTGGCATTTTTTTTACTAAAGACATGTGGCTGAATACATTTTGGCCCAAATGTTTGACTAAAATTGAGTTTATTAGATTTTTTTTATAACAAAAAGTAGAAAATCTCTTTTTTTTTTTCAAAATTTTCGCTCTTTTTCCGTTTATATCGCAAAAAATAAAAATCACAGAGGCAATCAAATACCATCAAAAGAAAGCTCTATTTGTGGGAAGAAAAGGACGCAAATTTCGTTTCGTTACAAAATTGCATGACCGCACAATTACCAGTTAAAGTAGTGCAGTGCGAAATTGAAAAAAGACCTCTGGTCCTTAAGCTGACAATTGGTCCGGGGCTGAAGTGGTTAAAACAGTTTTTTTTTTGCTAGAAAAAAAACTATATAATGTTTGGGGGTTCTAACACCCTAGAGAATAAAAATGGCGGTCGTTGCAATACTTTTTTTCACACCGTATTTGCGCAGCGGTCTTGCAAGCGCACTTTTTTTGGAAAAAAATTCACTTTTTTGAATAAAAAAATAAGACCACAGTAAAGTTAGCCCAATTTTTTTATATATTGTGAAAGATAATGTTACGCTGAGTAAATTGATACCTAACATGTCACGCTTCAAAATTGCGCCCCCGCTCGCGGAATGGCATCAAACTTTTACCCTCAAAAATCTCCATAGGCGACGTTTAAAAAATTCTACAGGTTGCATATTTTGCGTTACAGAGAAAGGTCTACGGCTATAATTATTGCTCTCGCTCTACTGATCGCGGCGATACCTCACATGTGTGGTTTGACCACCGTTTCCATATGCGGGCGCTACTCACGTATGCGTTCGCTTCTGCGCACGAGCTCGTCGGGACGGGGCGCTTTAAAAAAAAATTTTTGTTGTTTTTCTTATTTATTTTTCTTGATTTTATTTATTTTTACACTGTTTTTTAAAAAAAAAATTAATTGGCTCACTTTTATTCCTATTACAAGGAATGTAAACAAGGAATGTAAACATTCCTTGTAATAGAAAAAAGCATGACAGGTCCTCTTAAATATGAGATCTGGGGGCCAAAAAGTCCTCACATCTCATATTTGGACTTCAATGAAAAAAAAAAAAAAAAAAATGTAATTTAAAAAAAATGACATTTGGAAATTCCTCTTTAAGAGGTATGGGCGGAAGTGACGTTTTTGACGTCGCTTCCGCCCTCCTATGGTATAGAGATGAGTGGCGGCCATCTTACTATCACTCATCTCTATGCCCAGCAGGAGAAAGGACCCGATCGCCTCCGCCGCTGCCGACGGTTCCGGTAAGCGGCGGCCGATAACGGTGATCTCGCGGCGAATCCGCCGCGATGACCACCATTATCGGACAGCCGACCGGGGCCTGAAGAGATGGATATCTCGGTTGTGGCAGCAGCTGCTGCCGTTACCGAGATATCCCTCTTCAAAAAAGGGACGTACATCGTCGTGCGCCGGTCGGAAAGTGGTTAAAAAGCGCCAGATTTTAACCACATGATTACCGGGCACTTTCACCCCCCTTCCTGCCCAGGCCAATTTTCAGCTTTTGTATAAAAGGGGGTGACCAACTGCGCAAACCAATAGGGGATAAAATCAAGAATCAATATATAACCACGACTGCCGCAGCCACCATCAAAGTGTTCACCAATAATCAGTAGAAATTAATATATGTATATATATATATATATAAAAATGGGAAGTAAGCGCCACATATATTTTTAATATTTTAGCTTTTTTTGTTGCTAGCGCCCTATTTTTATATATATATATATATATATATATATATATATATATATATATACATACAGTGTTGGTCATCTTCCTTTAAAAAAGTAATTAGTTAAGTTACAAATTACTTCTCCCAAAAAGTAATTGCGTTAGTAACTCAGTTACTACATTGGAAAAGTAATTAGTTACTCAGCAAAGTAACTGACTTTTTTTTTAATATTCTATACGTGTAACTAAGGGGCGGGTCTAGTATTACTGTAACCAAGGGGCGCATTTATTATTATTGTTATATATCGTGTAACCACAAGGGGCTGCTCTATTATTACTCTAACCAAGGGGCAGATCTGTTATAGCGTGTAAGCAAGGGGCGGGTCTATTATTATTATATCGTGTAAGGGGCGGGTCTATTATTATTATTATATCGTGTAAGGGGTGGGTCTATTATTATTATATCGTGTAAGGGGCGGGTCTATTATTATTATTATATCGTGTAAGGGGCGGGTCTATTATTATTATTATTATATATCGTGTAAGGGGTGGGTCTATTATTATTATATCGTGTAAGGGGCGGGTGGCTACAGAAGAGGGCGAATGTTAAATTAATGGGCAGAGCTCGATATATAACAATAATAATAAATGCGCCCCTTGGTTACAGTAATACTAGACCCGCCCCTTAGTTACACGATAGACGCCCCTTGCAGAGTAGCACGAGCATCAGAAGCGCGCGGCATCGCCTCGTACAATTACATGTTAACTGCGCATGCGTGGTGTAGAGTTCACTCAGAGCTGTTTAGGTTTGGCAATTTTCGGAAGCTCCGTACTCCTTCGTACTGCGCAAACCCTGCGCCTGCGCAGTACAGGGGGGTCCTTATCCGGCGGGGGAACTTTTTCGGCAGGACACCGGAATTACACTACTGCCATCTAGTGGCGGTAGATGTAATTGGGGTAACTAAGCCAAAGTAATGGGAACTGAGTTACCATGAGGGGAAAAGTAATCAGTTAGATACTCGTTACCCTCTAAAGTAACTGAGTTACGTAACTCTGTTTATTTTAACTCAGTTACTTACATCACTGTATATACATATATTAATTTCTACAATTTTCAGCTTTTAGCGCCGTCGCACTTTGAACGACAATGGCGCGGTCATACAACACTGCACCCATATGAAATTTGTATCATTTTTTTTGAGACAGATAGAGCTTTCTTTTGGTGGTAATTAATCACCACTAGATAATAGGGGTAACCAGTGCGCTCAACCAAAAACTATTAAATCAAATAAGGAGAAAAATGGAAAAAAGGAAAGCAGCCAACATAAAAGTGATCTCACACTTGTAAAGGTAAAATTGAATAAAGAGGGTATGTGGCGCTAACCCTTAAATAAATCAATAAATAATCTAAAATGACCACTCTGAGCTTTGCAAACTGGTCATTTTAGATTATTTATTGATTTATTTAAGGGTTAGCGCCACATACCCTCTTTATTCAATTAATCACCACTGTGTGCTTTTTATTTTTTGCTAAACAAACAAAAAAAAAGACGAAAATTTTTTGAAAAAAATAAATAAAAAAAGTATTAACATTTTATAACCGAAACTAAATAATTTTTTTCTCATTTACTGATGTGCCCCATCGTGGTGTCAGTGGGAGGAATAGTGCCCCATCATTGGTGTCAGTGGGAGGAATAGTGCCCCATCATTGGTGTCAGTGGGAGGAATAGTGTCCCATCATTGGTGTCAGTGGGAGGAATAGTGCCCCATCATTGGTGTCAGTGGGAGGAATAGTGTCCCATCATTGGTGTCAGTGGGAGGAATAGTGCCCCATTATTGGTGTCAGTGGGAGGAATAGTGTCCCATCATTGGTGTCAGTGGGAGGAATAGTGTCCCATCATTGGTGTCAGTGGGAGGAATAGTGTCCCATCATTGGTGTGGGTGGTGGTAGAGGTTGTATACTGCCCAGCATTATTCTCCAGGGTCTCTGCTTTTGGAAAATAAATATGTTTTAGTTTTGATGGTGGTTGCAGCAACTTCTAGTTAAAAAAAAAAAAAAATCCATTTTTTTTGCACAGGTAGGGAAATGGTTAATTACCCGTCTAGTGATATGGAATGTAAATAATGAGATTAGCGGCTGAGCTGTACAGAAGGGTTTCCTCATTCATTCTGTGCCCCGGGGGGGGGGGGGGGGGGCGCATTGTGTCATCTAAATACCACCCATTTATTAGAGGAGATTATAGGCTCTCAGCTATTGGTCTATTGAAGGGGGATTTTCCTGGCCCTCGGCGGGTGAGATCATCGGGCCCAATAGTACAAGTCAGGACAAGTCCGGGTGACCACAATGGGGGGGGAAGACCCCAGTACTAAATACTCGGCTGACAATGGGAAAAAAATAAATAAATAAAAAGATAAAAAGATAAAAAGATGGACATCGATGAGTCAACGAGGAGCCACGAGGAGCCACGTGCCCCAATCACTGAGGATTTCTGAATGGAGCGTCGCCTCCCAATTACCTCATTCATCATTTGTGACACCCGCCAACCACCATCTGCCTCCGTCTCTCCCGCTTCACAAATGACATTCCAATTTTTTTTTGCAGACTTTATGCAAAATCAAGAAATCTGTGAGATTCAGCGAGGGGGCCGGATAAACTGACAGAGGGGATTTTTTATTTATTTTTTATCTTAAAAAAAAAAAATTCACATTAAAATTAAATTAATTTAAATGAACATTACAATTGAGAGATTATATATATATATATATATTTTTTTTTTTATTTATAAAATTATTATAATATCTTTTTTTTTTTAAAGTACATAGTTTTTTTTTTTTTTTTTTTTTATCAGTCGGCAATTGTTACAATTCAATAGGTTTTTAATTTTTTGCTATTCTAAGGTTTACCCTCCCTTCCTGTTCTGATGGCAACTGTAAGATTCTGGATTTCCCATTAATATAAACACAAAATAAGCAAAAAGAATGAGATTTTCCTGGATTGTAAGCTCTAAGGATCGGGGGGCCTCTGATCCCTCCTGTATTGGAACTGTAATGTCTGCCCTCGTGTTGTAAAGTGCTGAGAAAACTGTTGCTATATAAATCCAGTATAATAATAATAATAATAATAATAATAATAATAATAATAATAATAATTCCCCCCCCCCTGGAGCATGGGGCCGGGTCACAATGGCAACCCCTGTATGTACGTCCCTGGTTGGGTTACAGGGAAAGTTAGAGGGAGGGTTAGTGTTGGGATTAGAGGGAGGGTTAGTGTTGGGCTTAGAGGGAGGGTTAGTGTTGGGCTTAGAGGGAGGGTTAGTGTTGGGCTTAGAGGGAGGGTTAGTGTTGGAGATAGAGGGAGGGTTAGTGTTGGGCTTAGAGGGAGGGTTAGTGTTGGGCTTAGAGGGAGGGTTAGTGTTGGGCTTAGAGGGAGGGTTAGTGTTGGAGATAGAGGGAGGGTTAGTGTTGGGGTTAGAGGGAGGGTTAGTGTTGGGCTTAGAGGGAGGGTTAGTGTTGGGCTTAGAGGGAGGGTTAGTGTTGGGCTTAGAGGGAGGGTTAGTGTTGGAGATAGAGGGAGGGTTAGTGTTGGGGTTAGAGGGAGGGTTAGTGTTGGGGTTAGAGGGAGGGTTAGTGTTGGAGATAGAGGGAGGGTTAGTGTTGGAGATAGAGGGAGGGTTAGTGTTGTGATTAGAGGGAGGGTTAGTGTTGGGGTTAGAGGGAGGGTTAGTGTTGGAGATAGAGGGAGGGTTAGTGTTGGAGATAGAGGGAGGGTTAGTGTTGGAGATAGAGGGAGGGTTAGTGTTGGAGATAGAGGGAGGGTTAGTGTTGGAGATAGAGGGAGGGTTAGTGTTGGGCTTAGAGGGAGGGTTAGTGTTGGGCTTAGAGGGAGGGTTAGTGTTGGAGATAGAGGGAGGGTTAGTGTTGGGGTTAGAGGGAGGGTTAGTGTTGGGCTTAGAGGGAGGGTTAGTGTTGGGCTTAGAGGGAGGGTTAGTGTTGGAGATAGAGGGAGGGTTAGTGTTGGAGATAGAGGGAGGGTTAGTGTTGGAGATAGAGGGAGGGTTAGTGTTGGAGATAGAGGGAGGGTTAGTGTTGGAGATAGAGGGAGGGTTAGTGTTGGGCTTAGAGGGAGGGTTAGTGTTGGGCTTAGAGGGAGGGTTAGTGTTGGAGATAGAGGGAGGGTTAGTGTTGGGATTAGAGGGAGGGTTAGTGTTGGGGTTAGAGGGAGGGTTAGTGTTGGGGTTAGAGGGAGGGTTAGTGTTGGGGTTTGGATTATAGGAAGGGTTAGGATGAAGGTTCAGTGTTGGAGATAGAGGGAGGGTTAGTGTTGGGATTAGAGGGAAAGACAGTGTTAGGGTTAGAAGGAGAGACAGTCTTAGGGTTTGGACTATAGGGAGGGTTAGGATCAGTGGCGTTGCTAGGGGGTGGCTTTTGGGGCTATAACCCCGTATCTGGGGCCCATAGCCCCGAGTCTCTGCAGGGGACCCCAAGGAGAGGGGAGGCTTTCTGGGGACCCCAATGTAAGGGGAGCTCTCTGGGGACCTTGATTTAAGGGGGGCTCTCTGGGGACCCTGATGCAAGGGGGAGGCTCTCTGGGGACCCTGATGCAAGGGGAGGCTCTCTGGGGACCCTGATGCAAGGGGGAGGCTCTCTGGGGACCCTGATGCAAGGGGGAGGCTCTCTGGGGACCCTGATGCAAGGGGGAGGCTCTCTGGGGACCCTGATGCAAGGGGGAGGCTCTCTGGGGACCCTGATGCAAGGGGGAGGCTCTCTGGGGACCCTGATGCAAGGGGGAGGCTCTCTGGGGACCCTGATGCAAGGGGGGGGCTCTCTGGGGACCCTGATGCAAGGGGGGCTCTCTGGGGACCCTGATGCAAGTGGGGGGGGCTCTCTGGGACCCCTGGTGCAAGGGGGGCTCTCTGGGACCCCTGCTGCAAGGGGGGCTCTCTGGGGACCCTGATGTAAGCGGGGAGCTCTCTGGGGACCCTGATGTAAGCGGGGAGCTCTCTGCGGACCCTGATGTAAGCGGGGGGCTCTCTAGGGACCCTGATGCAAGGGGGGGCTCTCTAGGGACCCTGATGCAAGGGGGGGCTCTCTGGGGACCCTGATGCAAGGGGGGGCTCTCTGGGGACCCTGATGTAAGCGGGGAGCTCTCTGGGGACCCTGATGTAAGCGGGGAGCTCTCTGGGGACCCTGGTGCAAGGGGGGCTCTCTGGGGACCCTCATGTAAGTGGGGGGGGGGGCTATCTGGGCATATATTATATATACACACACACACACACACACACACACACGCGTATATTACTGTATATACATGTGTATGCCCGCCCAAGCGTATGACTTTATTTACTACGCTGCTATGGGCTCCAGCCCCCCAACTTTTGTAGACCCAGCAAGGCCCCTGGTTAGGATGAAGGTTCAGTGTTGGGGTTAGAGGGAGGATTAGTGTTAAAGTCACAAGTAGGGTTAGCGTAATAGACAGTGTCAAGATTAAAAGTAGTGTTAGGATTTAGGTTACAGTGGAGGTTATCCTTAAGGATTAATAGAGGGTTGGTGTTAGGGGTGAATGGAGTGAGTTTTAGGCTGCAGGGAGGGTTGGGGTGAATGTCCGGGTTACAATTATCGGGAAAGATCCAAGAAGGATTCGTTCGTTTTTGGGTTAAAAGTAAGGTTTGAGGGCGAGACAGTGTTAGGATTTGGGTCGAAAGGAGGGTTAGTATTGGGGTTAAAAGCAGGCTAGTGTTAGACAGAGACTGTGTTAGGAATTAGACTACAGATAGGGTTGGGATGAAGGTTCAGTGTTGGGGTTAGAGCAGGGGGTCTCTAAACTTTCTAAACAAATAGCCAGTTCACTGTCCTTCAGGCTTTACGAGGCCGGACTACCGCTAATGGGAGAAAGCAATGCCCCATCATTGGTGTCATTGGGAGAAATGGAGCCCTATTATTGGTGTCATTGGGAGGAACGGAGCCCTATTATTGGTGTCATTGGGAGAAATGGTGCCCCATTATTGTGTCATTGGGAGGAATGGTGCCCCATCATTGGTGTGATTGGGAGAAATGGAGCCCTATTATTGGTGTCATTGGGAGAAATGGTGCCTTACTATTGGTGTCATTGGGAGGAATGGAGCCCTATTATTGATGTCATTGGAAGGAATGGAGCCCTATTATTGGTGTCATTGGGAGGAATGGAGCCTTATTACTGGTGTGATTGGGAGAAATGGTGCCCCATCATTGGTGTCATTGGAAGAAATGGAGCCCTATTATTGGTGTGATTGGGAGAAATGGTGCCCCATTATTCTGTCATTGGGAGGAATGGTGCTCCATCATTGGTGTCATTGGGAAAAATGGTGTCCCATCATTGGTGTCATTGGAAGAAATGGAGCCCTATTATTGGTGTCATTGGAAGAAATGGAGCCCTATTATTGGTGTCATTGGAAGAAATGGAGCCCTATTATTGGTGTCATTGGAAGAAATGGAGCCCTATTATTGGTGTCATTGGAAGAAATGGAGCCCTATTATTGGTGTCATTGGGAGGAATGGAGCCCTATTATTGGTGTCATTGGGAGGAATGGAGCCCTATTATTGGTGTGATTGGGAGAAATGGTGCCCCATCATTGGTGTGATTGGGAGAAATGGTGCCCCATCATTGGTGTCATTGGAAGAAATGGAGCCCTATTATTGGTGTCATTGGAAGAAATGGAGCCCTATTATTGGTGTCATTGGAAGAAATGGAGCCCTATTATTGGTGTCATTGGAAGAAATGGAGCCCTATTATTGGTGTCATTGGGAGGAATGGAGCCCTATTATTGGTGTCATTGGGAGGAATGGAGCCCTATTATTGGTGTCATTGGGAGAAATGGAGCCCTATTATTGGTGTCATTGGGAGGAATGGAGCCCTATTATTGGTGTGATTGGGAGGAATGGAGCCCTATTATTGGTGTCATTGGGAGGAATGGAGCCCTATTATTGGTGTCATTGGGAGGAATGTATGCCCCATCATTGGCATCAGTAGGTATAATAGTGCCCCAAGGGCCGGATAAAAGAAAGCAAAGGGCCACAGTTTGGAGACAGAATTAGGGATAAAGTAAGAGATCGGTGTTAGGATTTAGGGTAAAAGGAGGGTTGGAGTCAGGATTGGAAGTAGTTTTAGGCCTAGACGAAGAGAGTGTTAGGATTGAGGCTACAGGAAGAATAGAGTGAAAGGTAAGTGTTAGGGTTACAGGGAGGGTTAGGAGGACAATTAATCACCGGAGTTTAAAGAAGGGGAGAGGGAGAGACAGTGTTGGGATTTAGGTTAAGGGGGGAGGGGTTAGTATTAAGGTTAAAAGTAGGATTTATTCTAACAAGAGGGGTGAAGGTCAGTGTTAGGGTTACAGAAAGAATTTGGGGTGAAGATCAGTGTTAGGTTTATACGGAGCATTAGAGGCAGAATTCATGTCGGGGGGGTAATAATACTCTGAAGGTTAGTGGGAGAGTTGGGATTTAGGATACAGCGAAGGGTTAGTGTTGGGGTTAGAGGGAAAAAGTGTTAGGACAAAAGTCAGTTTTAGGGTTACAGGGAGGATTAGTGTTAGAGTCAGAGGTATGGGGAGAGTCAGTGTGAGGGTTCCTAGCTCCCATCGTTCTCCAACATCGCCGCCCTCCTGGCAAGGAGCGGTAAGGTAGAAGTAAATCTTAGAGGATATGGACTGGTTCAGCCATCCACTAGCAGCTTGTATTGCAGAGTTAACGATTAATCCCAAAAAGGGAAATTCAAGTATTCTAATGAAGTATTCTAGGGAGTTCACAGGTCAGAAAATACCCGGACTGTACATCACAATGTATTGTCTTTGGCACCGTCTGTGATCATCATTTTATTTAATCACTAAAAAAATAAAATGTGAAAAAGCTCAGAAGAGTACCGTATATACTCGAGTACAAGCCGACCCAAATATAAGCCGAGGCACCTAATTTTTTCACAAAAAAAATGGGAAAACGTATTGACTCGAGTATAAGCCTAGGGTGAGAAATGCGCAGCTACTGTAAGTGGAAAAGAGGGTCAACAATGCCCATTTGCAGCCTCACTGTGCCCATTTGCAGCCTCACTGTGCCCATTTGCAGCCATAGGTCCCCCAAACTTGATAGTTAAGGGTTCCTAGATGCCCCCCTAGCTGCACCCAAAATTTGGGGTCTCTGGACCCAAAGGGTCCCAAAATTACATTGCTGCAGATGGACACAGTTGACTGACTTTGGGGCCCCGTATCTCAGGGCCACTTGGTGCTAGGAACCCCAAATTTGGCGTGCAAACCCAGTGGAACCAGCACTACAACATATGGGTTTCCTAGCACCAAGTGGCCCCGAGATACGGGGGCCCCAAAGTCGGGTCGGAAAATGTCAAGCACTTTTTTGCAGCAGAAAATGAAATTTCCCGACCTGATTTTGGGGCTCCGTATCTCGGGGGCCACTTGGAGCTAGGAACCCCAAATTTGGATATGTTGTAGTGCTGGTTTCACTGGGTTTGGGGTTCCTAGCACCAAGTGGCCCCCGAGATACGGGGCCCCAAAAATCGGGTCGGAAAATTTCATTTTCTGCTGCAGAAAAGTGCTTGACTCGAGTATAAGCCGAGGGAGGGGGGGCATTTTCAGCACAAAAAAATGTGCTGAAAAACTCGGCTTATACTCGAGTATATACGGTAATAGTAATGTAATATCAGTAATAGGATGAAATGACTGGGATAGCAGTGATGTTGGTGATCGGTATAACATGCCCAGGACACAATCTGTACATCGAGAGCATTAATAATATAGGAAAAAAAATAAAAATATTACACACACTTGTATATGTAATATATATATATATATATATATATATATATATATATATAATATATATATATACACACATACACACATACACACACACACACACACACACATATATATATATAAAATTATATATTCTGTTTCATGGCAACCAATGGCGATGAAGCCGGGAGCCCTGATTGGTCGCTACAGGCAACATCCTTACCCTTCCTCCATTGCAGTCCACCCTGCTGCAGCCCCCCCCCCCCTCCCCCATCAGCATGAGATTCCTCGGCGACGTCACAAATGCTGTGCAGATACACAGAGTCCCCGGATATGCAATCAGCATTGTAGGAACAGATCAATATTGTTAATATTGTAAACGTGGGACTTTCTGAAATCAATGGCAGGATGCTCATGAGGAAGCAGAATAAAAACGGATGGAGGTTCAGAGATGTTCCAGTTTGTGGGGGGAAAAGAAAAACCTGTGTAGCCCCCAGACCTGCCATGAGAAGACGAGCCTCAGCAAGGCCCAACACAGGCCTGACTGCTGGGACTTGTAGTGGTTTAGAGATTGCCCAGACCTGTTCACCCCCAACTGTGGTCCTGTGGGATGATATATCTCAGTTGAGGTTCAGATTGAGGACTCATCTATAGCGTTAGCCTGCAATACCGGGGACCACAAGAGGTCAATAACCATCCCCCTCCGTGTGCCCTGGGAGCCCCTTGACCCCCGAAGGATGCCAAGAATGCAAATCTTGGCTTTACTCCAAGTTGGGGCTCAGGAACCCAACCCAACAAACTCTGCACCCCCTCAATGCCGCTTCAGCACCTTCTAAAAGGGTGACCAGGTCCAGCCAACACAAGGCCTTTAGCTTTGGTCACAGTGGGGAATGCAGCCCTGGTGACCCTACAGACAATAAGGAGATTACCCAAAGCGGGGCACAGACACCAATTCAACATTCAACGTGATTTGCGGCACGGAAGGAGAGTGAATGGAGATTAGAGCTGGCCATAGATGAATAGAATTTCTAAAGGAAGAGTCCTAGAAAGAGTCCTATGCTAGCCATCGATGGGTAGTATTTCCAAAGGAAGAGTCCTAATCTGGTGATAGATAAATAGAATTTCGATGAAAGAGTTATAGGAAGATTCATAAGCTGGCAATAGATGGATAGAATTTCAAAAAGGAAGAGTCCTAGGCTGACCATAGATGGGTAGAATTTTGAAGAAAAAGTCCTAGGAAGAGTCCTAAGCTGGTGATAGATGGATAGAACTTTGAAGGAAGAGTCCTAAGCTGGCCATAGATGGATAGAATTTCGTAGGAAGAGTCCTAAGATGGCCATAGATGGGTAGAATTTTGAAGGAAGAGTCCTAAGCTGGCCATAGATGGATAGAATTTCGTAAGAAGGGTCCTAAGCTGGCCATAGATGGGTAGAATTTCGTAGAAAGAGTCCTAAGCTGGCCATAGATGGATAGAATTTCGTAGGAAGGGTCCTAAGCTGGCCATAGATGGGTGGAATTTCGTAGGAAGAGTCCTAAGCTGGCCATAGATGGATAGAATTTTGAAGGAAGAGTCTTAAGCTGGTGATAGATGGATAGAATTTCGATGGAAGAGTTCTAGGCTGGCCATAGATGGATGGAATTTTCGAAGGAAGAGTTCTAGGAAGAGTCTTAAGCTGGCCATAGATGGGCAAATTTTTCGAAGGAAGGATCCTAAGCTGGCCATAGATGGGCAGAATTTTGAAGGAAGAGTCCTAGGCTGGCCATAGATGGATGGAATTTTCGATGGAAGAGTTCTAGGAAGAGCCCTAAGCTGGCCATAGATGGGCAGAATTTTCGAAGGAAGGATCCTAAGCTGGCCATAGATGGGCAGAATTTTCGAAGGAAGGATCCTAAGCTGGCCATAGATGGGCAGAATTTCGATGGGGGAGTCTTAAGCTGGCCATAGGTGGGCAGAATTTCGATGGGGGAGTCTTAAGCTGGCCATAGATGGGCAGAATTTCGATGGAGGAGTCCTAGGCTGGCCATAGATGGATGGAATTTTAAAAGGAAGAGTCCTAAGCTGCCAATAGATGGGTAGAATTTAGAAGAAAAAAGTCCTAGGAAGAGTCCTAAGCTGGCTATAAATGGACAGAATTTTGAAGGAGGAGTCCTAAGCTGGCCATAGATGGACAGAATTTTCAAAGAAAGATTCATAAGCTGGCAATAGATGGACAGAATTCCAAAGGAAGAGTCCTAGGCAGGCCAAAGGTGGGTAGAATTTCGAAGGAAGAGTTCTAGGAAGAGTCCTAAGCTGGCCATAGATGGATAGAATTTCAAAAGGAAAAGTCCTAAGCTAGCCATAGAGGGGCCGAATTTCTAAGGAAGAGTCCTAAGTTGGCCATAGATGGGCAGAATTTCGATGGAAGAGTTCTAGGCTGGCCATAGATGGATGGAATTTTAAAAGGAAGAGTCCTAAGCTGCCAATAGATGGGTAGAATTTAGAAGAAAAAAGTCCTAGGAAGAGTCCTAAGCTGGCTATAAATGGACAGAATTTTGAAGGAGGAGTCCTAAGCTGGCCATAGATGGATAGAATTTCAAAAGGAAAAGTCCTAAGCTAGCCATAGAGGGGCCGAATTTCTAAGGAAGAGTCCTAAGTTGGCCATAGATGGATAGCATTTCGAAGGAAGAGTTCTAGGCAGGCTATAGATGGTAATAATTTCAAAGGAAGAGTCCTAGGCTGGCCATAGATGGATGGAATTTTCGATGGAAGAGTTCTAGGAAGAGCCCTAAGCTGGCCATAGATGGGCAGAATTTCGATGGAGGAGTCCTAGGCTGGCCATAGATGGATGGAATTTTGATGGAGGAGTCCTAGGCTGGCCATAGATGGGCAGAATTTCGATGGAGGAGTCCTAAGCTAGCCATAGATGGATGGAATTTCGATGGAGGAGTTCTAGGCTGGCCATAGATGGATGGAATTTCGATGGAGGAGTTCTAGGCTGGCCATAGATGGATGGAATTTCGATGGAGGAGTCCTAGGCTGGCCATAGATGGGCAGAATTTCGATGGAGTCCTAAGCTGGCCATAGATGGATGGAATTTCAAACTAAAATTCATATGAAAACATGAAAAGACGGTAAAATTTGTAGGAAAATTCTCAGAACAATCATTTGTCATTTCAAAGATTTAATTTGCTTTTAGCATTCGATTTTAGAAAGAATGAACTTTACCGAACGAAAACCACAACCCCCCCACCCCCACCCCGCTCCTCCTCTAGGCGTCCCGTCTCTGCGGTAGAAAACGATTGTAGATTTGATCCTCACTAATGATTAAGAAAAACGGACAAACGTTCTTTTCCAAAGAATTTGCGTTCAAATTTCTACCCATCTGTGGCCAGTTTTAGTAACAGTGATACATTTTTCTTTTTATAGCTGTACTGATAATGATGACCCAATGGGGCATCGGGGTGATAAGAAGGCGGCTTCCCCACACCCAGGAACTGCCCCAGAAATCTCAGGAAGCCAAAGAAATGTTTGAATCTAGAAATCAAAGCACCACCTGGAAGTATTAGAGTCTGAAGTAGGGTTTTTATTCCAAACATGTAATATGTGGGAACCCCCCCAACGCGTTTCAGGGGCCACACAATGCCCCCCTTCACCATGGCCTAAAAGAATAGTGCCCCATCATTGGTGTCAGTGGGAGGAATAGTGCCCCATCATTGGTGTCAGTGGGAGGAATAGCGCCCCATCATTGGTGTCAGTGGGAGGGGGAGGGGGGAGTACAATTATTTTAAATAATTAATATGGAAACAAAATTATGTCAAATAAAAAAGAATAGACAAAATTTAAAATTGTATCATGTTTGGGGGGGGGGGGGTTCTAAGTCATTTCCTAGCAAAAAAAATTAAAAAAAATTGCAAGCTTTTACAATGTGTGTGTAAAAAAAAGTAAAGCATTTTAAAAAAAAAATCACGTGACATTAAAAATTGGAAATGGCACAATTTTTTTTCACTAGGGCCTCTGCTTTCAGAACATATATATAATGTTTGGGGGGTTCTAAGTAATTTTTTTAGCAAAAAGAAAACAAAAGCAGGATGTTTTAGCAAAAAAAAAAAAAAAAAAAAAATTCTGGATTTACAATGTGTGTTTTAACAAAAAAAAAATTGCAAGATTTTACAATGTATGTGTGTAAACATTTTAAAAAAATCACGTGAAATATGTTTGGGGAGTTCTAAATCATTTTCTAGCACAAAGCAAAAAAAAATAAAAAATCAGGATGTTTCAGCAAAATAAAAAAAAATACAGGATTTTACAATGTGTGTGAAAAAAGTAAAAAAATAAATAAATAAATCACGTGACATTAAAAATTGCAATTGGCACAATTTTTTTCACTATGGCCTCTGCTTTCAGAACATATATCATGTTTGGGGGGTTCTAAGTAATTTTCTAGCAAAAATGAAAAAAATAAAATGCAAGATTTTACAATTTGTGTGATAAATTTTTTTTTTTTTTTTTTTTTCTAATCACGTGATATACTAAAATTGCAACTGGCATACTTTTATTCTCCAAGGCCTTTGCTTTCAGAAAATATATTATGTTTGGGGCATATGAAGTCATTTTTTTAGCACAAAGCAAAACATAAAAAATAAAAAAAGCAGGATGTTTTAGCAAAAAACGAATTTCAAATGCTGGGTTTACAAGGTGTGTAAAAAATGAAAACAAACAAACAAAAAAAAAATCACATGACATAAAAAAAAATTCAACTATTACTATTTTATTCTCAATGACCTCTGCTTTCAGAAAATATATTGTTTGGGGGGGGGGGGGGGGGGGGGTTCTAAATAATTTATTTTTATTTTATTTTATTTATCTATCAAAAATAAATAAAAAAATTAATTGCAGATTTTACAACTTTTGTAAAAATTGTCCCAGACAGGAAGTGGTTACAGTAGAACAGTAATTGTGCTTAGATAGTGGAAAATGTAAAAGTTTTGTCTCTCCCTGAATACGGGGGGGGGGGGGGGGAGCCCTCTGATTCCTTCTTTATTGATTTGTATTGTAAGTGTACTGTCTGCTCTCATGTTGTAAAGCGCTGCGCAAACTGTTGGCACCATATAAATCCTGTATAATAATAATAAGAAGAATAATAATAAGAAGAAGAATAAAAATACAGATCTGCCAACACTAAACTCCGGGGGCACACTGCTCTGTATACCGAGCTCGCCATACACACAACCATCTCACAGTTCTGTGTAATAAATCACGTTTCCTTTTTTTTTTATGACATTTAAATTAAATAAAAAAAATAAATAGAAAAGTGATGTCCATTTATTTAATTTTTATTTATTTAATTTAAATGTCATAAAAAAAAAGAAAAAAAAATGTGACAGAAATTAGAAACATAAAAATAAAATAAATGGACATCACTTTTCTATGTTTCTGTTTTCTTCCAGATCACGTTTCCTTTTTTTTTAATGACATTTAAATTAAATAAATAAAAAAAGGAAACGTGATTTGGCAGAAAACAGAAACATAGAAAAGTGATGCCCATTTATTTTATTTTTATGTTTCTAATTTCTGCCAAATCACGTTTCTTTTCTTTTTTTTTTTTTTAATGACATTTAAATAAATAAATAAATTTAAAAAAATGTAATAATAGGACATCACGTTTCTATTTTCTGTCCTTTGCACTTTTGGTAGATCAACCGGCATTAAAGACACCGCTATCTATTTATTTTTTTTTTTTTAAATTCCTCTGATGTTTCTGTCTACAAAAATATTCCAACAACAAAAAAAGTTTAAAAGCAACAAAACCCACTTCCCAAATGTCGCTATTTATAGCGGAGAATGTTTTTTGTGTCTCTTTATCTTGCGGTTTCCCCCATTTTTTTTTTGACATTTTGTATCTGTTTTTGATACGTTGTATCCGCTCCGACTTCATATAAAAAATAAAAAAAAAATATAAAGAAACAAAAACTGAAAAAACAAAAAAACAAATAGAATTGTCCTTCTCATTCCCTTTTTGTATCGTTTTTTCTGTTGTATCTTTTCAAACTTAAAAAAAATAAAAATAAATAAAAATATAAATATAAATACACATAAAATATAAAAACAAAGCGAAAACAAAACAAAAAAAAAAACCTGGACTGGTCCTGGTGATCGGCCGCGGTCCCCAACGAGCCGGTTCGATCGATTCGGATAGAAGAATGGACAAGGACAGAAGTCCAGGAACACACCTAGTGTGGGGGTTGGGGGGACACAGAAATGGATACATTGTGACCATCTGGAAGGATGGAAGATCTCGGGGGGGGGGGGGGGGGGGGGGGGGGGGGGGTCTTACCTGGAAGCTCCGCCCATCCAGGAGATCCGGGGAGACGTTATGTCACCAGAGAGAGGAAGAGGGAGCCGAATATTGGATCAGCCATCAGAGGGGAGCAGATCAGAGTGAGAGGAGACATTTCCTGTCCGCACGACTACATTACCCAGAACCCCCCACTTCCTCCCAGCTCCGCCCACCTCCCTCCCAGCATGCACTGCCACCGCTTAACCCCTCACCTCCCGGGACAAATTCAGTCCTAGCTTTTTTCTCGCTGCCTCGCGTTGTGTCGTTATTCTGGGTTCGCGGATTCGTAGCCGACGCAGTTTGACCCTTCCGCTCGACGGGCCGGTTCACGCCATAGGAACGCAGTCCGGAGGCTTTTCTGCACGCGCGGTTTTGATGCGTTTTTTGGTGCGTTTTTGATGCAGTCCAATGCATTTTTCTACCCTCTCTTTTTCGTAACCTTTATTAAGGACATGTGCGTTTTTTTTTAATGCATTTTAGGTTCGCACTACAAAGACGCACTCCAGATGCGGATACTTTTCTGCATGTGCGTTTTTTAATGCGTTTTGATGCGCTTCCAGATACATTCCAGGGGCTTTTTTTCTTATTTTTTCGGGCCGGTTCACACTACAAAAACGCACTCCAGATCAGTTCCGGATGCGTTTCTGCATGCGCGTGCGTTTTTGATGCGTTCCAGTGCTTTTTTTTTTTCTCCCCATCTTTTTTCCTTACCCTTGAGGGCCGGTTTACACCATAGAAACGCAGTCCGGATGCGCTCCAGATGCTTTTTTTGCATGCACGTTTTTGATGCGTTTCACCGCCGTTTTTGATGCGTTTTTGGTGCGTTTTTGGTGCAGTCCAGTGGAATTTCCTCCCCCCTTTTTTTCCCCTTAACCTTAAGGGCCGGTTCACACCATAGAAACGCAGTCGGGATGCGTTCCAGGTACTTTTCTGCATGTGCGTTTTTGATGCGTTTTTGGTGCATTTTTGATGTAGTCCAGTGCTATTTTTCCCACCTCTTTTTTTCTTAACCTTTAATAAGGACAAGCGTGTCGCAGTGCGTTTTTGGTACACTTAGGTGCGTTCCGGTGTTTTTTTGATGCGTTTTACTGCGTTCCAGTTCAGTCCAGTGCAAAAAAAATGCAGCATGTTCTCAATTTTTTTCTGGAACTGACTGCACTGGTGTGATCTATGCCATTTGAAACCATATAAACTACTTTCCATGCGTTTTTTATGCAGAAAAAAAACGCACTGGACTGCGTGTGGTTTGAACTGGCCCTAAATAAAGACATGTGCGTTTTTGGTGCGTTTTTGGTGCGTTTCCGGGTACATTCCAGGGGCTTTTCTTCTTCTTTTTTCGGGCCGGTTCACACTACAAAAACGCACTCCAGATCCGTTCCGGATGCGTTTCTATACGCACGTTTTTAACAAGTTTTCGATGCGTTCCAGATGCTTCTTTTTCCTTCTTTTTCCCCTTTTTTCCCACTATATTAGTGTCCCGTGCGTTTTTTACAGTGTTTTTGATGCATTCCAGTGCGTTTCAGTGCATTTTTTTGTGCAATTTTGATGCTGTCCGGTGCTTCACCCCCCCCCTTTTTTTTTCTTCTTAATAAGGGCATGGGCATTCCAGTGCGTTTTTAATGCGTTTTACCACTTTCCAGTACAGTCCAGTGCAGAAAAAATGCAGCACGTTCTACTTTTTTTTTTTCTGGAACTGCAAGCCCTGGTGTGATCTCTGCCATTGAAAACCATATCACCCACTTTCCATGCGTTTTTGTGACAAAAAAAAAAGCACTGGACTGCATGTGGTGTGAACGGATCCTTCCTGTTTTTTTTTAACTATAGTAAAGTCCAGTGCGTTTTTGATGCTTTCCAGTGCGTTCCAGTGCGTTTTTGATGCGTTTTACTGTGTTCCAGTACAGTCCAGTGCAAAAAAAATGCAGTTTTTCTGGAACTGCAAGCACTGGTGTGAACTCTGCCACTGAAAACCATATAACCCGCTTTCTATGCGTTTTTGATGGAGAAAAAAAACGCACTGGACTGCATGTGGTGTGAACCGTTCCTTCCTGTTTTTTTTATTCACTCTACTAGGGTCCAGTGCGGTTTTTGATGCGTTTTTGATGCTTTCCAGTGAATCCCAGTGCGTTTCAGTGCGTTTTTGATGCGTTTTTGATGCTTTCCAGTGAATCCCAGTGCGTTTCAGTGCGTTTTTGATGCGTTTTTGATGCTTTCCAATGAATCCCAGTGCGTTTCAGTGCGTTTTTGATGCTTTCCATTACATCCCAGTGCGTTTCAGTGCGTTTTTGATGCATTTTTGATGCTTTCCAGTGAATCCCAGTGCGTTTCAGTGCGTTTTTGATGCTTTCCAGTGAATCCTAGTGCGTTTCAGTGCGTTTTTGATGTGTTTTTGATGCTTTCCAGTTAATCCCAGTGCGTTTCAGTGCGTTTTTTTATGTGTTTTTGATGCTTTCCAGTGCATCCCAGTGCGTTTCAGTGCGTTTTTGATGTGTTTTGATGCTTTCCAGTGAATCCCTGTGCGTTTCAGTGCATTTTTGATGCTTTCCAGGGAATCCCAGTGCGTTTCAGTGCATTTTTGATGCGTTTTTGATGCTTTCCAGGGAATCCCAGTGCGTTTCAGTGCATTTTTGATGCATTTTTGATGCTTTCCAGTGAATCCCAATGCGTGTCAGTGCATTTTTGATGCGTTTTTGATGCTTTCCAGTGAATCCCAGTGCGTTTCAGTGAGTTTTTGATGCTTTCCAGTGAATCCCAGTGCGTTTCAGTGCGTTTTTGATGCTTTCCAGTGAATCCCAGTGCATTTCAGTGCGTTTTTGATGCGTTTTTGATGCTTTCCAGTGCATCCCAGTGCGTTTTTGATGCATTTTTGATGCTTTCCAGTGAATCTCAGTGCGTTCCAGTGCGTCTTTGATGCATTTTACTGTGTCCCAGTACAGTCCAGTGCAGGAAAAAATGCAGCATGTTCTACTTTTTTTTATGGAACTGGAACACACCAAAAACGCACATGTCCATATTAAAGGTTAAGAAAAAAAGACGGGGGGAAAAAGCACTGGACTGTATCAAAAAGGCACCAAAAACGCATCAAAAACGCACATGCAGAAAAGCATCTGGAACACATCCAGACTGCGCTTCTATGGTGTGAACTGGCTGTGTTCCAGTGCGTTTTTGGTGCATTTAGGTGCGTTTTGGATGCGTTTTACTGCGTTCCAGTACAGTCCAATGCAGGAAAAAAAAGCAGCAGGTTCTACTTTTTTTTTTTTCTGGAACGCACTGGAACTGCAAGCACTGGTCTGATCTATGGCATTATAAGCCATATAACCTACTTTCCATGCGTTTTTGATGCAGAAAAAAACGCACTGGACTGCATGCGGTGTGAACTGGCCCAAAAGGACGCAAAGCTCATTTACACCGAACGCATATGTAAAAAAAAAAAAAAGGAATATTTCCATGACCAATGCGGCGCTTCCATGTGCGTTAAAATAATAAAAACAAAGCAAGCTGCATTATTCTGCATGGAAACGCACCAAAACGCATGTAAATGCAACTCAGTAAAAAAATAAAGTTATAAATATTCTCCCCAAAAAAAAAAATCGCACAGCAAACGCAACAAAAAATGCAATACAAATGCTCTTTGCACTGAACGCAGGAATTGTAGAGTAAATTGAACCCCCGGGGGGGGGGAGGGGTCGTCTGTTAGAAAACACGATACGCATTTTCTTGAAAACGCATGTTGCATTTTTTTTTTTGCTTTAAACTCAATACAACGCATAGTGCGTTTTATATTCATTTTGCACAGGTTTTCCTTCTTTGGTCACCTGGAAAAAAACGGACACCTAACTAAAAAAGACCCCAAAAAACGCACCAATAAAAACGCATGTTGCGTATTTTACGCATTTTTGATGCGCTATCATTGAGTATAATGAAAAACGAACGCATACGTAAGTCGCACATGTAAACGGTGATCGCACCGCACATGTGAGGTATCGCCACGATCGTTAGAGTGAGAGCGATAATTCCAGCGTTAGAACTCCTCTGCAATTCTAAACTGGTCACCTGTTAAAAGGTTTAAAGCGTCGCCTGTAGAGATCTTTTAAGTATCAAAGTTTGTCGCCATTCCATGCGCTCGTGTAATTTTAAAGCGTGACGTGTTATTATTAAATAAGAAAAAAACTAAAATGTAAAGAATAAAATTGATAAAAAAAAAAGGGACGGTGTAAAAATAAAAAAAGAAAAAAGAAAAAAGCAAAAATGTAAAGTGCCCCTCCCCCCTCCCTCTGAGCTTGTGCGTAGAAGCGAACGCACACGAAAGTCGCACACACATATGTAAACGGTGATCGCACCGCACGAGGTATCGCTGCGATCGTTACAACGAGAGCAATAATGAGATTTCAGTGATCGTGATTCCCTCTCCTTTCAGTAAATGGTGCACAATGGAGGGGGGAGGGGCGAGTAGGGGGGGAGGGGGGGGGGTTACCATTCCCTCAGGCTGAAAATTCTGCCCAGATGGTCAGTGGCCGGGAAATGCCGCGGGCAGAGTTCACACATGATCTCATTTTAAAGGATTCTAAGAGAACCCCCGTGAGTCACAGTTCATGGAAGAGAACGTCCCTGTCATTCCGAGAACTCCGCCTCCCCCCATCCCCCTTCAGTCTTGTACAGGTGTATCGGCTCCTCCCCCCTTCAGTCTTGCACAGGTGTAGCGGCTCCCCCTTCAGTCTTGCACAGGTGTACCGGCTCCTCCTCTTCAGTCTTGCACAGGTGTACCGACTCCTCCCCTTCAGTCTTGCACAGGTGTACTGGCTCCCCCTTCAGTCTTGTACAGGTGTACCGGCTCCTCCTCTTCAGTCTTGTACAGGTGTACTGGCTCCTCCTCTTCAGTCTTGTACAGGTGTACCGGCTCCCCCCTTCAGTCTTGTACAGGTGTACCGGCTCCTCCTCTTCAGTCTTGTACAGGTGTACCGGCTCCTCCTCTTCAGTCTTGTACAGGTGTACCGGCTCCTCCTCTTCAGTCTTGCACAGGTGTACCGACTCCTCCCCTTGAGTCTTGCACAGGTGTACCGGCTCCCCCTTCAGTCTTGCACAGGTGTACTGGCTCCTCCCCCTTCAATCTTGCACAGGTGTGCCGGCTCCCCCCTTCAGTCTTTTACAGGTGTACCGGCTCCCCCTTCAGTCTTGCACAGGTGTACCTGCTCCTCCCCCTTCAGTCTTGTACAGGTGTATCGGCTCCTCCCCCTTCAGTCTTGCACAGGTGTACCGGCTCCTCCCCCTTCAGTCTTGTACATATGTACCGGCTCCTCCCCTTCAGTCTTGCACAGGTGTACTGGCTCCTCCCATTCAGTCTTGTACAGGTGTACCGGCTCCTCCTCTTCAGTCTTGTACAGGTGTACCGGCTCCTCCTCTTCAGTCTTGTACAGGTGTACCGGCTCCTCCTCTTCAGTCTTGTACAGGTGTACCGGCTCCCCCTCTTCAGTCTTGCACAGGTGTACCGGCTCCCCCTTCAGTCTTGCACAGGTGTACTGGCTCCTCCCCCTTCAATCTTGCACAGGTGTGCCGGCTCCCCCCTTCAGTCTTTTACAGGTGTATCGGCTCCTCCCCCTTCAGTCTTGCACAGGTGTACCGGCTCCCCCTTCAGTCTTGCACAGGTGTACCGGCTCCTCCCCTTCAGTCTTGTACAGATGTACCGGCTCCTCCCCTTCAGTCTTGCACAGGTGTACTGGCTCCTCCCATTCAGTCTTGTACAGGTGTACCGGATCCCCCTTCAGTCTTATAGAGGTGTACCGGCTCATCCCTTTTAGTGTTGCACAGGTGTACCGGCTCCCCCTTTTAGTCTTGCACAGGTGTACCGGCTCCCCCCTTTAGTCTTGCACAGGTGTACCGGCTCCTCCCCTTCAGTCTTGCACAGGTGTACCGGCTCCCCCCTTTAGTCTTGCACAGGTGTACCGGCTCCTCCCCTTCAGTCTTGCACAGGTGTACCGGCTCCCCCCTTCAGTCTTGCACAGGTGTACCGGCTCCCCCCTTTAGTCTTGCACAGGTGTACCGGCTCCCCCCTTTAATCTTGCACAGGTGTACCGGCTCCCCCCTTTAATCTTGCACAGGTGTACCGGCTCCCCCCTTCAGTCTTGCACAGGTGTACCGGCTCCCCCCTTCAGTCTTGCACAGGTGTACCGGCTCCCCCCTTTAGTCTTGCACAGGTGTACCGGCTCCTCCCCTTCAGTCTTGCACAGGTGTACCGGCTCCCCCCTTCAGTCTTGCACAGGTGTACCGGCTCCCCCTTCAGTCATGCACAGGTGTACCGGCTCCCCCCTTTATTCTTGCACGGGTGTACCGACTCACCCCCTTTAGTCTTGCACAGGTGTACCGGCTCCTCCCCTTGAGTCTTGCGCAGGTGTACTGGCTCCTCCCCTTCAGTCTTGCACAGGTATAAAATATATAAAATAAACAGAAAGGTTTTATTTAAAAAAAAAAAGAAGGTCTGTAATATTAGACTGTAAGGCCAATTCTGATTTTGTTTGACTTTGCTACCAGGGTCTGACCCTATGGATGGATCCTGATGCCCGCTGCTGCAGGCGGTGTAATGGTGGGCACCCCGTGCTGTCTGCTCTCAGGTGGGAGGTTTAGTATTTTAAGTATTAGTACGGCACTCTACACAAAAGAGATGCCGGGTGGAGTCTGCCTTCTTGTATTTCCATAGGGATGCCAGCCTGGAGATCTCTCTGCCATGCACCCCCACATTATTTGCACTTCTTCTGCATTCCCCATAATATCAAAAAGTTACAAATCCACTTGTAAGGGAAGAAGTCCATCCTATGGACTTCATCAGGTGCTTCCTTCTATGGACTTCATCAGGTGCTTCCTTCTATGGACTTCATCAGGTGATTTCTTCTATCAACTTCATCAGGTGATGACTTCCTATGGACTTGATCAGATGATTACTTCCATGGATTTCATCAGGTAACTCCTTCTAAGTACTTCATCAGGTAACTACTTCCATTGACTTCATCAGGTAATTTCTTCTATGGACTTCACCAGGTAATTCCTTCTATGGACTTCATCAGGTAATTCCTTCTATGGACTTCATCAGGGACTTCCACCTATGGACTTCATTAGGTGCTTGCTTCAATTGACTTAATCAGAACCACGGACACAGGACTGACTAGAACATCAATCAGTTTTGTGTGGCCTTCCCCCTTAAGGTCCTGTCCACACCAAAACTGCAACACGGGGTGTTGCACCTTAGGCACATTGGTACAGTGTGGTGCCATTCATTCTAAATGGTATCCCAAATGCACCCTCTCAACCTTCTCAATTGCTGTGCACTGCAGAAAATGCGCATGCGTTAGGGAGGCCATATAAATAAATAACGCACATTAACATCCATGTACTGCAACAGTGTGAACGAGGCCTTAAAGCTGAACTCCTGGACACAAATGAGTGCAGCTCTGTATTCATTAGTACAGCTACAACTAGTGTCAGCCTCTTGCAGTCCCAGTACAGCAGGGCTGGGGTGTGAGTGAAGCAGCACAAAAAGCCAATCAGTTCATGTACTCACAAGAAGCATACTGATGGGTGGAGAGAGCAGAATGTCAAGGAGATTAGCGCATCACTGTGCTGCTTCTCCTTTCACTGTCCAGTCACAGGCTTGGGGGGACGGGACAAGGGTGACCTGGGCTCAGAGTAAGTGGGTTGAGTGATGCTGGCTATTAGACTGAAGACAGGAGGAGAGAGCAGAGTGACAAAGATATGAGCTCATCACTGTGCTGCTTCTCCTTTCACTGTCCAGTCACAGGCTTGGGGGGGGGGGGGGCGGGACAAGGGCGACCTGGGCTCAGAGTAAGTGGGTTGAGTGATGCTGGCTATCAGACTGAAGACAGGAGGAGAGGGCAGAGTGACAAAGATATGAGCTCATCACTGTGCTGCTTCTCAAATCACTGTCCAGTCACAGGCTTGGGGGGTGAGTCCGGGATGACCTGGGCTCAGAGGAAGTGGATGGAATGATGCTGGCCATCAGACTGAGGACATCAGTACCCCAAATCCTATGTGGAGGAGGGGCTATCAATGCTGTTAATTTGCAATTTTTTATTTGGACCTAATATATACTTTTTCTTTTCGTTGGACTTATTTTTGTTATGGATATTCTTTTATGAATTTAGACACATTTATAATTTATACAGTTCTGTGCCACCCATCTTGGGGGTTAGATAACACAGTGGCACCGGATAATTCAAGCCTTTTCCCATCGGTGGGGATCTGCTTGTTCTTGATTGGGGGGGTTGGTCCGGGATGACCTGGGCTCAGAGGAAGTGGATGGAATGATGCTGGCCATCAGACTGAGGGCATCTAGTGGCATAAAATAGTACTGCGGGGGTAATCTTTGGGTTGAAGGTGGATATTGCAACATGTGCTGGTTTTGTTATTGTATTGATTAATGGGCCATTCGTTGTATCTCGTTATTTCTGTCTGTAGTTCTGCCTTAATAGATGTTAATATGGGATCTGATTTGGTAAGTGGTTTGAACTGTAATCAATCAAGAGGGGGGTCCCCAGATCACCAACAATAGGCAGTAAGGTGGACGGGGTGTGAATGGGGCGTGGACGGGGCGTGAATGGGTTGTGGATGGGGTGTGAACGGGCGTGGATGGGGCGTGAACGGGTTGTGGATGGGGTGTTAACGGGGCATGGACGGGTTGTGGATGGGGTGTGGACGGGGTGTGAACGGGGCGTAGACGGGGCGTAGACGGGGTGTGGACGGGGCGTGAACGGGTTGTGGATGGGGTGTGAACGGGGCATGGATGGGTTGTGGATGGGGTGTGGACGGGGTGTGAACGGGGCGTAGACGGGGCGTAGACGGGGCGTGGACGGGGCGTGGACGGGCGTGGACGGGTTGTGGACGGGGTGTGGACGGGGTGTGGACGGGGCGTGGGCGGGGCGTGGATGGGGCGTGGACGGGGCGTGGATGGGGCGTGGACGGGTTGTGGACGGGGCGTGGACGGGGCGTGGACGGGTTGTGGACGGGGCGTGGACGGGTTGTGGATGGGGCGTGGACGGGGTGTGGACGGGGTGTGGACGGGGCGTGGACGGGGTGTGGACGGGGAATGGACAGGGCGTGGACGGGGCGTGGACGGGGCGTGGACGGGGCATGGATGGGGCGTGGATGGGTTGTGGACAGCTGGGGAAAAAAAAACACAAACCCTCCGCAAGTACACAGTGTTACCCGCAGGCAGTTTGAGACTCTATTTTGAGTTTTGCCCCGGAGTGAACCTTTAATATTCTGGCCAGACAGACCCCGCGGGGGGTAAAAGTTCAGCCGTCTCACTGTACAGACTGGAAGATTCTGTTCTGGCTCAGCGTGAAGTTTGGAAACAGAACGAGCCATTGTGTGCGCCGGCGGGTGACACAGAACAGCGTGACGTCACATCCTGCCTCCGGAAAACGACTGTCCCGTGTGTGTGTGCGACGCAACAAAGACACCGCAGAGAGGAAATGAGAGGGAAGAGAAACATCGACAAAAGAGACCAACATTCCCCAATTCCCTTATTTTATTACAGCCAATGTAAGGAACATTCTTCCCACTGATCACCAATGTAAGGAACATTCTTCTCACTGATCACCAATGTAAGGAACATTCTTCCCACTGATCACCAATGTAAGGAACATTCTTCCCACTGATCACCAATGTAAGGAACATTCTTCCCACTGATCACCAATGTAAGGAACATTCTTCCCACTGATCACCAATGTAAGGAACATTCTTCTCACTGATCACCAATGTAAGGAACATTCTTCCCACTGATCACCAATGTAAGGAACATTCTTCCCACTGATCACCAATGTAAGGAACATTCTTCCCACTGATCACCAATGTAAGGAACATTCTTCTCACTGATCACCAATGTAAGGAACATTCTTCCCACTGATCACCAATGTAAGGAACATTCTTCCCACTGATCACCAATGTAAGGAACATTCTTCTCACTGATCACCAATGTAAGGAACATTCTTCCCACTGATCACCAATGTAAGGAACATTCTTCCCACTGATCACCAATGTAAGGAACATTCTTCTCACTGATCACCAATGTAAGGGACATTCTTCCCACTGATCACCAATGTAAGGAACATTCTTCCCACTGGTCACCAACAGGGCCGGACTGGCCTACCGGGATACCGGGATATTTCCCGGTAGGCTGCCTGCCCCGGGGCCGCTTTGCGGCTGCTGTGCTCCCCTGTTATGCTCCTGTGAACACGGAGCTGGCCGGGTCTGTGTTCGGCGGCCGCTCCGTAACACGGCCCCGCCCCCCTAGACCGGCTCATGTGATAGTAGATAGAATCCACCTATCATACAGGCCGGTCTAGGGGGGCGGGGCCGTGTTACGGAGCGGCCGCCGAACACAGACCCGGCCAGCTCCGTGTTCACAGGAGAGATGCCTATGAGGCTGTGAGTACAGCCGCCCTGTGTGCCTGAATAGGGGGATCAGCAGGGGGGGCCCGGGCTGCATATAGAGGATATGAGCTTTCTATATTCCTCCATACAGCCGCTGAATGCTTGGAGGAGGGAGAGGAGGAGAACCAAGCATTCAGCGGCTGTATGGAGGAATATAGAAAGCTCATATCCTCTATATGCAGCCCGGGCCCCCCCTGCAGATCCCTCCTATCCAACTTCTTTTACTGCCCCCCCCCCCCCCCCCCCTTCTCATTGTGCTTCCCCCCAGTGCTCTCCTCCCCCACCAGACTCTCCAGCCCCCCCCCCACATTTCCTTCAACCCCTGTTCTTTCTGCCCCCCCCCTGCTCTCCCCATCCTTCTCTAGCCCCCCCCCCCCCACAGTGCTCTCCAGCCCCCAGCAGTGCTCCCCACCCCCCACAGTACTCTCCAGCCCCCCGTGCTCCCCCCACAGTGCTCTCCAGCCCCCCACAGTACTCTCCAGCCCCCCGCAGTGCTCTCCAGCCCCCCGCAGTGCTCCCCAGCCCCCCGCAGTGCTCTCCAGCCCCCCACAGTACTCTCCAGCCCCCCGTGCTCCCCCCACAGTGCTCTCCAGCCCCCCACAGTACTCTCCAGCCCCCCGCAGTGCTCTCCAGCCCCCCGCAGTACTCTCCAGCCCCCCGCAGTGCTCCCCCCCCCCACAGTACTCTCCAGCCCCCCACAGTGCTCTCCAGCCCCCCACAGTACTCTCCAGCCCCCCGCACTGCTCCCCACCCCCCACAGTACTCTCCAGCCCCCCGTGCTCCCCCCACAGTGCTCTCCAGCCCCCCACAGTACTCTCCAGCCCCCCGCAGTGCTCTCCAGCCCCCCGCAGTGCTCCCCACCCCCCCACAGTACTCTCCAGCCCCCGTGCTCCCCCCACAGTGCTCTCCAGCCCCCCACAGTACTCTCCAGCCCCCCACAGTGCTCTCCAGCCCCCCACAGTACTCTCCAGCCCCCCACAGTACTCTCCAGCCCCCCACAGTACTCTCCAGCCTCCCACAGTGCTCTCCAGCCCCCCACAGTGCTCTCCAGCCCCCCCGCACTGCTCCCCACCCCCCACAGTACTCTCCAGCCCCCCGCAGTGCTCTCCAGCCCCCCACAGTACTCTCCAGCCCCCCGCAGTGCTCCCAACCCCCCACAGTACTCTCCAGCCCCCCACAGTGCTCTCCAGCCCCCCCCCCACAGTACTCTCCAGCCCCCCGCACTGCTCCCCACCCCCCACAGTACTCTCCAGCCCCCGTGCTCCCCCCCACAGTGCTCCCCACCCCCCACAGTGCTCTCCACCCCCGCAGTGCTCCCCACCCCCCACAGTACTCTCCAGCCCCCCGTGCTCCCCCCACAGTGCTCTCCACCCCCCGCAGTGCTCCCCACCCCCCACAGTACTCTCCAGCCCCCTGTGCTCCCCACCCCTGTTCTTTCTACCCCCCCTGCTCTCCAGCTCTCCCCATCCTTCTCTAGCCCCCACCCTAGTGCTCTCCACCCCCCTCCGTGCTCTCCAGCCCCCACCGTGCTCTCCACCCCCCACCGTGCTCTCCAGCCCCCGTGCTCTCCACCCCTGTTCTTTTTGTCTCCCCCACCAGTGCTCTCACAAACTCCCCCCAGTACTCTCCACTCCCCCCTGACTTTTGACCCCACCCATGTGCTCTTCAACCCCACCAGTGCTCTCCAGTCCCCCGTGCTTTCCACCCCTGTTCTTTCTGGCCCCCATGGGTGCTCTCAAGCTCCCCCCATTGCTCTCCACTCCCCCCTGCTCTTTGTACCCCCCAGTGCTCTCCAGTCCTGTTTTTCTGCCCCCCCCCCAGTGCTCTCAAGCTCCCGTCCAGTGCTCTTCGCCACCCCACACTCTTACCCCCCCCCCAGTGCTCTCAGCCTCCCGTGCTCTCCACCCCTGTTATTTTTGCCCCCCCCAGTGCTCTGCACTCCCCACCCCTGTGATCTCCACTCCCCCCTGCTCTTTGCCCCCACCCATGTGCTCTCCAACCCCGCCAGTACTCTCTGCTCCCCCTTCTCTCCAGCTCCCACCCAGTGCTCTCCACTTCCCCAGGACCAGGGGACAGGCTGACTGGGGCCGGAAAGTGAGGATGGCTGAAGGTGCAGGTGGCCTGGGACCACTCCATCTCACAGCAAACAGATCCTCTGGAAGGAGCACTGTCCCCATCCAAAACGAGAAAAGCCCCTGCCTGCTGCTGGCCATCATGGATATCCTGCTGGCATGCAAGGTACTGTACCCGAGCATCAACAACACACCTTCCCACAGACAGGGACTGCAGACTGGGACATGGGGCACAGGAGGGGCTGCAATGATGGGCACAGTGAGGCTGCATTCATGGGCACAGTAAGGCTGCATTCATGGGCACAGTGAGACTGCTTTCACGGCACAGTAAAGCTGCATTTGATGGGCACGGTGAGGCCGCAATGGTGGACATGGTGAGGCCGCAATGGTGGGCACGGTGAGGCCGCAATGGTGGGCACGGTGAGGCCGCAATGGTGGGCACGGTGAGGCCGCAATGGTGGGCACAGTGAGACCGCAATGGTGGGCACAGTGAGGCCGCATTCACGGGCAGAGTAAAGCTGCATTTGATGAGCACAGTGAGGCTTCATTTGATGGGCACAGTGAGGCTGCATTTGATGGGCACAGTGAGGGTGCATTTGATGGGCACAGTGAGGCAGCATTTAATGGGCACAGTGAGGCTGCATTTGATGGGCACAGTGAGGCTGCATTTGATGGGCACTGGCGAGGCTGCATTTGATGGGCACTGGCGAGGCTGCATTTCATGGGCACTGGCGAGGCTGCATTTGATGGGCACAGTGAGGCTGCATTTGATGGGCACTGGTGAGGCTGCATTAAGCTCTTGTATCATGTTTGCAGTCTCTGACCATCTCCTCTCCTGTATCATGTCTGCAGTCTCTGAGGGAGTCTGAAGAGGAGTCAAGAGTGGGAGCGCCGTCAGAATAGGGGTCATGGGAGAAGTCAGACGTGTGTGGACTGTGGAGAGGAGACTATAGGATAAAACCAGAGCCACCAAGCTGGAGCCGACTGACTGAGCCCTGCTTGGTGCACGTGAGAGGAGGCCAGTGACAGCACCGCCAGGCCAGTCTGAAGGGGGGTCACTGATGTAAGGGGGGAGAGAGTACAATAATGTAAGGGGGCACTGATATAAAGGGTCCCCTCTTATATCAGTAACCCCCCCCCCCTTACCTTAGTGTATTCTCTCTGCGGAATGTGGTCCCCCCCCCCCACGTTCTGAGTTCCTGGGGTCCCCCTTGATGATTGACCACTTTTAACTTTGCTTTTATATATATATATATATATATATATATAATATATATCCCTATGTGATTTCATATCTGTCTTTTTTATATATATAATACACTCTTCAAATGTGCTTTAAAATGTATGGTTTTCCCTTTCATGAACCAGAAAATAATGACGTTATGCTGTTGCGCTGGTATAATAATGCTGTGGGGCTGGTATGAAATTTTTTCCAGGGCTGAATTTTATTCCCAGTCCGGCCCTGATCACCAATGTAAGGAACATTCTTCCCACTGATCACCAATGTAAGGAACATTCTTCCCACTGACCACCAATGTAAGGAACATTCTTCTCACTGACCACCAATGTAAGGGACATTCTTCTCACTGATCACCAATGTAAGGAACATTCTTCCCACTGATCACCAATGTAAGGAACATTCTTCCCACTGATCATCAATGTAAGGAACATTCTTCCCACTGATCACCAATGTAAGGAACATTCTTCCCACTGATCACCAATGTAAGGAACATTCTTCTCACTGATCACCAATGTAAGGAACATTCTTCCCACTGATCACCAATGTAAGGAACATTCTTCCCACTGATCACCAATGTAAGGAACATTCTTCCCACTGATCACTGATCATCAATGTAAGGAACATTCTTCCCACTGATCACCAATGTAAGGAACATTCTTCTCACTGATCACCAATGTAAGGAACATTCTTCTCACTGATCACCAATGTAAGGAACATTCTTCCCACTGATCACCAATGTAAGGAACATTCTTCCCACTGATCATCAATGTAAGGAACATTCTTCCCACTGATCACCAATGTAAGGAACATTCTTCCCACTGATCACCAATGTAAGGAACATTCTTCTCACTGATCACCAATGTAAGGAACATTCTTCCCACTGATCACCAATGTAAGGAACATTCTTCTCACTGATCACCAATGTAAGGAACATTCTTCTCACTGATCACCAATGTAAGGAACATTCTTCCCACTGATCACCAATGTAAGGAACATTCTTCCCACTGATCACTGATCATCAATGTAAGGAACATTCTTCCCACTGATCACCAATGTAAGGAACATTCTTCCCACTGATCACCAATGTAAGGAACATTCTTCCCACTGATCACCAATGTAAGGAACATTCTTCTCACTGATCACCAATGTAAGGAACATTCTTCCCACTGATCACCAATGTAAGGAACATTCTTCTCACTGATCACCAATGTAAGGAACATTCTTCTCACTGATCACCAATGTGAGGAACATTCTTCTCACTGATCACCAATGTAAGGAACATTCTTCTCACTGATCACCAATGTAAGGAACATTCTTCTCACTGATCACCAATGTTAGGAACATTCTTCTCACTGATCACCAATGTTAAGGAACATTCTTCTCACTGATCACCAATGTAAGGAACATTCTTCCCACTGATCACCAATGTAAGGAACATTCTTCCCACTGATCACCAATGTAAGGAACATTCTTCTCACTGATCACCAATGTAAGGAACATTCTTCTCACTGATCACCAATGTAAGGAACATTCTTCTCACTGATCACCAATGTAAGGAACATTCTTCCCACTGATCACCAATGTAAGGAACATTCTTCCCACTGATCACCAATGTAAGGAACATTCTTCTCACTGATCACCAATGTAAGGAACATTCTTCTCACTGATCACCAATGTAAGGAACATTCTTCTCACTGATCACCAATGTAAGGAACATTCTTCCCACTGATCACCAATGTAAGGAACATTCTTCCACTGATCACCAATGTAAGGAACATTCTTCTCACTGACCACCAATGTAAGGGACCATTCTTCTCACTGATCACCAATGTAAGGAACATTCTTCTCACTGATCACCAATGTAAGGAACATTCTTCTCACTGATCACCAATGTAAGGAACATTCTTCCTACTGATCACCAATGTAAGGAACATTCTTCCCACTGATCACCAATGTAAGGAACATTCTTCTCACTGATCACCAATGTAAGGAACATTCTTCTCACTGATCACCAATGTAAGGAACATTCTTCCCACTGATCACCAATGTAAGGAACATTCTTCTCACTGATCACCAATGTAAGGAACATTCTTCTCACTGATCACCAATGTAAGGAACATTCTTCTCACTGATCACCAATGTAAGGAACATTCTTCTCACTGATCACCAATGTAAGGAACATTTCTTCTCACTGATCACCAATGTAAGGAACATTCTTCCCACTGATCACCAATGTAAGGAACATTCTTCTCACTGACACCAATGTAAGGACATTCTTCTCACTGACCACCAGGGGGCACTGTAAGGGACATTCTTCTTCACTGATCACCAATGTAAGGAACATTTCTTCACACTGATCACCAATGTAAGGAACATTCTTCTCACTGATCACCAATGTAAGGAACATTCTTCCTCACTGATCACCAATGTAAGGAACATTCTTCCCACTGATCACCAATGTAAGGAACATTCTTCTCACTGATCACCAATGTAAGGAACATTCTTCTTCCACTGATCACCAATGTAAGGAACATTCTTCCCACTGATCACCAATGTAAGGAACATTCTTCTCACTGATCACCAAATGTAAGGAACATTCTTCCCACTGATCACCAATGTAAGGAACATTCTTCTCACTGATCACCAATGTAAGGAACATTCTTCTCACTGATCACCAATGTAAGGAACATTCTTCTCACTGATCACCAATGTAAGGAACATTCTTCCCACTGATCACCAATGTAAGGAACATTCTTCTCACTGATCACCAATGTAAGGAACATTCTTCTCACTGATCACCAATGTAAGGAACATTCTTCTCACTGATCACCAATGTAAGGAACATTCTTCCTACTGATCACCAATGTAAGGAACATTCTTCCCACTGATCACCAATGTAAGGAACATTCTTCTCACTGATCACCAATGTAAGGAACATTCTTCCCACTGATCACCAATGTAAGGAACATTCTTCCCACTGACTATCACACTAATGTACTCTGAGCTGTAGATGTTATGATTATTAGGGGTTTCCTGAGACCTGAAAGTTATTTCTAAGGTTCCGCCTTGTTATTAGGGATGGGAAGTGCCGATCCAATAATATCCTTGTATGACTTTGATTGATAGATGTTACATTGATATTAATAGAAATAATTACATTGTATGAAATCAGAACTTGGAAATGTAATCATCCGACATATGAACACTTTGTACAGAGCCGGTGCTGGCTGATAAGACGCGGTGACATCACACACCCTCAGGGTATTTACACCAGGAAGATTCACCAAACATTTCTGGATTTACTTGATAGACGGGATTATCAGGAGATCTCAGAGGCAACACAAACCGGCCCGTCGCCAGAATATCCGGACAGAGATGGTTGTGAGTCACAACAATGATCAGAGCCAAGGCAGGTTTTCATTGCTGCATGCTGAGAAGTAAAACCTGTACACCCGCTGTGCCCATTATGAGGGGTTACCACCATCCCTGTGCTGAGTTCCCGGGTCTGTACGCGCGCTGTGCCCATTATGAGGGGTTCCCACCATCCCTGTGCTGAGTTCCCGGGTCTGTACACCCGCTGTGCCCATTATGAGGGGTTCCCACCATCCCTGTGCTGAGTTCCTGGTCTGTACACCCGCTGTGCCCATTATGAGGGGTTCCCACCATCTCTGGGCTGAGTTCCCGGGTCTGTACACCCGCTATGCCCATTATGAGGAGTTCCCACCATCCCTGTGCTGAGTTCCCGGGTCTGTACACCCGCTGTGCCCATTATGAGGGGTTCCCACCATCCCTGTGCTGAGTTCCCGGGTCTGTACACCCGCTGTGCCCATTATGAGGGGTTCCCACCATCCCTGTGCCGAGTTCCCGGGTCTGTACGCTCGCTGTGCCCATTATGAGGGGTTCCCACCATCCCTGTGCTGAGTTCCCGGGTCTGTACACCCGCTGTGCCCATTATGAGGGGTTCCCATTATCCCTGTGCTGAGTTCCTGGGTCTGTACACCCGCTGTGCCCATTATGAGGGGTTCCCACCATCCCTGTGCTGAGTTTCCCGGGTCTGTACACCCGCTGTGCCCATTATGAGGGACTCCCACCATCCCTGTGCTGAGTTCCTGGTCTGTACACCCGCTGTGCCCATTATGAGGGGTTCCCACCATCTCTGGGCTGAGTTCCCGGGTCTGTACACCCGCTATGCCCATTATGAGGAGTTCCCACCATCCCTGTGCTGAGTTCCCGGGTCTGTACACCCGCTGTGCCCATTATGAGGGGTTCCCACCATCCCTGTGCCGAGTTCCCGGGTCTGTACGCCCGCTGTGCCCATTATGAGGGGTTCCCATTATCCCTGTGCTGAGTTCCCGGGTCTGTACACCCGCTGTGCCCATTATGAGGGGTTCCCACCATCCCTGTGCTGAGTTCCCGGGTCTGTACACCCGCTGTGCCCATTATGAGGGGTTCCCATTATCCCTGTGCTGAGTTCCCGGGTCTGTACACCCGCTGTGCCCATTATGAGGGGTTCCCACCATCCCTGGTGCTGAGTTCCCGGGTCTGTACACCCGCTGTGCCCATTATGAGGGGTTCCCTCCATCCCCTCATAATGGGGTCTCATCATCATCTGCTGTCAGTGTCACTGTGAGAGTGAATTTCTTGTGTGTGCCGCTCATTCTCATTTCTTGCCCTCCGGAGTTCTGTCCCTGAGCTACTTACTTACTATAATCGAAAATAAAATAAGAAATATGTTTTTTGCCTTATTATATACTTTAAATCACATTGCTGATTACATATTGTATTTGTTTGTAACCTAAATAAAGTTAATGTTGTAACTTTTGGAAATGCCAGTAAAAAAACTTGGCGGTGTCAGTAAATTTCAATCTGGTAGGGAGACAGAATTGTTAAAGTTCACATTTTTATTACAAAGGTTGCAGATGATTGTTCAGTAAATAATCACTTTTGTGAATAAAGATCCAACCTGAACAAGGAGCCAACTTCAGCTTCATACATAAACATGGGAGATTTTATAACGCAGCTGTGACAGGAAAGGGTTACACCGTTGGCCCCTCCCATCACAACCAACATCGTCTCAGGACCCGGAAGTCATGTTGGAGTGTTCCATCAGATTAGGCGACCTGTCAGAATGTGTAGAGGAAGTGACGTTATGTCGCCGCCATCTTGCTACACCCCGCACTCCTCCATAGTAAGGGTACACTGAGAAGGAGGGAAGGTGGACATCTTGGTGCACCCACCGGAGTTTTGCATTTTACACTTATTTTTAACAGTAAAGTGAGTTTATATAGTGAAATACAGAAACTACAACTCCGTATAAATGTTTAGATGTTGAATTTTAAAAGCAGCGAACTTCTGTCAGATTTGTAAACCTGTGAGAGGAGCAGGGATGCCGCTGCCTTTAAAATTCAACATCTAGTCAGTCAGACGGAGTTCTAAGTTCTGTATTTCACTATATAAACTAACTTTATTGTTAAAAATAAGTGTAAAATGCAAAACTCCGGTGGGTGTAACAAGATGTCCGCTTTCTCTCCTCAGTCTATACTTACTATGGAGGAGTGCGGGATGTAGCAAGATGGCGGCGACGGAACGTCACTTCCGTTACACATTTGGACGGGTCGCCTAACCTGACGAAACACCTGAACGTAACTGAGCGAAAGCGAGGTTTTAAACGCACGCCGTGGAGCGCAGACGTCTGGAGACCGGCAGTGGTCTCTGATTGGCTGTCGGCAATGACGGCGGAGGGGGAGGAGTTTCCCGCCAGCTGCTGCTGCCAGGTTTCCCGCGAAAGTTGAAAGCGAGGAGAGACCGGGAGAGGTACGAGGGGCTCCGGGGGGTTCTTGTCTTATGTTGTGGGGGGAGGTCCGGTTCATTGTCCTTTCCAGTATTGGTGTACATAAAGGAATCTTCCATGGGGGGAGGTGTGTGCAGTGCCATTCCTCCTCAGTGAGGGGCCCCAGATGGAGGGGGAGGGGTCAGAGCCCCATTTATTGCCCTCTGATGGTGTCACCAGGACAGGAAGTGAGGGGAGATCTCTTTTGGGGACACCAGTGAGGCTGCTGACCCCTCCTGGGGCGATTAATACTGATTGCACAGAATTTACTTCCTGTAGCGGTGACAACCTTCTCCACGGACAGGAAATGAGGCGATCGGAGCCCCCCCAATCATGAAGGGGAGACCCCCCTCCCCCTCTCTCTGGATAGGAAGGACCCCTTCATGCTGCAGCAATAGTGGGGGCACAGTGGAGCGCGTCACGTGTGTTGGTGCACCGTCCGCCCCTCCCCCGCACTGTTCTGCACACTTGTTGGAAGGTCCAATGAACGTCTCACCACGCCCCAACGCATGGAACGCTCCCCGATTTTTGGAGCGCGCCCCATCGCTTGCAGCACGCCCCATCCCAACGCACGGAGCGCGCCCCATCCCAACGCACGGAGCGCGCCCCATCCCAGCGCACGGAGCGCGCCCCATCCCAGCGCACGGAGCGCGCCCCATCCCAGCGCACGGAGCGCGCCCCATCCCAGCGCACGGAGCGCGCCCCATCCCAGCGCACGGAGCGCGCCCCATCCCAGCGCACGGAGCGCGCCCCATCCCAACGCACGGAGCGCGCCCCATCCCAACGCACAGAGCGCGCCCCATCCCAACGCACGGAGCGCGCCCATCCCAACGCTTGTAGCGCGCCCCATCCCAACGCTCGTAGCGCGCCCCATCCCAACGCACGGAGCGCGCCAATCCCTTGTAGCACTCTCCAACAAATGGAGCACGCCCCAACGCATTTTTTTTTCCACTATTAGAGCTTTCTTTTTGGTTTCTATTTGATCATCTCTGCGCTTTTTCTTTTTTGCGCTATAAACAAAAAAAAGACCAATAATTTTGAAGAAAAAAAAAAACGATTTTTTTTTTTTGCTATAATAAATATCCCAAAAAAAATAAAAAAAAAATTGTATGTTTCTTCTACACGTTTCTTATATTCTTCTACATATTTTTGGTAAAAAAAAATCGCAATAAGCGTATATTGATTGGTTTGGGCAAAAGTTTTATAGTGCCTACAAAATAGGGATAGATTTATGGCATTTTTATTATCAATTCTTATTTTTTATTTTTCTTTAGCGGTACTGCGACATTGCGGCGGACAGATCGGACACTTGACACTTTTTTGGGACCAGTGACATTTATACAGCGATCAGTGCTATAAAAATGCACTGATTACTGTGTAAGTATCACTGGCAGGGAAGGAGTTAACACTGGGGGGGGGGGGTGATCAAGGGGGTACATTTTCTTCCCTGGGGGAGGGGCTGTGTGTTTCTATTGATGCGCACGGTGTAGATAGAGACAACTCTAGTCCCTCCATACATTGGATGCTGTAAGAGAAAGGAGACGCCCTGACCCATGGGACCCAGGGCAGCGGTCCTGTGAACAGATAATGGAGGACCCCGGACAAGGATTGAAGATAAAGAAGCTGCACACTCAGTGAAGTGATTCAATCGGCTGCTAAAGTGCTTGGAGGGGATGTAAAGCTCAGACATGAAATCTGAACTAAGCATATCCCTATATAGCGGGGGGTTGTGGAACTACATTTCCCATGCGGTTACAATGACTCTAACAGAAACAAAGAAAAACCTTGTTTTTTATTAACATTTTTAAAATATCTTTAGCAAAACATTATCCCCCCCCCCCCCCATCCAGTGGGGATTAAATACCACCAAAAGAAAGCTCTATTTGATTTTCTGCAATCACTGGGTGACGAGGGCGTGTAGAGTACAGAGAGATCACTGGAGTGCATCGGGTCATCGTATAACCAGGGGGTCACAGGAGCACCGGGGTCACTGTGGTGCTCAGAGGTCACATGAGCACCGGGGTCACTGTGGTGCTCAGGGGTCACAGGAGCACCGGGGTCACTGTGGTGGTCACAGGAGCACCGGGGGTCACTGTGGTGGTCAGGGGTCACAGGAGCACCGGGGTCACTGTGGTGGTCACAGGAGCACCAGGGTCACTCTGGTGCTCAGAGGTCACAGGAGCACCGGGGGTCACTGTGGCGCTCAGGGGTCACTGTGGTGGTCACAGGAGCACCGGGGTCACTGTGGTACTCTGGGGTCACTGTGGTGCTCAGGGGTCACATGAGCATCGGGGGTCACTGTGGTGCTCAGGGGTCACAGGAGCACCGGGGGTCACTGTGGTTCTCAGGGGTCACAGGAGCACCGGGGTCACTGTGGCGGTCACAGGAGCACCGGGGGTCACTGTGGTGCACCGGGGGTCACTGTGGTGCACCGGGGTCACTGTGGTGCTCATGGGTCACAGGAGCACTGGGGTCACTGTGGTGCTCAGAGGTCACATGAGCATCAGGGGTCACTGTGGTACTCAGGGGTCACAGGAGCACCGGGGGTCACTGTGGTGCTCAGAGGTCACAGAAGCACCGGGGGTCACTGTGGTGGTCACAGGAGCACCAGGGGTCACTGTGGTGCTCAGGGGTCACAGGAGCCCAGGGGTCACTGTGGTGCTCAGGGGTCACAGGAGCACCGGGGGTCACTGTGGTACTCAGGGGTCACAGGAGCACCGGGGGTCACTGTGGTGCTCAGGGGTCACAGGAGCATCGGGGGTCACTGTGGTGCTCAGGGGGTCACAGGAGCACCGGGGGTCACTGTGGTGCTCAGGGGGTCACAGGAGCACCGGGGTCACTGTGGTGCTCAGGGGGTCACAGGAGCACTTGGGGTCACTGTGGTGCTCAGGGGGTCACAGGAGCACTGGGGTCACTGTGGTGCTCAGGGGGTCACAGGAGCACTGGGGTCACTGTGGTGCTCAGGGGTTACAGGAGCACCGGGGTCACTGTGGTGCTCAGGGGTTACAGGAGCACCGGGGTCACTGTGGTGCTCAGGGGTCACAGGAGCACCGGGGGTCACTGTCACAGGAGCACCGGGGTCACTGTGGCACTCAGGGGTCACTGTGGTGGTCACAGGAGCACCGGGGGTCACTGTGGTACTCGGGGGTCACTGTGGTGCTCAGGGGTCACAGGAGCACTGGGGTCACTGTGGTACTCAGAGGTCACATGAGCATCGGGGGTCACTGTGGTGCTCAGGGGTCACAGGAGCACCGGGGTCACTGTGGCGGTCACAGGAGCACCGGGGGTCACTGTGGTGCACCGGGGGTCACTGTGGTGCACCGGGGTCACTGTGGTACTCGGGGGTCACTGTGGTGCTCAGAGGTCACATGAGCATCAGGGGTCACTGTGGTGCTCAGGGGTCACAGGAGCACCGGGGTCACTGTGGTGCTCAGAGGTCACAGAAGCACCGGGGGTCACTGTGGCACTCAGGGGTCACTGTGGTGGTCACAGGAGCACCGGGGTCACTGTGGTGCTCAGGGGTCACAGGAGCACCGGGGTCACTGTGGTACTCGGGGGTCACTGTGGTGCTCAGGGGTCACAGGAGCCCAGGGGTCACTGTGGTGCTCAGGGGTCACAGGAGCACCGGGGGTCACTGTGGTACTCAGGGGTCACAGGAGCACCGGGGGTCACTGTGGTACTCGGGGGTCACAGGAGCACCGGGGGTCACTGTGGTGCTCAGGGGTCACAGGAGCATCGGGGGTCACTGTGGTGCTCACAGGTCACAGAAGCATCGGGGGTCACTGTGGTGCTCAGGGGGTCACAGGAGCACCGGGGTCACTGTGGTGCTCAGGGGGTCACAGGAGCACCGGGGTCACTGTGGTGCTCAGGGGGTCACAGGAGCACTTGGGGTCACTGTGGTGCTCAGGGGGTCACAGGAGCACTGGGGTCACTGTGGTGCTCAGGGGGTCACAGGAGCACCGGGGTCACTGTGGTGCTCAGGGGTTACAGGAGCACCGGGGTCACTGTGGTGCTCAGGGGTCACAGGAGCACCGGGGTCACTGTGGTGCTCAGGGGTCACAGGAGCACCGGGGGTCACTGTGGTGCTCAGGGGTTACAGGAGCACCGGGGTCACTGTGGTGCTCAGGGGTCACAGGAGCACCGGGGTCACTGTGGTGCTCACAGGTCACAGGAGCACTGGGGGTCACTGTGGTGGTCACAGGAGCACCGGGGGTCACTGTGGTGCTCACAGGTCACAGGAGTACCGGGGGTCACTGTGGTACTCAGGGGGTCACAGGAGCACCGGGGTCACTGTGGTACTCAGGGGGTCACAGGAGCACCGGGGGTCACTGTGGTACTCAGGGGTTACAGGAGCACCGGGGTCACTGTGGTGCTCAGGGGTCACGGGAGCACCGGGGTCACTGTGGTGAGCAGTGGAGGTGTCACTTGCTGTCAGCGCTGTATACTCTGCATGGAGGATCCGCCTCCTCCAGTATACAGCGCTGTGTTTCAGCAGTCAGATGAGAACTTTCCGTCACACTCTCAAGTCAGCCAATCACAGGAAGCTTTGTGTTCTTGTGATGAGTCAGAGATTGTGATGTCATGAGCCTGCCCCTCCTCCACCTCACCCACTCGTAGAATATAAAGCTGCCTGTGAATGTCAGAGCAGCGCTCAATCTGACTTGATTTTGTTCTGTGGGCGGGGCAGGAAGTTCTCAACCCCTCCCCCGCCGCAACGCAGCGCTGTATACTATTTTTTTTTTTTTTTAGTTTTTACTGATTGGAAGTTTAATTCTGTAAAGCCAATTCATAAGGCGGTAATTAAAACAATAGTAACGTAGCGTGTGTGTGTGTGTGTGTGGGGGGGGGGGGGAGGGGGGTGATTATGGGAAAATAAGAGCTGGGAGTGGAGTTCTCCTTTAACCTGTTTATATCTTTATATAGTGCTGAGGACGTCTCCGCCTTCCATTGTGGATCATGCCTGCCGAAAAGAAACTGATGCGATACGGGCACCCCGAGGGCCACACCGATGTCAGCTTTGATGATAGCGGAAGGTGAGGGGGTGAAGTCTTCCCTGCAGTGCTGTCCCTGTGCTGGCCAGATAGTACAGCCTGCGTATGTGATGAACAATAGAGCTGCCCCCATGTGCAAGGAAACACCTGTAATAAACACGCTGATGACATTATTTACACCAAGGGGATGACTTTCACATAGAAAGGGATTCGTTTTTTCCATATCTAGTTGAAGACATGGGATGTACTACACATGCCCCCCCCCCCCCCCCCCCCCCAAAAAAAAAAAACGTAATTGAAGGACACAGGACGTGGTATTCATTGTCCCGCTCCACTGCTACCTGGCAATTCCCAGCTGTCATAATGACAGCCAGGAGCTATTGTGTAAATACAGCAGGTGCAATGTTTTATTGTCAGAAAATGGACCGTGTGACTCTGTGATTATATACATTATTCAGATAGAGAGATACAAAGTAACATTGTTTGTAAACATTGATCAGACAGGAGATGGAGAGATACAAAGTAACATTGTTTATAAACATTGATCAGACAGGAGATAGAGAGATACAAAGTAACATTGTTTATAAACATTGATCAGACAGGAGATAGAGAGATACAAAGTAACATTGTTTATAAACATTGATCAGACAGGATATAGAGAGATACAAAGTAACATTGTTTATAAACATTGATCAGACAGGAGATAGAGAAATACAAAGTAACATTGTTTATAAACATTGATCAGACGGGAGATAGAGAAATACAAAGTAACATTGTTTATAAACATTGATCAGACAGGAGATGGAGAGATACAAAGTAACATTGTTTATAAACATTGATCAGACAGGAGATGGAGAGATACAAGGTAACATTGTTTATAAACATTGATCAGACAGGAGATGGAGAGATACAAAGTAACATTGTTTATAAACGTTGATCAGACAGGAGATGGAGAGATACAAAGTAACATTGTTTATAAACATTGATCAGACAGGATATAGAGAGATACAAAGTAACATTGTTTTATAAACATTGATCAGACAGGATATAGAGAGATACAAAGTAACATTGTTTATAAACATTGATCAGACAGGAGATAGAGAAATACAAAGTAACATTGTTTATAAAACATTGATCAGACAGGAGATAGAGAAATACAAAGTAACATTGTTTATAAACATTGATCAGACGGGAGATAGAGAAATACAAAGTAACATTGTTATAAACATTGATCAGACGGGAGATAGAGAAATACAAAGTAACATTGTTTATAAAACATTGATCAGACAGGAGATAGAGAAATACAAAGTAACATTGTTTATAAACATTGATCAGACGAGAGATGGAGAGATACAAAGTAACATTGTTTATAAATGTTGATCAGACAGGAGATGCAGCAGCCTTTTTCAACCAGGGTGCCTTGAGGTTTCTTCAGGGGTTCCTTGGCAAAATGCCTACAATTGCCCCAACATTTTATGGAAGCCAACAGATGGATGAAGCCTTTTAGTTACACAAAGCCACAGGCTATCATTGTGCACCATTACGACCTTCTAGCCGCCTACGGCGTCCTATCAACCAATGACCTTCCCCTGCCCCCCTCTCTGCCAGTGATGGGGTCACCATTAGCTGAGTGATGGAGAAAAACTGAGGAAGAAGAGAAACATTGGAATACTAGTCAGAGTACCAGTGTGCAAAAGCGTATTGGATTTGGAAGAATAAATCACCTCCAACGTTGGATGTCCTACATGTGTGGATGTTGATGTGTTATGTAAAACTATTAGAATTGTTTTTTTTTTTTTTTACAATGAATGGAGTGACTCGGGACTCTCCATAATTTAAGAGGGTGCCTTGACTGAAAAAGGTTGAGAAACACTGAGATAGAGATACAAAGTAACATTGTTTATAAACATTAATCACACAGGAGATGGAGAGATACAAAGTAACGTTGTTTATAAACATTGTTCAGCAAAGACGATCTGAGCCAGAAGTGGGAGCGGGTACCTTTTCAAACCAGGTACCCGCTCTCCTCTCCCCCCCTCAAAAGAGTGCCAAGTGTGGCAGTGGGAGGGTACAAACAAGCAGAGCTTCCCCTTTTGGGTGGAGCGCCACTTTAATTCCTCCTTCTCCCTTTAACTATTAGTGATGTCATAGTGTCATCTGTTATAAACTTTCAATAAATTTTTATTGTGAAAAAAAAAAATGTTTTTCCTTCTATTTTTTTCAAATTTTCTACCTAATATGAAAAGTTTATTTATTTTTTTATTTGTTCATTATTTTTTTTTTTTATATTAGAGTTGCATTCATAAAAAGCCACGTTTGTAAATACGTTTACAATGCTTTATTCCAGGATAATCCATTTAGTGCCATTTTTTAAATGCAACAAATGATATAATAATCATTTTTACTTTATTATTGGGAACATAATGTGAGTTTGCAGGACCTCCATGTGGTGGTGCTTCCAAAAAGTATAACTATCAGGACTGAGGAAATGAAAGTGATTGTAAAAGGAAAAATACTTTGTTAGTTTTATAAAAAAAAAAAATGTCTAAATGACCTGTTGTGGTTTTGCCCAGAACCTCCTCTTTTGGGGTCCCCCACTGGTGCTTCTGCCCCCCCCCCCTTGCTGAGGGCCCCCTAGTAAGCTGCTATGGGGGGGCACTCTCACATGGGCTAAAGGATAGTTTTCCCTTTTAGGCCCCATACACAAGTTTTAACCCGGCGGGCACTCAGTGTAAATCTTGTCTGTTGCCCGGAAAGTTAAACTCCGGACCAGGAAAGGTTTACAAGAGGAAATCTTCGAATCCACACAAGTGCAGAGCAAAGCCTTGAGATCATACTACACAGTCCTCCAATGAGGCTTGCCGAGGTTAGATGGCCGGCGATGCTGTGGGGGGGGGGGGGGGGGGGGGGTTAGATGACTGGGAAATGCTGCTGGGGCAATGCTGAAAAAAAATTGATATTCCTTCAATTTTTTTCAAAATGTTTTCAACATTTCCTACCTAATAACACGAAAAGGTGTTTTTTTTTTTTTTTTCTTTTTTTTTTTTTCTTTTTCTTTTTTCAAGGCTTTGCTCTGCACTTGTGTGTATTAGAAGATTTCCTCTTGTAAACTTGTGTATGGGGCCTAAAAGGGAAAACTACCCTTTAGCCCATGTGAGAGTGCCCCCCCCCCATAGCAAGCCGCTTACTATGGGGGCCCTCATCAAGGGGGGGGGGGCAGAAGCACCAGTGGGGGACCCCTAAAGAGGAGGTTCTGGGCTGCTCTGGGCAAAACCACAACAGGTCATTTAGACATTTTTTTTTTTTTTCTTAACACTAACAAAGTATTTTTACTTTTACAATCACTTTAATTTCCTCAGTCCTGATACTTTTTGGAAGCACCACAACATGGAGGTCCTGCAAACTCACATTATGTTCCCAATAATAAAGTAAAAATTATTATTATTATATAATTTGTTGCATTTAAAAAATGGCACTAAATGGATTATCCTGGAATAAAGCATTGTAAACGTATTTACAAACGTGGCTTTTTATTAATGCAACTCTAACATAAAAAAAAAAAAACTTTTCATATTATTAGGTAGAAAATTTGAAAAAAATAGAAGGAAATTTTTTTTTTTTTTTTTTTCACAATCAAAATTTATTGAAAGTTTATAACAGATGACACTATGACATCACTAATAGTTAAGGGGAGAAGGGGAAGGAGGAATTAAAGTGGCGCTCCACCCAAAAGGGGAAGCTCCACTTGTTTGCACCCTCCCACTGCCACATTTGGCACTTTTTTGAGGGGGGGGGGTGAGTGGGTACCTGGTTTAAAAAGGTACCCGCTCCCACTTCTGGCTCAGATCTGAAGCACCCCATTCATTGTAAAAAAAACAATTCTAATAGTTGTTTCGGGACTATTGGTGCCTTTGGCAGAGTATTGGAAAACATGCAGTAACAAAGTTGCCAACCTCAATGCTGCTTCCTAAGTTCTGATTATTTATTTTGGTTTTGTTCTTGCAAACCAGACCTGTATTGCAATTCTATTGGAAACATGTTATGATTATTAACCCCGTGATCCCCCCTCCCCCCGCAGTTGTATAGTGACTTGCGGCAGTGATGGCGACGTTCGTATCTGGGAGGATCTGGATGACGATGACCTGAAGTCCTTCAATGTTGGAGAAAAGGCCTACTCCTTCGCTTTAAAGGTGAGTCGACTTTCTGAGCCCCATTCCGATTATTTTACTAGGTGTCGGCGTTACTTCACCTTTACATTTAAAGATGAACTAACACTTTAACCTTTCAAAGAAAGTGAGAGATAAATCAAAATATTTTTTTAATGTTTTTTGGGAGAGGAAAAAATAAGGATTCATCCTGGAGTTCATCTTCAATGCCCACCTACCTGGTACTCGCTGGCAATTCCCGACTGTCAAAATGACAGCCGGTAGTTGCTGTGTGAATACACCTCTTGCTGTCAGAAAATGGATTGTGTGTCTTTTTACATGGTTTACACACATTGTTCAGAGGCCAGATAGAGAGATGCAAATCACCATTGTTGTTGTTTTTTTATATATTCTGTTTTTGTTTGCTATACACCTAATATAACACTCAACGCAATTCATGCCTTCACAGAACGGGAAGGTGGTCACTGCCTCCTCCAACAACGCAATACAGCTTCATACGTTTCCCAGTGGGGACCCGGATGGAATACTGACGCGCTTCACCACCAACGCCAATCACGTCGTTTTTAACACCGATGGAACAAGAATCGCAGCGGGCGCCGGGTGAGTGTCTTTTCAGGGTTTCATTTTATGCTGTTGATTGCTTGTTACTATGTCTTTATTTTATTTATATATATATATTTTTTTATATAAAATAAATTATTTATATATATTATATTCCTCTTCAAAGTAGCGTCGTAAAACGATGGCAGGCGGTCCAGAAGTGGTTAATGAATTAAACAAAACAGTCAATTAACCCAATTTTTTTTTTGTACAATATGAAAGATGATGTTACACCGAGTAACTAGATACCCAACATGTCACGCTTTAAAATTGCGCACTCACTTAGCCGATCGCCGCCGAGAACGGCAGAAAAGCTTCCAAAAATAACACGGGGGGGGGGGGGGGGGGTGTTATAAGGAAATCCCCCGCCGTTTGGAAGCTTTTCTGCCGTTCTCGGCGGCGATCGGCTATCTTCGGCGCGCAGAATCGAACGCACGCGCAAGTACCATGTGAGGTATCGCCGCGATAGTTAGAGCAATAATTCTAGCACTAGACCTCCTCTAACTCTAAATATGTAACCTGTAAAAAATCTTAAAGCGTCACCTATGGAGATTTTTAAGTACCAAAGTTTGGCGCCACTCCACAAGTGAGTGCGCAATTTTAAAGCGTGACATGTTGGGTATCTAGTTACTCGGCGTAACATCATCTTTCATATTGTACAAAAAAAAAAAATTGGGTTAATTGACTGTTTTGTTTAATTCATTAACCACTTCTGGACCGCCTGCCGTCGTTTTACGACGCTACTTTGAAGAGGAATATTGTTGTTATGGCAGCAGCTACCATAACCCCGGTATCCTCTTCTTCAGCGGGTGGTCCGCTTCAAGATAAGTGGTCTCTGCGCCGAAAGATCACTTATCGGCGGCGGGAGGTGCCCTCCGCAGCGGCGGAGGCGATCGCGTCCTGTCCCGTGTGTGGCATGGAGATGGGTGAGGGGGGAAGATGGTCCCCACCCGTCTCCATACCACTGCAGGGCGGAAGCGATGTCAAAACGTCACTCCCGCCCACAGCTCTTTATCCCCTTCCCGGCTTTCTGGGGTTATACTGGGATGATGCCCGCAGCTGCAGGCATCATCCCGGTACCGTTGTTTAGAGCCGGCCTCCCGACGCTCTTTCCGGGCCTCCCGGTGAAACGGTAGGGCCGATGGACAATCTGCCGCTTTCAGCAGCTAGCGAGAGACTGGAACCAAGCCGGAGACGGCTTCATTCCAGTCTCCTTGATGTAAACACGGAAGCGACGTCACAGCGTCACTTCCTGTTTACTCGGCTGCCAATGGCGTCGGTTTTTCGGTTTTTAAAAAAATATACAGTATTCAGATACACCGTTTTCGGTGATCTGAATACTTTGAAGTGCAAAGGAGTCTTGGAGTCTTTTAGACCCCCCCGATCCCTCCCTAAAGAGGACCTGTCACCACCTATTACTGTCACAAGGGAGGTTTACATTCCTTGTCACAGCATTAAAAGTGATCAATTTTTTTTTTTAAAACACAATTTCAAATCGCCCCCGTCACCGCGAGCTCGCGCAGCAAAGAAAACGCATACGGAAGTCTCGCCCGCATATGTAAACGGTGTTCAAATCACACGTGTGAGGTATCGCCGCGATCATCAGAGTGAGAGCAATAATTCCTGGTAACCGTCAAAAAAAAATTTAAAGCGTTACCTATGGAGATTTTTAGGTACCAAAGTTTGTCGCCATTCCACGAGTGCGTGCAATTATAAAGCGTGACATGTTTGGTATCTATTTACTCAGCGTAACGCCATCTTTCACATTATACAAAAAAATTGGGATAACTTTACTGTTTTTTGTTTTTTGTTTTTTAATTCATGAAAGTGTCCCTTTTCCCCAAAAATTGCGTTTAAAACACAGCCGCACAAATACCGTGTGACATAAAATATTGCAACCACCGCCATTTTATTCTCTAGATTCTCTGCTAAAAAATATATATATAAATGTTTGGGGGTTCTAAGTAATTTTCTAGCAAAAAATAGGGATTTTAACTTGTAAACACCAAATGTCAGAAATGGGCTTAGTCATGAAAGGGTTAAAGGGACTTTTTATTTATTTTAATTTTTTTTCAAATGACATTACATTTTATTTTTTATTGCATTTTAGTGTAAATATGAGATCTCATATTTAAGAGGACCTGTCGTGCTTTTTTTTTTTTTTTTTCTATTACAAAGGATGATTATATTCCTTGTAATAGGAATAAAAGTGACACAATTTGTGTAAAAGGTAAAATAAATAAGAACATTTTTTTTTTTTTTTTTTAAACACGCCCTATCCTGCCGAGCTTGCGCGCAGAAGCAGAAACAGTGTTCAAACCACACATGTTAGGTATCGCCGCGATCGTTGGCGTGAGAGCAATAATTCTAGCCCTTGACCTCCTAAACAAAACAAAAAAAAAAAACACTGGGCATGATTTACTAAAGGTAAATGAGCTGTGCACTTTACTTTGGAAGGGCATTTGCATCAGAGCTTAGTATACGAGATGACGCTTCACTTAGGAAAAAAAAAAAGTGAATTTTTGCTTGCACATGATTGGATGATGGAAGTCTGCAGAGCCTCCACCTCACTTACTAAGCTCTGGAGCGAATGCACTTTGCAAAGTGCCCCGTCTATTTGACTTGAGTAAACCCCCCCCCCCCCCATATGCCCCTTTCACACTGGGGCGGGGAGCCGCGGTGACGGTAAAGCAGCGCTATATTTAGCGCTGCTTTACCGTCGTTTTAACTGCGGTATTCGGCCGCTCGCGGTGCGGTTTTACCCCCCCCCGCGAGCGGCCGAAAAAGGGTTAAACACCCCCGCAGAGCGTCGCCGTAGCGGCGGTATTGCCGCGGTATTGCCGCGGTTTTACCACGGTTTCCCATTCAAATCAATGGGAAGGAGCGGTATAGGAGCGGTGAACACACGCTCCTATCCCGCTCCAAAGATGCCGCTAGCAGGACTTTTTTTGTCATCCTGCTAGCGCACCGCTCCAGTGTGAAAGCCCGCAGGCTTTCACACTGGAGTTAAAGGGGCCGGATTTTTTCAGGCGGTGAACAGGCGCTATTTTTAGCGCTGTACCGCCTGAAAAACGCCCCGGTGTGAAAGGGGCCTTAGTGTGTGAGGTGGAGGAGGAGGGGAGGGAGGACTTTGCAAATAAAATTTGGTCTATTGCTGGACATTTAACCCCCGGGGGCGCTGCTCAGATATTAATGTCGGGTTTATATAAAGGAGTTGTGTAGAATTCCCCGTAGAGGAAACTAGACCGCATGTGGCTGCTCTGTAGTGCGGTCTTCCCTCCAGAGGGAGTCATTTTTGTATCCTTTTCTTTTCCTTGCAGTGATTTCTTGGTGAAGGTGGTGCAGGTGGAGGACAGCAGCGTGCAGAAGACGTTACGCGGACACGAGGCGCCGGTGCTGAGTGTTTCTTTCGACCCCAAAGAAGATTATTTGGTGAGATTTATTTGGCTGCTTTGCAGGTGTAGGACGCCGGCTCAGCGGGAGATCTCTGCGTTGATCTCCGCTGAGCCGGCGGATGACAAGTCCCTCGCTGCTCACTGAGCGGGGGAGGGGCTTGCGAGCGCCGCTGATCTCTATGGAGAGATCGGATGAAAACGGACAGTGTGTCCGTTTTCGTCAGATCTCACCCGATCCGATCCGCCAGCGACGGATCTGGACGTAGAGCCATACGTCTGTGCTTTTGGCGGATCGGACCGGGTCGGATGTCAGCGGAGATGTCTCCGCTGACATCCGACGCTCCATAGACTAACATGGAGCGGCCGTTCAGATCCGCCCTCAAAACTGACAGGTGGATCTGAACGGTCCGATCGTGTGAAAGGGGCCTAATACATTAATGTTCCCTCTTACAGAATCTCTTGACACCAAATAATAAAAAAATACAATTTCACTCCGCAGCCTAAAACGGCCCCAAAAAAAAAATTGTCGTACTGTCCGTGCAATGAAATCCTCAGCAATGCCACGAGGGCTGTGCCGGGACAAGGTCATCTAGAGCCCCGGGGCGAGCACGCTAAATTGTGCCCTCCCCCTCCAAGGTGTATGAGAAATAGAGCGTTCCCCCCCCCCCCCTCTGTAATGAGAGAATCCGCCCCCTTGCTGAAATCTCCCCTCCCAGCACAAACTAATCAATATACGCTTATTGCGATTTTTATATATTAATTTTTTTTTTTTATATGTAGAAGAATAAATATCGGCCTAAACTGAGGAAAAACATTTTTTTTATATATTTTATGTTTTATTTTTTATTTTTTTCAATATAAAAAAATAAAAAAACAGATCCCACCAAAAGAAATCTCTATTTGTGGGAAAAAAATGATAATTTTATTTGGGTACAGTGTCGTCACAGCGCTGAAAACTGAAAACTGAAAAAAAATGAAGCGGTTAAAGCTGGGTTTTATGCAGATGTAAAAAAAAAACACACAGATATTACACTTCTGAATTCAATATCTAAATACAAGCAATGCGAGTTCCTGAATTTGCCCAGAGATCATCCTCCTGGCAGTCCATGTACAGCAGGGCTGGAGTGTGGGGAATAAGAAGTAGCACAAGGAGCCAATCAGTTAATGTGCTAACAAAAGAGCCTGCCAATAGGTGAAAGAGCAGAATGATGGGGAGATTAGTGCATCACTGTGCTGCTTCTCTTTCACTGTCCAGTCACAGGCTTGGGGGGGCGGGACAAAGGGTGACCTGGGCTCAGAGTAAGTGGGTTGAGTGATGCTGGCTATCAGACTGAAGACAGGAGGAGAGAGCAGAGTGACAGATATGAGCTCATCACTGTGCTGCTTCTCATTTCACTGTCCAGTCACAGGCTGGGTCCAGGATGACATTCTATGGGGGGGGGGGGGGGTGCCGTGTATATACTCGAGTATAAGCCGACCCGAATATAAGCCAAGGTACCTAATTTTACCACAAAAAAATGGGAAAACGTATTGACGTATAAGCCTAGGGTGAGAAATGCGCAGCTACTGCAAGTGGAAAAGAGGTCAACAATGCCCATTTGCAGCCATAGGTCCCATAACCTCAAACTCGGTAGTTAAGGGTTCATAGATACCCCCCTAGCTGCAGCCAAAATTTGGGTCTCTGGACCCAAAGGGTCCCGAAATGACATTGCTGCAGATGGACACAGTTGACCGACTTTGGGGGCCCCGTATGTCGGGGGTCTTTTGGTGCTAGGAACCCCATCGGATATGTTGTAGTGCTATTTCCACTGGGTTAGGACACCAAATATGGGGGCCCCAAAGTGCTTGACTCGAGTATAAGCCGGGGGGGGGGGGGGGGGCATTTTCAGCACAAAAAAATGTGCTGAAAAACTCGGCTCGAGTATATACGGTAATTTCAGGATCTCAGGTGAATAATGCAACAAAAGGCTGTTTTTGATATGTTATCTTTTCGCCAGGCTGGTAATTTTATGACTTGTGCTTTAACTCTCAATTCCCCCCATTGCGTGTCTTGGAGTCCCATTGGGGGGGGGAGGGGGTAAAGGCTGGTTTTCCATTTTCTTCAGCCTCGTTCATCATTGATCTGTATTATTATTATTTTTTTTTTCAGGCCTCCTCCAGCTGTGACGGGTCGGTGAGAATCTGGAAGATTGAAGATCAGGTTGGTGAACATGTAGAATGTTGTCTGTAGAGATGATGATAGTTACATAGTGTTACATAGTATTACATAGTGTTACATAGTGTTACATAGTATTACATAGTTACATATTATTACATAGTGTTACATAGTATTACATAGTGTTACATAGTGTTACATAGTGTTACATAGTGTTACATAGTGTTACATAGTGTTACATAGTATTACATAGTGTTACATAGTTACAAAGTATTACATAGTATTACATAGTTACAAAGTATTACATAGTGTTACATAGTGTTACATAGTGTTACATAGTGTTACATAGTGTTACATAGTGTTACATAGTTAAATAGTGTTACATAGTGTTACAAAGTGTTACATAGTGTTACATAGTGTTACATAGTATTACATAGTAGCTGATGTTGGAAAAAAAGACACAAGTCCATCCAGTCCAACCTCTGTGTGTGATTTTATGTCAGTGTTACATTGTATATTTTTTTTTCTCTGATAAACGCCTTCCCTTTTTTGTCTTCCTGTAATTTTAGGTTTGTGAAGCCAACCTTCCTCTGCTGCCAAAATGCAGCGACGTGATCAACGCCAAATCCATCTGCAGATTAGCGTGGCAGCCCCGGAGCGGGAAGGTGAGCCCCACCCCCTTTGTGTCTAATGGGACCGCCCAGGCAGTATGGCGGCTTTAGGTGAACGAGTCACATTTTCCCTGTGCGTTACAACTTAGTGTTACCAAAATGCAGCAACTTTGTGGTATTTTTCATAATCTTAAAATTACTTCAAGAGGAGCTTCACCTTTTACAATCTATCAATGGATAGATTGATAGCAGCGCAGCCATTGGCTCTGAGCAGACTGAGAACTGAGCAATCACCACTGCTGTGAATCACACCAGCTCCAGCCGCTGTCTCTGGTCCTAATTGGATAGATTGATAGCAGCGCAGCCATTGGCTCCCACTGCTGTGAATCAAATCCAATGAAGCGGGAGCGCAGTTGAGGGACCCCAGAAAAGGAGGATCGGGGCCACTTTGTGCAAAACAAGCTGCACAGAGGAGGAAAGTATAACCTTTACATATCATTTAATAGTACAAAGGACTGATAACTGCCCCAACGTATACCTGGCCATAACAGCAAAAAGCACATAGAAGGGCGACGCATGTCAAAGAAAAATTCCCAGCTCACACACCAACCAACTTTTGTTGCCAGCCCTGCAACCAACCAAATTGTTCTAATGCCTGGTAAACACTAGTTTTTTTTTTTTTTTCTTCCCTGAAGAGCACAGGAGTAGCCGCTCTACTAACAATCTGATGTTAGTACAGATATCGTGTTGACTAGGCTGATACAGTTAAAATCAGGGGTTTAGTTTGCACACATTTGCACAAACATGTGTACGCCGCAGAGGCCGTGACATCGGCACCCCGATATTATCTGCAATCCTGACGCTTTACATTTTTAGATCCTCCATAGTAGGAGCCACATGCATTATAATGGATAGATGGAGGGCAGGCGTGACTGGCAGGAGCCTATGTGCCGGCCGTCTTACTGGGAACGCACATCATAATTTTAGACGTAAAATTATCCCGGTATTGTTTTTTTTCCCCCTTAGGCAGCTGGGTTTCAGATAAGAGGTCCAGGCACCGTAGTCGCCGCAAGATCACTTTTATAGGCTGCGGGAGAAGTGCCCCAGTGACACCACTCAACTCCCCGCCGTTTGCTTCCTGTACGTTTCCGAGCTTACCGGAGCCGTCGGGCTGGTGTTTCGTCAGATTAGGCGACCCGTCGGACTTTGTAACGGAAGTGACGATCTGTTGCCACCATCTTGCTACACCCGTCCACAGTAGGGGGTACATGGAGAAGACTGAAGCGGACATCTTGTTACACCCACTGGAGTCTTTAGGTGACCCGTCAGAATTTGTAACCAAAGTGATGTTCTGTCGCCACCATCTTGCTACACCCCGCACCTGTCCACAGTAGGGGGTACAGTGAGAAGGCGACAAGCGGACATCTTGTTACACCCACTGGAGTCTTTAGGCGACCCGTCAGACTTTGTAATGGAAGTGACGCTCTGTCGCCGCCATCTTGCTACACCCCGCATCCGTCCACAGTAGGGGGTACAGTGAGAAGGCGACAAGCGGACATCTTGTTACACCCACCGGAGTCTTTAGGCGACCCGTCAGACTTTGTAATGGAAGTGACGCTCTGTTGCCGCCATCTTGCTACACCCCGCACCCGTCCACAGTAGGGATACAGTGAGAAGGCGACAAGCGGACATCTTGTTACACCCACTGGAGTCTTTAGGTGACCCGTCAGAATTTGTAATGGAAGTGACGCTCTGTCGCCGCCATCTTGCTACACCCCGCACCCGTCCACAGTAGGGATACAGTGAGAAGGCGACAAGCGGACATCTTGTTACACCCACTGGAGTCTTTAGGTGACCCGTCAGAATTTGTAACCGAAGTGATGTTCTGTCGCCACCATCTTGCTACACCCCGCACCTGTCCACAGTAAGGATACAGTGAGAAGGCGGCAAACTAACACCTTGTTACACCCACCGGAGTCTTGCATTTCACACTTATTTTTACCAGTAAACTCGGCTTATATAGTGAAATACAGGATTTTCAAACTGTTTTCGCACTGTTTTGATGTTGATTTATAAAAGCAGCGGTGTTCTGTCAGATTCTCTATCTCTAACCAAATGTATTTCTTTTGACAGTTACTTGCAATACCGGTGGACAACGCCGTTCACTTTTATGACCGGGGCACTTGGAAGAGCGGCTTCTCCCTGTCTGATAATTTTATAACTCAGGTAGGTTTGTTGATGGTAAAAAAGGTAAAAGTTTGTCTTTGTGGTTGTTGATGTTTTTTGGGGTGAATCCCTGAATTATGGAGGTTTGCCCTCCAGATGTGGCATTGCTCCATGTTTGCCAGCCCCGGAGCGGTTACAACCGTTAGGCCAGGTTCACACTGTTGCAGCTCTGAGGGGCGACGCAGCCGATTTATTTGAATGGCCTCCTGTTCTTGCTTTTCATGCAGGAAAAAAAGGTTCCTGCGCCGAAAAAGGCAGCAACCGAGAAATTGCATGGTGCTTTTGTATCATGCGATTTCCCAGTGGTTCCCGCACCTGCAAACACGCTGTGTTTTTAGATGCGGGGGGGGGGGGGGGTGGGGGTGGTGCCATTAGGAATTAATGACAGCCCCATATATATTCTTTAGAGAAGCGTATTTTAGCTGCAGGTGGTTTCGGGGTCTGAGACGGGTCCAATTCCCACAACCACCCTCAATAGTGAGAATCGGGCCTTAAGCCAGAGTTTCGCCAAATTTTTTATTTTATTTTTTAAAGTCAGCAACTACAAATACGGCAGCTGCTGACTTTTAAAATATAGACACTTACCTGTCCAGGGCGTCCACCATGTCGGCACCTGAAGCCGATCTGTCCCTCGGCTCTTGGGTGGAGGTGCCGCCATCTTCAGTAAGGGAATCAGGAAGTGAGGCCTTGCGGCTTCACAGGCTGGTTCCCTACTGAGCATGCGCGATTCCACTGGTCCCTGCTGTCTTCTGGGGCCTGTGTGTCTCCCAGAAGACAGCGGGGGGGACGGAGGAGACGCCGGACATGGAGTAGATATCCACAGATACTGCGGCTATCTATGCCCGGAAGTGGGAGCAAATACCTGGATTAGACAGGTATCTGCCCCCCCCCCCCCCCTGAAAGGTGCCAAATGTGACACCGGAAGGGGGGGAGGATTCCGCTTTCCAGCCACAAACCCCGGCATTATTTACTTCCGCTGGCCCCGGCCTCCGAGGGTCATAGAGATGGCCATCTGGTCACCAGAAATCTCTATGGTAAACTTCCGGCGGCGACTGATAAGTTCTCCGGTTCGCCCGATCGTACAGGCAAAACCGGAGTGCGGCGGGAGGGGAGGGACGTCCCCTCCCACCACCTGTAAGAACAATCAATCGGCTGATAGTAGGATTGTTTTTACGGTCCAGGGAATCGCCAGCTGAAAAAAAGGTGATAGCTGAATGATGCCTGCCGCTGCACCCGTCATTCAGATATCCCCGCTCAAAGTCAAAGACGTCACATGACGCACCTTGGGCGGGAAGTGGTTACCCAAGTATTCTGGGTGAATAAAGGTATATAATGAGTATCCATAATATCTAATAATATTCTAGTCAACAATGTTACAAGTGCGTTGGTCGTCATCTCTCCGTCTGGTACATAGCAATACATCGGTATAGGAGGGGCAACAAGTGTACATGGGGGACACGTCCATATACAACAACCCACCACCAGAGTGCACAGTACATACAGTATACGGTATATACCCAAACACTCAATAGTTTCCCTATAGCAGGGATATGCAATTAGCACACCTCCAGCTGTTGCTACAAGTCCCATGAGGCATAGCAAGACTGACAGCCACAAGCATGACACCCAGAGGCATGATGGGACTTGTAGTTTTGCAACAGCTGGAGGTCCGCTAATTGCCTATCCCTGCCATATAGTCACTGATCAGACTACAGGGGGGTAAAACTGGCATCCTGTACTTCTCTCCTTTTTCATGGTTCAGCCATAATTGTTTGTCCTATGGCTCGGCTCCCACTATGACCTCACTGTGATTTTTGTGTCTCTGCAGCCTGTGAATGTGGTCACCTGGTCTCCCTGTGGACAGTACATCATAGCAGGAAGCATTGACGGCTGCATGGTGGCCTGGAACGTGGGTACCAGAGCTTGCTTGGAAAGGTAATATCTTATACAGCGTTCAGATAATGACTTCAACAACCAACCTAACGGGGGAAGGAAACGATCTGGTTCTGTATTTGTTCTCTGGGGGGGTCTGATATATAACAAGATGTATGTGGCAATGACCATGTCTGATTTTTATTCCACATTCAGAAATGCAGTGCATTACATTCTTATATAATATTATTATATGTTTTCTCTTTTATAGCCAAATAAATTGTAACCGGCTCACACTTTGTTTTCCTCTTTCTCTCATAGGGTTAAGCATGAGAAGAGCTTCACCATCTGCGCTCTGGCCTGGCACCCTAAACTGCCACAGGTTGCCTACACTGATAACGAGGGCAATCTCGGACTGCTGGACAATGTCTGCCAAGGAGCTGCGAAGTCCACCGGTGAGAAGGTAAACCAGTAAACCGTAGTTTATATACGGCATACCTACCGACAGGGTCATTGAATTCACCTGCACTTCGCTCCCAACCAGTCTGTTCACCTGCTAGAGCCTTATAAGCCTTTTGTCTGGAGAGAGATTCTAGAAGACCAAGGAATCTCTGCCTGCCGCCATGTGACCGAGGGGGTAATGGGCACTCACCCCATTACCCATTGAGACCCACTTACATCCACATGTGCCAAGTAGAGTCCCATTCCACCCCCCCACCATCCACATATATGCCCAGCAGACCCCCCCCCCATCCACATATATGCCCAGCAGACCACCCCCCCCCTCACCAGACCTCACCGACATCCACATATATGCCCAGCAGACCTCACCGACATCCACATATATGCCCAGCAGACCCCATCGACATCCACATATATGCCCAGCAGACCTTCCCGCCCCACCATCCACATATATGCCCAGCAGACCCCCCCGACATCCACATATATGCCCAGCAGACCAACCCCCCCCCGACATACACATATATGCCCAGCAGACCTTCCCCCCCACCATCCACATATATGCCCAGCAGACCCCCCCCCGTCATATACATATATGCCCAGCACAGACCCCCCCCCCCCCCGACATACACATATATGCCCAGCAGACCCCCCCCCCCCCCCACCATTACACATATATGCCCAGCAGACCCCACCGACATACACATATATGCCCAGCAGACCTCCCCCCTCCCCACCATCCACATATATGCCCAGCAGACCTCACCGACATCCACATATATGCCCAGCAGACCACCCCGACATACACATATATGCCCAGCAGACCCCCCCCCCCCGCATATATGCCCAGCAGACCACACCGACATCCACATATATGCCCAGCAGACCCCCCCGACATACACATATATGCCCAGCAGACCCCCCCCCCCCGACATACGCATATATGCCCAGCAGACCACCCCGACATACACATATATGCCCAGCAGACCCCCCACCCCCCGACATACACATATATGCCCAGCAGACCCCCCCCGACATACACATATATGCCCAGCAGACCACCCGACATACACATATATGCCCAGCAGAGTCCCCCTGACATCCACGTGTGTGCCCAGCAGACCCCCCCCACCATCCACATATGTGCCCAGCAGAGTCCCCCTGACATCATCCATGTGTGTGCCCAGCAGACCCCCCCCCCCCCCCCCACCATCCACATATATGCCCAGCAGACCCCCCCCCCCCCCCGACATACACATATATGGCCAGCAGACCTCACCGACATCCACATATATGCCCAGCAGACACCCTCCCCCCGTCATATACATATATGCCCAGCAGACCCCCCCCCCCCGACATACACATATATGCCCAGCAGACCACCCCGACATACACATATATGCCCAGCAGACCACCCCGACATACACATATATGCCCAGCAGACCACCCCGACATACACATATATGCCCAGCAGACCACCCCGACATACACATATATGCCCAGCAGACCCCCCACCCCCCGACATACACATATATGCCCAGCAGACCCCCCACCCCCCATCATACACATATATGCCCAGCAGACCCCCCCGACATACACATATATGCCCAGCAGACCACCCGACATACACATATATGCCCAGCAGACCCCCCACCCCCGACATACACATATATGCCCAGCAGACCCCCCCACCCCCCGACATACACATATATGCCCAGCAGACCCCCCACCCCCCGACATACACATATATGCCCAGCAGACCCCCCACCCCCCGACATACACATATATGCCCAGCAGACCCCCCACCCCCCGTCATACACATATATGCCCAGCAGACCACCCGACATACACATATATGCCCAGCAGACCACCCGACATACACATATATGCCCAGCAGACCACCCGACATACACATATATGCCCAGCAGAGTCCCCCTGACATCATCCATGTGTGTGCCCAGCAGAGCCCCCCCCCCCCCCCCCCCCCGACATACACCTACAGTATCTCACAAAAGTAAGTACACCCCTCAGTCACATTTGTGTAAATCTTTTCTTCTATCTTTTCATGTGACAACACTGAAGAAATGACGCTTGTCTACAATGTAAAGTAGTGAGTGTACAGCTTGTATAACAGTGTAAATTTGCCGACCCCTCAAAATAACTCAACACACAGCCATTAATGTCTAAACCGCTGGCAACAAAAGTCAATCTCCAAATTGGGCCCAAAGTGTCAATATTTTGTGTGGCCGCCATTATTTTCCAGCACTGCCTTAACCCTCTTGGGCATGGAGGTCACCAGAGCTTCACAGGTTGTCACTGGAGTCCTCTTCCCCTCCCCCATGATGACATCACGGAGCTGGAGTCCTCTTCCCCTCCTCCATGATGACATCACGGAGCTGGTGGATGTTGGAGACCTTGCGCTTCTCCACCTTCCCGTTTGAGGATGTCCCACAGATGATCAATTGAGTTTAGTTCTGGAGACATGCTTGGCCAGTCCATCATCTTTACCCTCAGCTTCTATAGCAAGGCAGTGGTGGTGTTGGAGGTGTGTTTGGGGTGGTTATCATGTTGGAATACTGCCCTGCGGTCCAGTCTCTGAAGGGAGGGGATCATGCTCTGCTTCAGTATGTCACAGTACATGTTGGCATTCATGGTTCCCATCTGTAGCCCCCCAGTGCCGGCAGCACTCATGCAGCCCCAGACCATGACACTCCCACCACCATGCCTGACTGTAGACAAGACACACTTGTCTTTGTCCTCCTCATCTGGTTGCCCCCACACACGCTTGTCACCATCTGACACCAAATACGTTTATCTTGGTCTCATCAGACCACAGGACGTGGTTCCAGTAATCCATGTCCTTAGTCTGCTTGTCTTCAGCAAACTGTTTGTGGTCTTTCTTGTGGATCATCTTTAGAAGAGGCTTCCTTCTGGGACGACAGCCATGCAGACCAATTTGATGCAGTGTGCGGCTTATGGTCTGAGCACTGACAGGCTGACCCCCCCACCCCTACAACCTCTGCAGCAATGCTGGCAGCACTCATACGTCTATTTCCCAAAGACAACCTCTGGATATGACGCTGAGCATGTGACCTCAACTTCTTTGGCGAGGCCTGTTCTGAGTGGAACCTGTCCTGTTATACCGCTGGATGGTCTTGGCCACCGTGCTGCAGCTCAGTTTCAGGGTCTTGGCAATCTTCTTATAGCCCCGGCCATCTTTATGTAGAGCAACAATTCTTATCTTCAGATCCTCAGAGAATTCTTTGCCATGAGGTGCCATGTTGTACTTCCAGTGACCAGTATGAGAGAGTGAGAGCGATAACACCAAATTTAACACACCTGCTCCCCATTCACACCTGAGACCTTGTTACACTAACGAGTCACATGACACCGGGGGAGGGAAAATGGCTAATTGGGCCCAATTTGGACATTTTCACTTAGGGGTGTACTGACTTTTGTGGCCAGCGGTTTAGACATTAATGGCTGTGTGTTGAGTTATTTTGAGGGGACAGAAAATTTACACTGTTATACAAGCTGTACACTCACTACTTTACATTGTAGACAAGTGTCATTTCTTCAGTGTTGTCACATGAAAAGATAGAAGAAAAGATTTACACAAATGTGAGGGATGTACTTACTTTTGTGAGAAACTGTATGTTATACATATTGCACATTTTCTGTTTTGATTTTAAATTGTTCACATTTGCGAGAATGTGAGGGGTCTACTAATTTATGTGAGATACTGTATATGCCCAGCAGAGCTCCCCTCCTGAAATCCATTTGTTTGCCCAGCAGAACCCCCCCCCCCCCAACATCCACGTGTGTGTGTGCCCCCCACCATCCCTATATGTGCCTGGTAGAGCCCCTTCAATATCTATGTGTGTGCCCAGCAGAGCCCTCCTAACATCCACGTGTGTGCCCAGCAGAGTCCCACCTCCTGATATCTGTGTGTACCCAGCAGAGTTCCTCCATAAATGCAGGGGGCAGAGCAACCATGTCGTTGGTTAGTAGGATCCTAGAAACCACTCATGGAGGGGTGGGGGAAATCTGCAGTGGGGGAGGATTATTATGGCTGGCTGGCAGTGGATGCATGCGTCTCCATATTCTAATACACAGACTCACCTCCACTGCCAGCCAGCCCCAGGTAGTTTTCTTGTTGCAGTCTGGATGTGGCCCTTTGGGGTGATAGTTTGGAGACCCCCCCTAATCGAACATGCAGTATACCACACCAGCTAGTGTAGCCACCCTTCTTACAGCTATTTGACGTTCTTCTCTTTTCCTCTAAGACCTCCGCTGCCGCCACCAAAGATTACGATGCGTTGTTTGATGAGGACGCCGATGATGAAGACTTCCTGAACACGGACATGATCGATCAGCAGGCGTCGGTCGGTAATGAGGACGATGATGATAACTTTGCCCCCATCTCGGGCCGGCCCAGAGCCCGCGCCATCCTGGACGACGATGAGATTTCTTTAGGTAATGACCTTGTTACTGCTGGAGCAGAATACGACCTCGTTTAGGAAAACGTTTTAACCACTTCAGCCCCGGACCAATTGGCTACCAAAGGACCAGGCCCCTTTTTGCGATTCGGCACTGCGTCGCTTTAACTGACAATTGCCCGGTCGTGCGACGTGGCTCCCGAACAAAATTGGCGTCCTTTTTTTCCCACAAATAGAGCTTTCTTTTGGTGGTATTTGATCGCCCCTGCGGTTTTTATTTTTTGCGCTATAAACAAAAATAGAGCGACAATTTTGAAAAAAATTCAATATTTTTTACTTTTTGCTATAATAAATATCCCCCAAAAATATATATAAAAAAACATTTATTTTCCTCAGTTTAGGCCGATACGTATTCTTCTACATGTTTTTGGTAAAAAAAAATCGCAATTAGCGATTATTGATTGGTTTGCGCAAAAGTTATAGCGTTTACAATATAGGGGATAGTTTTAAAGCATTTTTATTAATATTTTTTTTTTTTTACTAGTAATGGTGGCGATCAGCGATTTTTTAATTGTGACTGCGACATTATGGCGGACACATCGGACATTTTTGACACATTTTTGGGACCGTTGTCATTTATACAGCAATCAATGCTATTTAAGTGCATTGATTCCTGTATAAATGACAGTGGTAGTGAAAGAGTTAACCACTAGGGGGAGGGGAGGGGTTATTGGCTGTGACGTGTGTATTTTTTTTACATTAGGGGGCGGGACTGACATCTGACGTCATTGATCGGCTTTCCCGATGACAGGGAACAGCCGATCAGTGACAGGCAGAGTAGGAAGCGCGGGGAGAGGTTTGTTTACACAGACCTCTCCCCTTTCTTCAGCTCCGTGACCCGATCGCGGGACACCAGCGGCCGGGGTCACGGTGCTCCCGACCGTGGCGCGCGCCACCCACGGGCAGGCAATTAAAGGGCCACATACAGGTACATGATTTTGCCATTCTGCCGCAGTATATCTGCGTGAGGCGGTCGGGAAGCGGTTAAATAAACAATGTTGTAACGGTTTTTCCGCAACAAAATTTGGGGGAGATTTTCCTGCATTGTAACTCGTATATCGCTCTTTACATGTCTCTCCCATGCTAAACAATGTTGTAACATAAGTAGAGGAAACAAAGATTCTATACACTTCTTATGGAACAAAAAAATTCTTTCCTTTCACGCGGGCTTGTCCGTTACCCCGTCCCTGTCCGTTACCAGTGATGTAAGTAACTCAGTTAAAATAAACGGAGTAACCTAACGCAGTTACTTTAGAGGGTAACGAGTATCTAACTGATTACTTTTCCCCTCATGGTAACGCAGTTCCCATTACTTGGGCGGCATTACTGCAATTACATCTACCACCCCCGGAGGCCCGCCGTGGCCGCGCTGCCTGGCCCTTCGTTCCGCCGTGGGGAGGGGGGCTTTCGCCCGCTGAGCTGAGAAGAGGCTGAGACTCAGAGAGACTGTCTGGACCGCCCCACCCCGACCCGCCTATCCAGAGAGAGAGAATGTAGGGAGGCGGGGCGGACACTGAAAAATTAAGTCAGCTGACACCAATCGAGTGAAGGGGAGGGTCTCTCTCTCTCCCCATGAGGAAAGGCATCCCTGGAGGCATTCAAGTAAGTGACTGTCTGACGATTCGAATTGCAGTGCAATCGATCCATCCAAAGTCCTCCACCACCTCTGCTTCTTACTGATCCCATCCCATCCCCACCCACCATCACTTCTACAACAGAGGTGATGGGGGGGATAGGGTAGGGATGAGATCAGTGGTGGTGGGGGATGGGATCAGTAAGAGGCAGAGGTGGTGGTGGGAGAGGATGGCACCACCACCGCTGCCTGCCACCCCCCCCAAGTACCACCGCTGCCACCCCCCCAAGTACCATCGCTGCCACCCCCCAAGTACCACCGCTGCCACCCCCCCAAATACCATCGCTGCCACCCCCCCAAGTACCATCGCTGCCACCCCCTCAAGTACCATCGCTGCCACCCCCCCAAGTACCATCGCTGCCACCCCCCCAAGTACCATCGCTGCCACCCCCCCAAGTACCATCGCTGCCACCCCCCCCCAAGTACCATCGCTGCCACCCCCCCAAGTACCATCGCTGCCACCCCCCCCAGTACCATCGCTGCCACCCCCCCCCCCCAAGTACCATCGCTGCCACCCCCCCCAGTACCATCGCTGCCACCCCCCCCCCCCCAAGTACCATCGCTGCCACCCCCCCCAAGTACCATCGCTGCCACCCCCCCCCAAGTACCATCGCTGCCACCCCCCCCAAGTACCATCGCTGCCACCCCCCCCAAGTACCATCGCTGCCACCCCCCCCAAGTACCATCGCTGCCACCCCCCCCCCCAAGTACCATCGCTGCCACCCCCCCCAAGTACCATCGCTGCCACCCCCCCAAGTACCATCGCTGCCACCCCCCCCAAGTACCATCGCTGCCACCCCCCCCAAGTACCATCGCTGCCACCCCCCCCCAAGTACCATCGCTGCCCCCCCCCCCAAAAGTACCACCGCTGCCACCCCCCCCAAGTACCATCGCTGCCACCCCCCCCAAGTACCATCGCTGCCACCCCCCCAAGTACCATCGCTGCCACCCCCCCAAGTACCATCGCTGCCACCCCCCCAAGTACCATCGCTGCCACCCCCTCAAGTACCGTACACCACCACCGCTGCCACCCCCTCAAGTACCACCGCTGCCACCCCCTCTAGTACCCAGTGTTGGTCATCTTACTTTAAAAAAGTAATTAGTTAAGTTACAAATTACTTCTCCCAAAAAGTAATTGCGTTAGTAACTCAGTTACTACATTGGAAAAGTAATTAGTTACGCAGCAAAGTAACTGACTTTTTTTAAATATTCTATACGTGTAACTAAGGGGCGGGTCTAGTATTACTGTAACCAAGGGCGCATTTATTATTGTTATATATCGTGTACCAAGGGGCTGCTCTATTATTACTCTAACCAAGGGGCAGATATGGTATAGCGTGTAACGAAGGGGCGGGTCTATTATTATTATATTGTGTAAGGGCGGGTCTATTATTATTATATCGTGTAAGGGGCGGGTCTATTATTATTATATTGTGTAAGGGGCGGGTCTATTATTATTATATTGTGTAAGGGGCGGGTCTATTATTATTATATCGTGTAAGGGGGCGGATAGCTACAGAAGAGGGCGAATGTTAAATTAATGGGCGGAGCTCGATATATAACAATAATAATAAATGCGCCCCTTGGTTACAGTAATACTAGACCCGCCCCTTAGTTACATGATAGACGCCCCTTGCAGAGTAGCACGAGCATCAGGAGCGTGCGGCATCGCCTCGTACAATTACATGTTAACTGCGCCTGCGCGGTGTAGAGTTCACTCAGAGCTGTTTAGGTTCGGCAATTTTCGGAAGCTCCGTAGTTCTTCGTACTGCGCAGTACAGGGGGTCCTTATCCGGTGGGGGAACTTTTTCGTCAGGACACCAGAATTGCACTACTGCCATCTGGTGGCAGTAGATGTAATTGCAGTAACTCCGCCCAAGTAATGGGAACTGCATTATGGCCCGTACACACGATCTGAATATCGGACGAAAACGATCGTCCGAGGGAGGATCGTACGATTTTCGGATCGTGTGTACACTACTTCCGACATCCGATCACGACCGTTCGTCCGATATTATTCGATCGGACATGCACGGAAATTTTCCTCGTATGATTTTCGTTTAGTCAGTATAGTTGTTGTCCGAAAATACAATACAAATACATTACAACACATGACATCACTTCCGATTTTTTTTCCTATCGTACGAGAATTTTCGTGACTTTATTGGCTATTCAATTTCTACTTGCGATTTGTTAACCGAAAAACGGTCGTACGATCGGTCGTCCGATATTCGGATCGTGTGTACGGGCCATTACCATGAGGGGAAAGGTAATCCGTTAGATTACTCGTTATCCTCTAAAGTAACTGCGTTAAGTAACTCTGTTTATTTTAACTCAGTTACTTACATCACTGCTAGTACCAGCGCTGCCACCCCTGTCACAGTTACTTTGCTGAGTAACTAATTACTTTTCCAATGTAGTAACTGAGTTACTAACGCAATTACTTTTTGGGAGAAGTAATTCGTAACTTAACTAATTACTTTTTTAAAGTAAAATGACCAACACTGTCCGTTACACAGATTGCTCAGCGGGGGATGGATCCGCTGATCTGGCGGGTGGTCGGTCAGTCTCCACTCGCTTTGCAGAGACGGACCTGTCGGAGCCCCTCTCTCCTCTATGGGGAGATCAGATGAGAAAAGTCCGCCTGTCCCTTTTCATCCGATCCGCCATACAGATGAAAAATAGGACTGCCTTCCGTCTGGATTTGGGGCATTGGATTGGATAGCGGCGGATGTCTGCCGACATGTCACTGCTGACATCCACCAGTCCATAGGGCTGAATAGAGGGTCCGATCGGGTCCGCCAGAAAACCAACAGGTGGAGCTGATTGGACAGCCAGTGTTAAAGGGGCCTTTTTTGGATTTCGAGACCCAATAATGATTTTTAATGATTGCCAAAACAATGCTTAAAAATCCGCCCTCCGTCCCATCTTTCATTCTTGCGCAGGTTGTACCGGCTCCTCCCCTGGGCTAAAATGGCTTCCTCTGATTTCACTGCACACTGTGAGCTTCTCACCATGTGCATTAGAAGACAGAGCCCGCCTTAATTTCTGGCTGGAGGACGTCCTTTTCTCCCCAGCCAGCCTATCCCCGCCCCTTTCATTCACTGGATTTCACTTCTTTCAGTCGTGGAGGCTCAGCATCACGTGTGGGCGTTGGCTATGCAAATTACAGCCTGCCTAGGAACGCCCACTCCTCCAGACTGACACCCACCCATCAAGGCATTTTGATATTTGCATAACTCCTCCCACTGCTTGGATCAGGACTGAGGGCTCTTGAGAGGAGTACTGATGCCGGGGGGGGCTGGGATGTTTTCAGGAAGCTATGTACAGCACCCTTCCCCCCCTGGCCATGATCTTGCCTGCCTTACATAGAGAAGCACCGAGAACCCCAAAAAAATGACATCACTGGGTCCAAGATAAGGTATGTAATAAAAACGGTTTCCAGTTGCACGTTGATGACGGGGGAGGAGGGGTGAATTTCGCCCTTGGTCAGAGTTTAATCATCGGGATCATGGTGACTGTATTATTTAACCCTGTTTTAAGGACAAAACACATTGGGCGGAGTACTGTCCGGTTGAAGCAGTGACGTCAAGAGAAGCCATACAGTGATTCTAGTAAAATTCTTTGCAACTGAAGTAAAAAAAAAAAGCCTCCCATGTGTGCGTCCCGGATGTCTGAAGAATAGCGCTGAGCGCGTTGGGCACATCGCTGTGCAGTATCATTTTTTTATTATTATTGGTGGTATGACTTTGGTAGGGCCACCCCATTGCTTTATTAATGTTCCGCCTGGATAGAAGTTCAGGTTTTCACATTGAACTCCCCGGGTTTGGGTTTTTTTTTTCAGTAGAAGAAGATACATGGACCGGCACCTCTCTGCTTTGCAGAATTGTTTTACCTTTTATACTTTCTTGCCTTAGATGTCCCGTCTCTAAAGTCTGTCGATGTGGGGAAGCCCGGTGGGGCCGATGAGGATGACCGGTCCACCATCGCAGATCCAGTTCCATCTTTCCCTTCAAAGCCGGTTTATAGCGGGCCGATGCCAACGCCACCGCAGAAGCCCTTCCAACCGGGCTCTACCCCGACCCATCTCATGCACCGCTTCATGGTGAGTAATGCCCAATACACCCGTCGCACACGTCCCTGGATTGGGCGATGGGGGGTGGGTAGGTGGGTGCTGCAGCAACTGCCAGCTGGAAACTGGTAACGGGACAGATTGCTGTACATATTTGCCAGCCCACCAAGGTTTATGGTGAGTGGTTCCCTTCCATAGAGACGAATGGGAGGAGTGCAATGCGGGACGAAGTCATACACTGGAATCTGCACACAGCACTGCTGTCAGAAAACACGCAGCCCCATACAGCCAACCTGACAGGGCCCTCGCCCAAAGAAACACAGTTACTATGCTTCAGCTATGAATGAACACAGTGACGATCAGTATAGACCACTCATTGTGTTCATTCAGGAAAGGAAGGGGCTGGAAAATATGATATATTTACTGGACCCTTCCCCCACTACCCATCCTAAAGGATCCTTTTGTGTGCCTGCAGCGGGAAGGAAAGGAGGGTATCTGGCAGTAGGGGGGCCAGGGCAGCAGGGGAGAAAACGTATGGTCCACAGGGACGATGATGGGTGTAGCAGGGGGGGTGGGCAATTACTGTACCAGTCCAGCAGGGGGGCTCAGGCAGCAGGGTGAACTGGATGTGGGCAGGGAGGGTGATCGGTTTGGCGGGGGGGGGGGGCAATTACTGGAACCGATCCCCCTGCATGGCTTTCTCTGCCGCAGTTGAAAGCCGGTGGGAGGGAGAGAAGAAGCGGCCAGCTTTCAGCTGCTGCACAGAGAGCCATACAGGAGATTGGTTCCAGTAATTGCCCCACTGCCACACCGATCACCCTATCTACCCACATCCAGTTCACCCTGCTGGCCTGGTACAGGAGGACCATTGGTACCCCCTTATCCACAGCCCTGTCTGCATACACCACTGTCGCAAGCTTGGGCATGGGGGGGAGTATAGCGGTCCAGGACAACCTAGGCTTAGAGTAAGTGGGTTAAATAATGCAGGAAGACATTTCTGCATTGAAGGTATTTATTGCAGCTAAAGGTGTTTTTATTTCATTTTATTGACCTATTCATTTTTATCTTATTATTGGCTGTGTATATACTGTATGTCATATACTGGTGTTTTTCCTATCAGATGTGGAATTCCATTGGAGTGATTCGCTGTTATAATGACGAGCAGGACAATGCCATCGATGTGGAATTTCACGACACCGCCATACATCACGCCATGCACCTCACCAACACCCTGAACCATACTATAGCAGACATGTCCCAGGAGGCCGTGCTCCTGGCTTGTGAAGGCACAGAGGAGCTGGCAAGGTGAGCATACACCCAGGAGAATGGGGGCGTTCACCCACAGTGCTGTACCCTACTGCTATTGGGTGGATGTCAGTCTGGGCACTCCTAGACAGATGGTGTTTACAGACCACCCTAGGAAACGCCCACATGTGATGTTGAGCCTCCATGATTGACAGAACTGAAAGCCAATGAATGAAAAGGGGTGGAGCCAGTTTTAGGATTTATTGTATCCAGTCATTAGCATTTTCCTGGGATTTAGGACACTTTCAAACTGAGGCGTTGGGGGCGTCGGCGGTAAAGCGCCGCTAGTTTTGCAGGCGCTTTGGCAGCGGTGCCCATTCATTTCAATGGGCATGGGCATTTTAGGAATGGTGTATTTACCGCTCCTAAACCGCCCCAAAGATGCTGCTTGCAGGACTTTTTTTTTAACGCCCCGCAAGCGCACCGCTCCAGTGTGAAAGCCTTTGGGCTCTCACACCGGAGTGACAGGAGAGGTGCTTTACAGGCGCTATTTTTAACCCTAAAAGCACCTCCAGTGTGAAAGTAGCCTTATTGTATCCAGTGATTAGCATTATCCAAAGTTTTATTGTATCCAGTGATTAGAACTATCCCGAGTTTTATTGTATCCAGTGATTAGAACTATCCCGAGTTTTATTGTATCCAGTGATTAGAATTATCCCGAGTTTTATTGTATCCAGTGATTAGAACTATCCCGGGATTTATTGTATCCAGTGATTAGAACTATCCCGGGATTTATTGTATCCAGTGATTAGAACTATCCCGGGATTTATTGTATCCAGTGATTAGAACTATCCCGGGATTTATTGTATCCAGTGATTTAGAATTATCCTGGGATTTATTGTATCCAGTGATTAGAATTATCCCGAGTTTTATTGTATCCAGTGATTAGCATTATACAAAGTTTTATTGTATCCAGTGATTAGAACTATCCCGGGATTTATTGTATCCAGTGATTAGAACTATCCCGGGATTTATTGTATCCAGTGATTAGAACTATCCCGGGATTTATTGTATCCAGTGATTAGAACTATCCCGGGATTTATTGTATCCAGTGATTAGAACTATCCCGGGATTTATTGTATCCAGTGATTAGAACTATCCCGGGATTTATTGTATCCAGTGATTAGAACTATCCCGGGATTTATTGTATCCAGTGATTAGAACTATCCCGGGATTTATTGTATCCAGTGATTAGAACTATCCCGGGATTTATTGTATCCAGTGATTAGAATTATCCCGAGTTTTATTGTATCCAGTGATTAGAATTATCCCGAGTTTTATTGTATCCAGTGATTAGAACTATCCCGGGATTTATTGTATCCAGTGATTAGAACTATCCCGGGATTTATTGTATCCAGTGATTGGAATTATCCCCAGTTTTATTGTATCCAGTGATCGTTTCCCGTTCCTGCCTTGTAATCTTCCGATGTCTCTGATGTGTAACTCTGCTCCTTCTTCCCTCCACACTTAGCAAACTCCAGTGCCTGCACTTCAGCTCCTGGGACAACAGTAAGGATTGGATGGTGGATATGCCCAAAGGAGAAGACCTCCAGGCTGTCTGCCTGGGCCTGGGCTGGGTGGCCTGCGCTACCAGCGCCTTGCTGCTCCGAATCTTCAGTGTGGGCGGACTTCAGAAGGAGATCCTCAGTCTTCCGGGGCCTGTGGTGTGCATGGCGGGACACGGGGAGCAGCTAATCCTGGTCTACCATAGAGGTCGGTGCATCATCAGCTCCTGATTCAGATTTTCTTCTTTTTATTGCTTCCCTTCATCTCCCCCATAAAGACAAAACAGGAGCGTTCACGTGATGGAATTTTGCATGTTTATAGATCTCGGCATGTTCTCTGATGTCTGTAGGGGGCATTAGGCTCCTGGTGATGGGCATAGATGGTCACCGTACCCCTCTGTGGTGTGTAATACGCTCCATATCTCCCACTTACATAACGCAGACATTTCAAGGAGGCGGCGTTGGCACCTTTGTATTGTTTGAAAGCAACATTGTAGCAGCCAGTTCTCACATGTCTTAATGTGGGATGTGATATTCCTATGTGATATATGACAAGCATGAAGCATATGGAAAGTATTTCCATCATTTTACAAATAACAAAACTTATGGCCGGTTCACACTGGAACAGGGTGCTTGAAAGGCGTGTAATCTGCACATTTCCCGCACTGCACACGAACACACTGTCCTTGCAAGATGCATGTGGGGTGCCATTAATTGTTATTGCCACCCTTAAGGAATCTCACAAATGCAGTGTACCATCTAGTTTGGTGCGGCGCGATCTGAAAAAATAATGCTTGTGCTGCTATTTGCACATTCCAGTGAATTTGGCAACCCTTGCATGCGTTTCAGTGTGAACCAGCCCTAATACCTTAAAAAAAAATCTGCTAGCAAAAAGAACGATCTACAAATTCCTTTTAAAATCCAAATGAAAATTGTGGTGCTTCTAAACAAGATATTCCCATTACAAGTAGCACAGATAGTCCAATACCGCTGGAGTTACCCTTTAGGTCCAGAAGGGGGTCCAAAAACGGTGAAGTCCGTGCACAGGGATCCTTTGGCTGTGGACACACTACCCACCACCCTACACAGCGTCCAATCTCACCAGATCATTGGAGGTCCGCACTCACCAGATCATTGGAGGTCCGCACTCACCAGATCATTGGAGGTCCGCACTAACCAGATCATTGTAGGTCCGCACTCACCAGATCATTGGAGGTCCGCACTCACCAGATCATTGGAGGTCCGCACTCACCAGATCATTGGGCGTCCGCACTCACCAGATCATTGGAGGTCCGCACTCACCAGATCATTGGAGGTCCGCACTCACCAGATCATTGGAGGTCCGCACTCACCAGATCATTGGAGGACCGCACTCACCAGATCATTGGAGGACCGCACTCACCAGATCATTGGAGGACCGCACTCACCAGATCATTGGAGGACCGCACTCACCAGATCATTGGAGGACCGCACTCACCAGATCATTGGGCGTCCGCACTCACCAGATCATTGGGCGTCCGCACTCACCAGATCATTGGGCGTCCGCACTCACCAGATCATTGGGCGTCCGCACTCACCAGATCATTGGGCGTCCGCACTCACCAGATCATTGGGCGTCCGCCCTCACCAGATCATTGGGCGTCCGCCCTCACCAGATCATTGGGCGTCCGCCCTCACCAGATCATTGGGCGTCCGCCCTCACCAGATCATTGGGCGTCCGCCCTCACCAGATCATTGGGCGTCCGCCCTCACCAGATCATTGGGCGTCCGCCCTCACCAGATCATTGGGCGTCCGCCCTCACCAGATCATTGGGCGTCCGCCCTCACCAGATCATTGGGCGTCCGCCCTCACCAGATCATTGGGCGTCCGCCCTCACCAGATCATTGGGCGTCCGCCCTCACCAGATCATTGGGCGTCCGCCCTCACCAGATCATTGGGCGTCCGCCCTCACCAGATCATTGGGCGTCCTCCCTCACCAGATCATTGGGCGTCCGCCCTCACCAGATCATTGGGCGTCCGCCCTCACCAGATCATTGGGCGTCCGCCCTCACCAGATCATTGGGCGTCCGCACTCACCAGATCATTGGGCGTCCGCACTCACCAGATCATTGGGCGTCCGCACTCACCAGATCATTGGGCGTCCGCACTCACCAGATCATTGGGCGTCCGCACTCACCAGATCATTGGGCGTCCGCACTCACCAGATCATTGGGCGTCCGCACTCACCAGATCATTGGGCGTCCGCACTCACCAGATCATTAGAGATCCGCTGGGCATGAGCTGGGAGGAGAAGAATGCTGCGCTGGGTATGAGCTGGGAGAAGAAGCATGCTGCGCTGGGCATGAGCTGGGAGAAGAAGCATGCTGCGCTGGGCATGAGCTGGGAGAAGAAGCATTCTGCGCTGGGTATGAGCTGGGAGAAGAAGCATTCTGCGCTGGGCATGAGCTGGGAGAAGAAGCATGCTGCGCTGGGCATGAGCTGGGAGAAGAAGCATGCTGCGCTGGGCATGAGCTGGGAGAAGAAGCATGCTGCGCTGGGCATGAGCTGGGAGAAGAAGCATTCTGCGCTGGGTATGAGCTGGGTGAAGAAGCATTCTGCGCTGGGCATGAGCTGGGAGAAGAAGCATACTGCGCTGGGCATGAGCTGGGAGAAGAAGCATACTGCGCTGGGCATGAGCTGGGAGAAGAAGCATGCTGCGCTGGGCATGAGCTGGGAGAAGAAGCATGCTGAGCTGGGAGAAGAAGCATACTGCGCTGGGCATGAGCTGGGAGAAGAAGCATGCTGCGCTGGGTATGAGGTGGGAGAAGAAGCATGCTGCGCTGGGCATGAGCTGGGAGAAGAAGCATGCTGCGCTGGGCATGAGCGCTGGGCGTGAGCTGGGAGAAGAAGCATGCTGCGCTGGGTATGAGCTGGGAGAAGAAGCATGCTGCGCTGGGCGTGAGCTGGGAGAAGAAGCATGCTGCGCTGGGCATGAGCTGGGAGAAGAAGCATGCTGCGCTGGGCATGAGCTGGGAGAAGAAGCATGCTGCGCTGGGCATGAGCTGGGAGAAGAAGCATGCTGCGCTGGGCATGAGCTGGGAGAAGAAGCATGCTGCGCTGGGCATGAGCTGGGAGAGGAAGCATGCTGCGCTGGGCATGAGCTGGGAGAAGAAGCATGCTGCGCTGGGCATGAGCTGGGAGAAGAAGCATGCTGCGCTGGGCATGAGCTGGGATAAGAAGCATGCTGCGCTGGGCATGAGCTGGGAGAGGAAGCATGCTGCGCTGGGCATGAGCTGGGAGAAGAAGCATGCTGCGCTGGGCATGAGCTGGGAGAAGAAGCATGCTGCGCTGGGCATGAGCTGGGATAAGAAGCATGCTGCGCTGGGTATGAGCTGGGATAAGAAGCATGCTGCGCTGGGTATGAGCTGGGAGAAGAAGCATGCTGCGCTGGGCATGAGCTGGGAGAAGAAGCATGCTGCGCTGGGCATGAGCTGGGAGAAGAAGCATGCTGCGCTGGGCATGAGCTGGGAGAAGAAGCATGCTGCGCTGGGTATGAGCTGGGATAAGAAGCATGCTGCGCTGGGTATGAGCTGGGAGAAGAAGCATGCTGCGCTGGGCATGAGCTGGGAGAAGAAGCATGCTGCGCTGGGCATGAGCTGGGATAAGAAGCATGCTGCGCTGGGCATGAGCTGGGAGAAGAAGCATGCTGCGCTGGGCATGAGCTGGGAGAAGAAGCATGCTGCGCTGGGCATGAGCTGGGAGAAGAAGCATGCTGCGCTGGGTATGAGCTGGGAGAAGAAGCATGCTGCGCTGGGCATGAGCTGGGAGAAGAAGCATGCTGCGCTGGGCATGAGCTGGGAGAAGAAGCATGCTGCGCTGGGCATGAGCTGGGAGAAGAAGCATGCTGCGCTGGGTATGAGCTGGGAGAAGAAGCATGCTGCGCTGGGCATGAGCTGGGAGAAGAAGCATGCTGCGCTGGGCATGAGCTGGGAGAAGAAGCATGCTGCGCTGGGCATGAGCTGGGAGAAGAAGCATGCTGCGCTGGGCATGAGCTGGGAGAAGAAGCATGCTGCGCTGGGTATGAGCTGGGAGAAGAAGCATGCTGCGCTGGGCATGAGCTGGGAGAAGAAGCATGCTGCGCTGGGCATGAGCTGGGAGAAGAAGCATGCTGCGCTGGGCATGAGCTGGGAGAAGAAGCATGCTGCGCTGGGCATGAGCTGGGAGAAGAAGCATGCTGCGCTGGGCATGAGCTGGGAGAAGAAGCATGCTGCGCTGGGTATGAGCTGGGAGAAGAAGCATGCTGCGCTGGGTATGAGCTGGGAGAAGAAGCACCAGATCATTGGAATGACATGCACAGAGCTTGTTTTCCCACCCAAGAGAAAAAAAATGGAGTATCCTCCTCCTCTCCACTCCAGAGAACAATCCTCTATTCAGCTCTGAATCGTCCTCACTCCTAAAAGATGGTATCCATCCGCTCGCCACTTCACAGGTGGCAAGACAATACGGCTTCAGATTGCGGAGGTGTTTTAAAAAAAAGTTTATTTAACCCCCTTCATGCCAACCTAACACATTGCTGCGGCCCCGCCAGCTTGTGCTTTTTTTTCCGTGGGGCCACATATATGCATATCTACCTTCGTGCTGGGAGTGCCCCGCACGGCGCGCTCCCCGGCACAGAGATCCGGGGGTCCCACGGAGAGCCCTGGGCCCCCCGTACTAACGATTGGGACCGGAACTCCCAATTCCGGGTCACCTGTTCACTGTGCTAGCCTCTGATTGGCTATCACAATGATCAGTCACTGTGAAGCCCGCTCCTGTGTTTCTCTGTGAATGGAGGAGAGAGATGCATTGTATCTCTCTCTCTCTCTGCAGAGTTAAAAAAAAGAAAAAAAGTGTGTTTTATTTTTTTATCAATGTCAGTGTGTTTTAGGTAGGATAAAAAAAGCTAAATGCACACTATATTGTTTCTGGACTGTACTGCATACAACAAATAGCAATACACATACGTGGGATCGCTGCGATCGTCAGGAGGAGGAGAATTTTATTTTGGGTTGTTTGGTGGTACGTTATGGTAGTAGTAAGGAATATACAGCTAAATAAAATAAAAAAAGTTTTTTTTTTTTACTATTTTGGGACAGTTTTCCTTCGATAATAATAAAAAAAAAAATTCTGAGCTATCTGTTACCATTTACCGCCAAATACGAAAGCCCGATTTGTCCTGGAAAAAAAGTGCAATATAATCCACCTGGATGCACAAAGTAGTTGTGATGATATGTAGATGCTTAGGGGTTCAAATAAAAGTGACTGATAAGATAAGCCAACTGGTCTCTCACCAGCGGGGTGTGACGTCGGTCTGCTGGCTCCTTCCAATGCGTTTCGTCCTATGGGACGTCTTTATTTATTGGTCAGATACATTTTTAGTTTTTTTTAAGGTAGACTCTATACAGTAATTAAAAAAAAACACCAAGGATTGGAGTTGTATATTTATTAAACACATTGATGCATTTTTTTTTAAATGCAATGTATTATTTGCTTGTATAGCATCACTTATACTATCAGAGGAAGCTTTCTGGAGTTCAACTTTAAATTATATCCAGGTCTTGTGCGTCAGTTTTTTTTTTTTTGGCACCTGTGTCTCATTAGGGAGATTTCCCTTTACTTCCTGTTCTGTAGACTCAACAGGAAGTTAGAAGATTTTTATTTTTTTTGCAATACCTATAATTTAAAGAGGAAGTAAACCCTGATGGGTTTTACTTCCACTTTGTTTCCCTGCAAAGGTAAAGCATAATGGACTATTATGCATTGCATTGCATAGTACCCATTATGTGTCACTTACCCGACACAGGAGCCAGTGATGTCACCGGTTTCCCCTGTAGCGCAAAGCGTCCATCTTTCTTCCGGGTATCGCTGCTCCGGCGCTGTGAGTAGCCGGAGCAGCAATGACGTCACTCCGGTGCATGCGTGCGGGAGCCGTAAGTGACGGCATGTTTGCCTTCACTTGCGGCGCGCCAAGTGCGCCTGCGCTGTTGTCTACAGTGTTCATGCGCCGTAGACAGCGGTGCACTTTATTTGTAAAATATCTCCGTAACCGCGTAGGTTAACCGCTTCCCGACCGCCCACTGCATATATACGTCAGCAGAATGGCACGGGCAGGCAAAAGCACGTACATGTACGTCCCCTTTAAATGCCTGCCCGCGGGTCGCGCGCGCGCCAGCGGCGCGCTCGTGACCCGGTCGGGAGCTCCGTGACCCCGGCCGCGGACCAGCGGACCCGATCGCCGCTGGTGTCTCGCGATCGGGTCACGGAGCTGAAGAACGGGGAGAGGTCTGTGTAAACAAACCTCTCCCCGCGCTTCCTACGCTGCCTGTCATTGATCGGCTGTTCCCGGTCATCGGGAAAGCCGATCAATGACGTCAGACGTCAGCCCCGCCCCCTAATGTAAAAAAACACACACACGTCACAGCCCATAACCCCTTCCCGCCCCCTAGTGGTTAACTCTTTCACTACAACTGTCATTTATACAGGAATCAATGCATTTAAATAGCACTGATTGCTGTATAAATGACAATGGTCCCAAAAATGTGTCACAAAATGTCCGATGTGTCCGCCATAAATGTCGCAGTCACAAAAAAAAAAAAAAATCGCTGATCTATTAAAAAAATTACTAGTAAAAAAAAAATAATATTAATAAAAATGCTATAAAAACTATCCCCTATTTTGTAAACGCTATAACTTTTTGCGCAAACCAATCAATCGCTAATTGCGATTTTTTTTTTTTTTTACCAAAAAATATGTAGAAGAATACGTATCGGCCTAAACTGAGGAAAAAATTTTTTTTTTAATATATTTTTTGGGGGAAATTTATTATAGCAAAAAGCAAAAAATGTTGCATTTTTTTCAAAATTGTCGCTCTACTTTTGTTTATAGCGCAAAAAATAAAAACCGCAGGGGCGATCAAATACCACCAAAAGAAAGCTTTATTTGTGGTAAAAAAAAGACGCCAATTTTGTTTGGGAGCCGCGTCGCACGACCGCGCAATTGTCAGTTAAATCGATGCAGTGCCGAATCACAAAAAGGGGCCTGGTCCTTTGGCTGCCAATTGGTCCGGGGCTGAAGTGGTTAAGGAGATATTTCTTGGACCTACAGGTAGGTCTAAGTGGTTTGTAAGAGTTTACAACCACTTTAATAGCTATTTTTTCGGATCTTCGTTCTTGCAAATTTTCGAATTTACAAATTTTCAAATTTACAAACATACAAAATTTTTCACGTTTTAAGGGATATCCCTTCTTATGCCGTGTACACACTTTTCGACAGCAAAGGTCCGACGGAACGAATCTGTCGGACAATTCGATCGTGTGTGGGCTCCATCGGACTTTTGCTGTTGAAAATTCTGACGGACTTAAGAAATGGAACGTTATTAAATTTTCCCGCCCGAACTCTGCTGGGCCCAGTTCCTATCGAAAAATCTGCATCGTCTGTGTGCTGGTCCGAGGGACAAACAATGACGCTAGGGGCAGCTATTGGCTACTGGCTACGAACTTCCTTATTCTAATCCGGTCGTACGTCATCACGTTCTAATCCATCAGAATTTAGTGCGATTTGTGTGTGGCCAAGTCCGTTCATTCGAAAAGTCAGTCGTAACTCTGCCAAAAGACCGTCGGACCTAGTCCGTCGAAAAGTCCGCTCGTGTGTACGCGGCATTAGACAGTCATCACAGGAACCAGTGTGCCCCATTGAAAGATTTTTTTTTTTCCCTCTGATCCTGTGATAGTAGTGACTGTGGTTCATGATAAGCAATACAATGCCTTACTTCCGGGATTGAGGTGTGTGCAATGACGTCACCCACAAGCTCTGCTCCAATGCAGTTCATCACTCGATCACGTGACTTCTTCAGGGGGATTGTGTAGTTCATCACTCGATCACGTGACTTCTTCAGGGGGATTGTGTAGTTCATCACTCGATCACGTGACTTCTTCAGGGGGATTGGGTGATATTGCTCCATATTTATACTTCCCAAACTCCTGGCTTATTCTCTACCATATTCCCGGAGACCTCCTCTAATATTCTCAGGCACAACACTTGATGATTTTATTTTTAATTTTTTATGGATTTTGAGTTGCAGTGTGAATTTATTATGCTTGATATCCTCAGAAGAGCAGACAAGGAATCGTATTATTTCCTAGATTGTAGGACGGGTGTGTGACGGTGTCTTCTGTTCCTGTCCAGGTACCGGGTTTGATGGAGAGCAGTGTCTGGGTGTGCAGCTCCTGGAGCTGGGAAAGAAGAGGAGGCGGGTCCTATATGGCGACCCTCTACCCCTGTCCAGGAAAAGTTGCCTATCCTGGCTCGGCTTTAGTGCAGAAGGTAAGAAGAACTAAAGTATATGGAATACAAAATAGTCCGCTTATAGTCCAAACTTTATCAACAAGGTTCTAGATGCACATTAAGGTAGAGAACTTCTTCTTTTTTTTTGGCACACATGAAGAAAAAAAATAATTATTGGTCTGAAGTATTTAGTTAAAACCCCCAAACATTATATTTTCTGAGAGCAGATACCCCGGAGAATAAAATGGTGGTAGTTTACAATTTTTTTTTTTTATATTGCACTATATTAGTTTTATAGTTGTAGAAGAATTCCAGGCATGGCTGTAATATACATAAAGTCATGCTCAAAAGTTTGCATACCCTGGCAGAAATTGTGACATTTTTGCATTAACCGGTTCCCGACCGGCGCACGACGATATACGTCGGCAGAATGGCACGGACAGGCAGGAGGGGCGTATATATAAGTCCCTCCTTTAAGCCGTCCCTGCCATCAGGAGCGCGCCGGTCGGGACCCCCGTGAGGCCGGTCGCAGGTCCTGCGGACTTGATCGCAGCGGGGACCCCCGCGATCGTCTCACGGGAAGGCAGAACGGGGAGATGCGAAATAGACAGCATCTCCCCGTTCTGCCTAGAAACTAGTGATGCCGATCTCTGCTCCCTGTGATTGGAGCAGAGATCAGCATTCACTAGCTGACAGCCACACCCCCCCACAGTAAGAAACACACCTCTAGGCATACTTAACCCCTACACTGCCCCCTTGTGGTTAACCCCTTCACTGCCATTGTCATTTATACAGGAATCAATGCATTTAAAATAGCATTGATTGCTGTATAAATGACAATGGTCCCAAAAAAATGTGTCAAAAATGTCCGATGTGTCCGCCTAATGTCGCAGTCACAATAAAAATCGCTGATCGCCGTCATTACTAATAAAAAAATAAATTATTAATAAAAATGCTATAAAACGATCCCCTATTTTGTAAACCCTATAACTTCTGCGCAAACCAATCAATAATCGCTTATTGCGATTTTTTTTACCAAAAATATGTAGAAGAATACGTATCGGCCTAAACTGAGGAAAAAAACATGTTTTTATACATTTTTGGGGGATATTTATTATAGCAAAAAATAAAAAATAATGCGTTTTTTTCAAAATTGTCGCTCTTTTTTGTTTATAGCGCAAAAAATAAAAACCGCAGGGGCAATCAAATATCACCAAAAGAAAGCTCTATTTGTGGGAAAAAAAGGACGTCAATTTTGTTTGGGAGCCACGTCGCACGACCGCGCAATTGTCAGTTAAAGCGACGCAGTGCCGAATCGCAAAAAGGGGCCTGGTCCTTTGGCTGCAAATTGGTCCGGGGCTGAAAGTGGTTAATATTGAAAATCTGACTGATCATGCCAAAAAAAATGTCTTTTATTTAACTATAGCAATCACATGAAGCCATTTATTATCACATATTGCCCGAATGGCCCTGATAAGTTTTCACACCCTAGAATGTTTGGCCTTGGTGCAGACACATAAGGTGGCACACACAGGGGGGTAAAATGGCAATTAAAGGTTACAGTTCTCACACTTGTGGCTTTTTAAATCACAATTAGTGTCTGTGCATAAATAGTCAATGAGTTTGTTGGCTCTCACTTGGATACGCAGGCTAGACACTGAGCCATGAGGAGGTAGAAAAGAACAGTCAAAAGACCTGCGTAACAAGGTAAGGAAACTTTACAAAGATGGAAAAGGATATAAAAAGATACCCAAAGCCTTGAACATGCCAGTCAGTACTGTTTAAACCCTTATTAAGAAATTGAAAATTGGGGGCTCTTTCGATAACCAAGCCAAGGTCAGGTAGACCAAGAAAGATTGCATTGCAGCCACAACTGGTGGAAGATTTGCTCAGGATAGAAAGAAAACCCCCCCCACAGGTAATCTTTAGGAGAAATACAGGCTGCTCTACAAAAAGACGGTGTGGTTGTTTTTAAGGAGCACAATACGATGATACTTGAACAAAAAAGAGCTGCACGGTTGAGCTGCCAGAAGGGAGTCTTTACTGCGCCAATGCCACAAAAAAATCCCAATGAGGCGTGTCAAGGTGTTGTTGGGCATATTGTACCCAGGCTTTTCTGTGACACTTGTACAGTAAAGACTTCTTTCTGGCAACCTGACCATGCAGCTCTTTTTTGTTCAAGTATCATCGTATTGCCCTCCTTTAAAAACGACCTTTTTCCAGAGCAGCCTCTATTTCTCCTGAGGTTACCTGTGGGGGGGGGGGGGGGGGGGGGGGGGGGGGGGGGGGGGGGGGGGGGGGGGGGGGTTTTTTCTTTGTATCCTGAACAATTCCTGTGGCAGTTGTGGCTGAAATCTTTCTTGGTCTACCCGACCTTGGCTTGGTATCGAGAGATCCTCAAATTTTCCACTTCTTAAAGGGGTTGTAAAGCTAAAGAATTTTTTGGCAATATCTGATCTATATGCTATATAGATCATGAATCTAGCTGTTATTTCTGCCAAAATGTTTTATTTACCTGTTAGATAAATAGGCTTTATCAGCACTTCCTTCCTTCTTTCTTCTCTGTATGTTCTTGTTTTCAAAGGTGCTCCCTGCAGCAACGTCACAGCTTCAAAGGAACCACAATTCCCTTGATACTTGGCGTCATCGCGCATGCGCAGTGTCGCTTTTTTGCTGTGTGACGACGAACCTGAGCCACACTTCCACTTCAGCAAAAAAGGGGGCGGAGTAAAGGCGGGGCTGTGCTGAGATGGTCATTCAGATTACAATAGCGAGGCACGGGAGGCGGAACTACAGCGTCTTAGACACGCCCGCGGCTCCCCAGCCTCCCGTGCCTGTTAACGCACACAGCGTCTCCCCGCAGGGATGTAGTTCCAAGGGAGAGGGCGAGCGCGCTGACTAACCCCCAGCCAGAACGGCTCGGATGATGGGGGCAAGCTTCTAGAGGAGGAACAGGAAGTTGAAAATTCACACACAGATAAAAAGCATTTACAAAGGAAAAGGTAAAGTGAACCAACAGTACACTTCCTTAAAGGAACATATTTAGAAAATAAAAAACGACCTTTAGTATTTACAGTACTGACTGGCATATTCAAGGCTTTTGATATCTTTTTATATCCTTTTCCATCTTTGTGAAGTTTCATTGCCTTGTTACGCAGGTCTTTTGATTGTTCTTTCCTACCTCCTCATGGCTCAGTGTCTAGCCTGCTTAGTGCATCCATGTGAGAGATAACAAACTCATTGACTATTTATACACGGACACTAATTGTGATTTTAAAAAGCCACAAATGTGGGAAATTAACCTTTTAATTGCCATTTTAACCTGTGTGTGTGCCGCCTTCTGTGTCTTCTGAGCACAACTGTAAATACATTGTTCCAGCTTGGACCAATATACCTTATGGTATTTACCATGGCTGTGGAATCCCTCTAGAAGCTGGAAATCACTGTATGGACACCACCGCTGATCACTACTACATCACTACTACAGTGATCTCCACTAGCTTCCAGGTCTTCCCTGCTTACTGAACACAGGAAATCGGCTGATCGGCACGGGCGCCATTCAGAGAATGCTTCGCATTTTCAACATTCAAGCACTTCATGAGTAATCTCTCTCACTTTGTTTTACACTTTGTTTTATACCCAGCGATTTTCAACACTTAAAGCGGTTCTGCACACACCTCATTTACTAAATCTCTTTGCCTTCCAAATCAGGCAAAGAGTACTAAATGAAATGTGTTTTTTTTTTTTTCACTTACCTTGTAATTGCTGCTCTGTCTCTTCAGGGGGGGGCGGGGTTTGTGCGTCGATCCTCGTCATGCCGCACTGTCTCCTGGGATCTGGTGTCATTGATCCCAGGAGTCAGTGCGGTCATCCGCCGAAATCTCGCGAGATTTACGGGGCTCTCGCGAGATTTCGGCGAACGTGAGCTACACTTTGCCGTTACTGCGCACGCGCGAGATCGGCGCATTAACGGCGGTGCATGCTGGGCCATAGAAGGTGCCTGTGTGGTTTCACATGCCCACAGGCAAGATGGCACCCAGCAGCAACACTTTTTATAAGTGTTTATTTTTGACGAAAACCGGCAGCAGTTCGCTCTGAAAACGGAACACGTGAGTTCTCATTGCACAAAAAAAAAACATTAGACCGTGTCATTCCACTTTAGGCACTTTATGAGCAATTAACCTTGTCAATGTTTGGATACATAGTTTTTTTTTTTTTTTTTTTTTTTTTGCATTATTATTTGAGCGCTGCCCAATCACTTTTTTCTTTCTATTATAAGGTTGGCCTATCACCTTTTGCTGTGCTAGCTGCTATCTTTTTTTTTTTTTTTTTTTGAGCGCTCATACAATTTTTTTAGCTGTGTTTTTATTTTTTTTTTTTTTCAATATGGACAAGTATTTACGTAAAATGTGAAGTTGCATGAAGATTTGACTTTCACATAAAATAATAATTCAGAAATGGACAGAGTATATCGTTTTCTTGTAGCGCCATCTCAGCATTCAAGTGCATTTCAGCCAATGGCCACAAGGTGGCGAAATGATATTGGCCTATGGATTTGTTCCATTTTGGCTGATGGTGATGT
>CM053038.1:41182384-41272384 GCA_028564925.1 Lithobates sylvaticus | reverse complement strand
GGAGGGTCTATGTGAAGAGAGAGGGGGAGTTCCCCTTTAACTTCTTACAAGGAGAATGAATGGCGCTGGAGGGACGGACAGGTCAGAATGGAATGATAGAAAGTCCATATAATAAACATTCATCATGAAACCCGAGCAACATTAGCAGCAGATCCCCCCCCCCCCCCCCATAGAGTAAAGCAGACGCAAGGGGGCGCCAGACTAAGTGTAGCAATGGAAGTAAAGTCATTTATTAACCACTTGCCGCCCGCCCTATAGCCAAAAGACGTCGGCAAAGTGGTTTCAAAATCCTGACCGGACGTCATAGGACTGCGTGCCCCCGGGGGCGCGCATCGCGGCGATCGTTGTTGCGGGGTGTCAGTCTGACACCCCGCAACAACGATCTTGGTAAAGCGTGTCCAACGGAGACTCTTTACCACGTGATCAGCCGTGTCCAATCACGGCTGATCACAGTGTAAATAGGAAAAGCCGGTCTGTCAGACATGAGTAGAGGAGAGCCGATCGACTGCTCATCTGACAGGGGGGGTCTGTGCTGATCGATTATCAGCGCAGCCCCCCCGAGGATGCCCACACTGGACCACCAGGGATGCCCAGCACCAGGTATGCCACCCTAGACCACCAGGGATGACACACAGTGCCCACAATGGATGCTAATCAGTGCCCACAATGGATGCCAATCAGTGCCCACAATGGATGCCAATCAGTGCCCACAGTGGGCATCACTGATTGGCATGCATTATTGTTTGGCACTGATTGGCATCCATCAGTACAAAACAAACAAATACAATGCCGCCTATCAGTGTCCATCTGTGCCACCTATCAGTGTCCATCTGTGCCGCCTATCCATGCCCATCTGTGCCGCCTATCGGTGTCCATCTGTGCCGCCTATCCATGCCCATCTGTGCCGCCTATCCATGCCCATCTGTGCCGCCTATCCGTGCCCATCTGTGCCGCCCATCTGTGCCGCCCATCTGTGCCGCCTATCCGTGCCCATCTGTGCCGCCTATCAGTGCCGCCTATCAGTGCCCATCTGTGCCGCCTATCAGTGCCCATCTGTGCCGCCTATCAGTGCCCATCTGTGCCGCCTATCAGTGCCCATCTGTGCCGCCTGTCCGTGCCGCCTGTCCGTGCCCATCTGTGCCGCCTGTCCGTGCCCATCTGTGCCGCCTGTCCGTGCCCATCTGTGCCGCCTGTCCGTGCCCATCTGTGCCGCCTATCCGTGCCACCTCATCGGTGCCACTTCATCGGTGCCACCTCATCGGTGCCACCTCATTAGTGCCCGTCAGTGAAGCAGAAAACTTACTTATTTACAAAGTTTTGAAACTGAAACAAAACAAAAAAAACATATTTTTTTTTCAAAATTTTCGGTCTTTTTTTATTTTTTTAGCAAAAAATAAAAATCCCAGAGGTGATCAAATACCACCGAAATAAATCTCTATTTGTGGGAACAAAATGATAAAAATGTAGTTTGGGTACAGTGTAGCATGAGGGGCGTCACTTCCGGTCCCGGTGGTCCCACGCTCCATGTTGGTCGCTGCTGCCTTCCGCCAGCGTCCCCCCCCCCCGAATCCCTTCCTGGATACAGCGGCGGCGGTATACACCTTGGACCGGGCAGGTGACCCCGGCATTGCGAGCTGCCAAGGCCATTTACATACAGGTGTGCCTGTTTGCTCTTTTTAACTGCTTCAGCCCGGGAAGGATTTACTCCCCTTCCTGACCAGGCCATGTTTTTGCGATACGGCACTGCGCCGCTTTTGCACCCAAACAAAATCGATGTGTTTTTTTTTGATTGTATATGTCTCTCTATCTAGTTCAAATCTACACAGAACCAATCAGTAAAAGGAACAGCAAAGTATTTTCTTATTCTTCTTCCTTTATCGGTCTCTCCTTCATCTCTCTCCCATCCAGGAACAATACTGGAGGTCACAAATCTTCACCAATTACTTTGACCATTTGTCTAAGAGTGGATATGAATGGGATGAGAACGCCAAGATGGAGGTCCAGAAGGAGCAGCAGGAACTGTTAATGAAGATGTTTGCGGTAAGCTGAACCTACTGACTGATACATATGAGTTGTGTTTATCCCCCTCCATGACCCGAGGTCATTCATTTCTAGACGCGGAACTCCCAAATATAGTAGAATCAATTAAAGCTCAACATCTTTAACTCTTTGTAAGCCTCAATTGAGGTTTGACTCAGGGATGCGCCAGGTGAAATTGATGGTTGGGAGGTGCAGGGAAGGTGTTGGTGGGCGGGGTGAGTAGTGCAGGGAAGGTGTAGGTGGGCGGGGTGAGTAGTGCAGGGAAGGTGTAGGTGGGTGGGGTGAGTAGTGCAGGGAAGGTGTAGGTGGGCGGGGTGAGTAGTGCAGGGAAGGTGTAGGTGGGAGGGGTGAGTAGTGCAGGGAAGGTGTAGGTGGGCGGGGTGAGTAGTGCAGGGAAGGTGTAGGTGGGCGGGATGAGTAGTGCAGGGAAGGTGTAGGTGGGCGGGGTGAGTAGTGCAGGGATGGTGTAGGTGGGCGGGGTGAGTAGTGCAGGGAAGGTGTAGGTGGGCGGGATGAGTAGTGCAGGGAAGGTGTTGGTGGGCGGGTTGAGTAGGGAAGGTGTAGGTGGGCGGGGTGAGTAGTGTAGGGAAGGTGTAGGTGGGCGGGTTGAGTAGTGCAGGGAAGGTGTCGGTGGGTGGGATGAGTAGTGCAGGGAAGGTGTCGGGGAAGGTGAGTAGTGCAGGGAAGGTGTCGGTGGGCGGGGTGAGTAGTGCAGGGAAGGTGTAGGTGGGCGGGGTGAGTAGTGCAGGGAAGGTGTAGGTGGGCGGGGTGAGTAGTGCAGGGAAGGTGTCGGTGGGCGGGGTGAGTAGTGCAGGGAAGGTGTCGGTGGGCGGGGTGAGTAGTGCAGGGAAGGTGTCGGTGGGCGGGGTGAGTAGTGCGGGGAAGGTGTCGGTGGGCGGGGTGAGTAGTGCGGGGAAGGTGTCGGTGGGCGGGGTGAGTAGTGCGGGGAAGGTGTCGGTGGGCGGGGTGAGTAGTGCAGGGAAGGTGTCGGTGGGCGGGGTGAGTAGTGCAGGGAAGGTGTCGGTGGGCGGGGTGAGTAGTGCAGGGAAGGTGTCGGTGGGCGGGATGAGTAGTGCAGGGAAGGTGTAGGTGGGCGGGGTGAGTAGTGCAGAGAAGGTGTCGGTGGGCGGGGTGAGTAGTGCAGGGAAGGTGTCGGTGGGCGGGGTGAGTAGTGCAGGGAAGGTGTCGGTGGGCGGGGTGAGTAGTGCAGGGAAGGTGTCGGTGGGCGGGGTGAGTAGTGCAGGGAAGGTGTCGGTGGGCGGGGTGAGTAGTGCAGGGAAGGTGTCGGTGGGCGGGGTGAGTAGTGCAGGGAAGGTGTCGGTGGGCGGGGTGATTACCTATGAATAGAACCTGTGGATTTCCTGTAGTAGTAAATTGATAATTGGCACCTAAGCTCACTCCAGCCAATCAAGGGGGAGTTCTCTATTTTATCCTATTAGATGAAGTGCCCCGCGCTACACGTCCTTTGACCCCCAGAGAACGGTCTATTCTGTTGTTGCCCCTCTTTGGCGCCCATGTCGGGGTAAACATCTTCTCTCTGTCTCCCTCCTTTCCCTGTAGCTGTCCTGCAAACTGGAGCGTGAATTCCGCTGCATGGAACTGGCCGAGTCCATGACTCACAACGTGATGAATTTGGCCATTAAGTACGCCTCGCGCTCCAAGAGACTAATCCTCGCCCAGCGGCTCAGCGAGCTGGCCCTGGAGAAGGCGGCCGAGCTGGCGTCTGCACAGGAGGAGGAAGAAGAGGAGGAGGAGGAGGAAGATTTCCGCAGCAGGCTGAATGCCGGGTAATTGCTCTCTGAATTGTACAGAAAGAAATTCATTTTTTTATCTGGTGTGACCTCCATGGAAAGGGGCTGAAAGGGGACCCCCCCCCCCAATCAGTCTAGATGTACGGAACGGGGAGGTTTGCCATTCATCTGTACACATGTCTGTTTTTATTTTATTTTATTCTACACTGTTGCTTTTAATCTTTTTCTTTGATCCTAAACTAAGCCCCTAATCCCCCCCCCCCCCCCCCCAGTGTGTTTGGTATGTCTGATCGCTCTTCTTCCTCCGCAGTCACAAATTTGCCCCGTTGGGTGCGCCGTCCTGTTTTACCATTCCTTGTGCTGCCAACATAGAAAAGTCTATTATATTTATTGGTTTTATACTTTTCTTTTACAATCCTTCAGTGGCTTCCTGGTCTCTGGCCTGTGCCGAAATGATGTCTTACATCCCAAGAGTCTTCATGGGGGGGAGGGGCTTTCTCAGCTAAGCACACCCCCTCCTACCTGCATGCCTGAGCTAAGGGCAAATGGATTCCAGAAATGTAAATGCTACGTGAATCATCTGCCCTCACTCAAGCGGATGGATGAGGCAGTTACCGTATATACTCGAGTATAAGCCGAGTTTTTCAGCACATTTTTTTGTGCTGAAAGTGCCCCCCTCGGCTTATACTCGAGTCAAGCACTTTTCTGCAGCAAAAAAAAAAATTTCCGACCCGACTTTGGGGCCCCGTATCTCGGGGCCACTTGGGTCTAGGAATCCCATTTAGGGGATTTTTGGTGTGCCAACCCGGTGGACCTAGCACTATAACATATCCAAATATGGGGTTCCTAGCCCTAAGTGGCCTCGAGATACGGGGCCCCAAAGTCGGTTCGGAAAATGTCATTCTCTGCTGCAGAAAAGTGCTTGACATTTTCTGACCCGAATTTGGGGCCCCATATCTCGGGGAAACTTGGAGCTAGGAACCCCAAATTTGGCATTCAAACCCAGTTGAACTAGCACTACAACATATCCAAAGATGGGGTTTCCTAGCACTAAGTGACCCCAAGATACAGGGCCCCAAATCGGTCAACTGTGTCCATCTGCATGGGCACAGTGAGGCTGCAAATGGGCATCTTGACCCTCTTTTCCACTTACAGTAGCTGCGCATTTCTCACCCTAGGCTTATACTCGAGTCAATACGTTTTCCCAGTTGTTTGTGGTAAAATTAGGTGCCTCGGCTTATATTCGGGTCGGCCTATACTCGAGTATATACGGTAACTCTGGCGGAGATGCGCTCTCTACCTCTCTGAACCGTTGTCTTGGCTCTTGATTGGATAGATTGATAGCAGCGCAGCCATTGGCTCCTGCCGCTGTCAATAAAATCCAATAATGTGGGTGTAAACCCACAGATCCCGGTTCTGTCAGGGGAGAGGAGACAGATCGTGTGTTCATACTAAGTATGAACAGCAATCTCTCTCTCCTCCTAGGCAGTCCCCCCCCCCCCCCCCCTACAGTTAAAACACATCCAGGGAACACAGTTAACCCCTTGATCGCCCCCTAGTGTTAACCCCTTCCCTGCCAGTGACTTTTTTACAAAGTAATCAGTGCATTTTTATAGCACTGATCGTTGTGTAAATGTCAATGGTCCCAAAAATGTGTCAAAAGTGTCCAATATGTCCGCCGCAATATCGTAGTCCCAATAAAAATCGCAGATCGCCACCATTGCTAGTAAAAAAAAAAAAAAATGCCATAAATCTATCCCCTATTTTGTAGATGCTATAAGTTTTTGTGCAAACCAATCGATATACGCTTATTGCAATTTTTATTTTTATTTTTTTACCAAAAATAATGTAGAATAATACATATCGGCCTAAACTGATGAAAACATTTTGTTTCTTTTGATAAAAAATGTGGGATATTTTTTTTTTGTTTCATGGGATATTTATTATAGCAAAAAGTAAAAGATATTGTGTTTTCAAGATTGTCGCTCTTCCTTTGTTTATAGCGCAAAAAATAAAAACCGCAGAGGCGATCGAATACCACCAAAAGAAATCTTTATTTGTGGGGGGGGGGGGGGGGGGGGGGGGGGGACGTCAGTTTTTTGTTTGTGTACAACGTCGCACGACCGCGCAATTCAGTTTAAAGCGACGCAGTGCCGTATGGCAAAAAAAATGGCCCGGTCATTGAGCAGCCGAATCTTCCGGGGCTGAAGTGGTTAAATTGTGTTTTTCCCGGTTTAACCACAAAGGACCAGGCCCCTTTTTGCGATTCGGCACTGCGTCGCTTTAACTGACAATTGCGCGGTCGTGCGACGCGGCTCCCAAACAAAATTGGCGTCCTTTTTTTCCCACAAATGGAGCTTTCTTTTGGTGGTATTTGATCGCCCCTGCGGTTTTTATTTTTTGCGCTATAAACAAAAATAGAGCGACAATTCTGAAAAAAATGCAATATTTTTTTACTTTTTGCTATAATAAATATCCCCAAAAAATATATTAAAAAAACGTTTTTTTCCCTCAGTTTAGGCCGATACGTATTCTTCTACATATTTTTGGTAAAAAAAAACGCAATTAGCGATTATTGATTGGTTTGCGCAAAAGTTATAGGGTTTACAAAATAGGGGATAGTTTTTTATAGCATTTTTATTAATAATTTATTTCTTTTTTTACTAGTAATGGCGGCGATCAGCGATTTTTATTGTGACTGCGACATTATGGCGGGCACATCGGACATTTTTGACACATTTTTGGGACCATTGTCATTTATACAGCAATCAGTGCTATTTAAATGCATTGATTCCTGTATAAATGACACTGGCAGTGAAGGGGTTAACCACTAGGGGGAGGGGAGGGGTTATGGGCTGTGACGTGTGTGTGTGTGTGTGTGTGTTTTTTTACATTAGGGGGCGGGGCTGACGTCTGACGTCATTGACAGGGAACAGCCAATCAATGACAGGCAGTGTAGGAAGCGCGGGGAGAGGTTTGTTTACACAGACCTCTCCCCGTTCTTCAGCTCTGTGACCCGATCGCGGGACACCAGCGGCGATCGGGTCCGCCGGTCCCATGGCCGGGGTCACGGAGCTCCCGACCGGGTCGCGAGTGCGCCGCCGCCGGCGCGCGCGCGACCCACGGGCAGGCAATTGCAAAATCACGTTTTATATACGGGATTTTGCCTGCCCGTGCCATTCTGCCGCAGTATATCTGCGTGAGGCGGTCGGGAAGCGGTTAAATCGCGTTTTTCCCGGTTTAACCAACATTTTTAGTTTCTTGCACCTCGTCCCTAAATCCACAGATCACATTGATGAGATTAGTCTGTTAATGTAATTCCACTAATGAGAAGAAACAAAAAGCTTTAATCCTCAAATAAGATGGACGCGTGGCTTCCATTGCGTCCAGCGGCTTCTGCTCTCAGTGAATTGGGGATTAGCGGTAAATCTGTATTTAGTTAATGTTGTTTTAAATGATCTCTAATCAAAGCGGTTGTGTCAGTGTTCCCGTCTTCACGTTTTCTATCAGTCCGTCTATCTGTAACGCTTCGTCTTCTGAAACCAATCCCCCTGCAGCAGCGGACATCCGGCATGAGTGAGCGGAGGAGAAGTTGGAAGTGCAGGGGGGGGGGGGGGGGGGGCACAGGGGGATCGGAGTTGCAGAGGAAGGGGATCCTGCAGACGAGAGGGGGTTGATCAGGAAGGGAGTGGCAATCCCTGAAACCAGTCCCCCTGTGCCTCCCCCTGCAGCAGCTGACAGCTAGCAGGTGGGAGAGGAGGAGGAGCTGGCAGTGCTGGGGGGGGGGGCACAGAGGGAGGAGAGGGGCTAATCAGGAAGTGGGAGGGCAGTCCCTGAAACCGACCCCCCTCCCCCCCCCGTGCCTCCCCCTGCAGCAGCTGAAAGTCGGCAGGAGGAAGTGGAGGAGATTGGAGGCTGTAGAGGGGCAACTGCCTGCACCATAAAGCTGTCCGGACCCTCTCTTGTTGAACTGATGGGGTCCGGGCCCCATACAAGAAAGCCTATGCTAACCCTTTTATCGGCTGCCCTGGTTGACAGAAATCAATCAATTGATTGACTTCTGACAAAGGCGCATGGAATACAGAATACAATAGGGGGGGGGAGGGGATTCCTACATCCACCTTGTTTGTGTGGAAGGAGGAATCTGATGCCGGCAAGACCACCCATGGATGGAATTTTGGGGATGGGGGGTTGGTCTGTACCTGCAGGACAGGTTCCCTTTTAAACATTTCTTAAGCTGGACATACATTGTAGGAAATTCGTTCTGTGAGCGATCCTGTTGGCCTCTTCCTGTCTGATATCCTGCAATTAATAGATTGAAGGAGCCGGAAAATTGTCAGCCAAGCAGCACCTTTCATCCAATCAGATGCCGCTGCAGCTTGGGGACTCGGACAGGCCGGCTGTCGCAATGCAATCCCTGCAACTGGGGATTGGTCCGTCCCTGCTGTATAGTGCTGTATAGTGCTGTATAGTGCTGTATAGAGCTGTATAGTGCTGTATAGAGCTGTATAGTGCTGTATAGAGCTGTATAGTGCTGTATAGAGCTGTATAGTGCTGTATAGAGCTGTATAGTGCTGTATAGTGCTGTATAGAGCTGTGTAAAGCTGTGTAGAGCTGTGTAGAGCTGTGTAGAGCTGTATAGAGCTGTGTAGAGCTGTGTAGAGCTGTATAGAGCTGTGTAGAGCTGTGTAGAGCTGTATGGTGCTGTATAGTGCTGTATAGTGCTGTATAGTGCTGTATAGAGCCTTTATAGTGCTGTATAGAGCTGCATAGAGCTGCATAGTGCTGTATAGTGCTGTATAGAGCCTTTATAGAGCCTTTATAGAGCTGTATAGTGCTGTATAGTGCTGTATAGTGCTGTATAGTGCTGTATAGAGCTGTATAGTGCTGTATAGAGCTGTATAGTGCTGTATAGAGCTGTATAGTGCTGTATAGAGCTGTATAGTGCTGTATAGTGCTGTATAGAGCTGTATAGTGCTGTATAGAGCTGTATAGAGCTGTATAGTGCTGTATAGAGCTGTATAGTGCTATATAGAGCTGTATAGTGCTGTATAGTGCTGTATAGAGCTGTATAGTGCTATATAGAGACTTGTATAGAGCTGTATAGTGCTGTATAGAGCTGTATAGTGCTGTATAGAGCTGTATAGTGCTGTATAGTGCTGTATAGAGCTGTATAGTGCTGTATAGTGCTGTATAGAGCTGTATAGTGCTGTATAGAGCTGTATAGTGCTGTATAGAGCTGTATAGAGCTGTATAGTGCTGTATAGTGCTGTATAGTGCTGTATAGTGCTGTATAGAGCTGTATAGTGCTGTATAGTGCTGTATAGAGCTGTATAGTGCTGTATAGAGCTGTATAGTGCTGTATAGAGCTGTATAGAGCTGTATAGTGCTGTATAGTGCTGTATAGAGCTGTATAGTGCTGTATAGTGCTGTATAGTGCTGTATAGTGCTGTATAGAGCTGTATAGTGCTGTATAGAGCTGTATAGTGCTGTATAGAGCTGTATAGAGCTGTATAGTGCTGTATAGAGCTGTGAAACGGGTTATAATCATATTGTCACCTTTCTACTTCATCCTCCCAGATACAGCCGGACGGCCACAGAGTGGGGCAACTCACGTGCAAAACAACCTGAAGAAGTGGAAGACGCGGAGATGATGGAGGGCGAGGGCGGAGAGGAGGAGGAGCCCGAGGAGCCCCCTGAACCCCCCAGACTGGGCAGAGCAGGTCTGTGGCTGGGAATTACTCCAATGAGGGGACACTATTCCCAATGTTGAGGGCACGCGGCCTGGTACGGTTCAGGGGGGGGGGGGGGTGCTCGGTCGTCCCCACCCCCTTTCCTGACTGGCCGGGCTGCGTGCTCGGATAAGGGTCTGGTACGGATATTGGGGGGGACCCCCACGCCGTTTTTTAGGCATAGGGGGTTCCCCTTAAATTTCATACCAGACCTAAGGGCCTGGTATGCTCTTGGGGGGGAACCCATGCCGGTTTTTTATTTAAAATTTGGCGTGGAGTTCCCCCTCGAGAGCTGATTATTCTGTGATTTGGCCACGGCCAAAGTCGCCTGGCCTGGGGGGCGACTTGAAGTTGTGTTGAAGTCGCCCCAAGTCGCGCTGTGATTCATACTCAAGTTGTGTCCAAGTTGCCTCCCAAAGTCGCGCTGGAAGTCGTGTTGCCCCTCTGTGAATGGACTCTTACAGGGATTGTCTGTAATTTGCTGACAAGCTCTGAGAGATCCTAACAATGGCAGAGAACCATTGAAAGAGCAGGGCGGGGGGGGGGGGGCATGTGGATTCTGGGGGAGTTCTGATGTTTTGCAAGAAGGTTTTTTTTATTTTTTTTTTATTACATTTTTTTCATTTATAGCTGGATAGTTTACATACATATAGAATATATTAGTATCAGACAGGACTTCTGCAATTTAGTTTCCCTCAAGGCAATTGTGAAAAGCCACTTCTGTGCCCCCCAGTGGGCAGGCAACCCACACAAAGTGAAACAAAACCAGAGAGGGGCACAGAAAAGTTTTTTTTCCCAATTGGTGGGTGGGAGGGGGGGGGGGGGGGTTGGGGTTTGGAATGGGGGTTGTCGGAGCCGTTTAGTCATAGAGTCGGAGTCGGAGTCCTGGTATATTTTGTTCAGCTAAAATATTTTATGTCTTTGTTACCTTTTCTCCTTCGCAGCGTTGAATCCTTTTAGCAAAAATGTCACCTCACCGGAGCAGCCAACCGCCAAATCCGGTAATTGTTTTCTATTCGTTTTTATTTTTAATTTTTTTTAATACTTTAACTGATTACCCAATCACGTGTGTGTATTTAACTCTCGTCTCTGTAGGTGCGATTGTGTCCAGCAATCAGGGCAGAGTGAACCCCTTCAAGGTACTATTTCTTTTCATTATTTTTCTGTTTTGGATCTTTATTTTCGGTTCAGTATGATTGAACTAAATGTGTACAAAATCTGGTGCTTTTTTTTTATTGGTATCCTGAGCGGGGTCCTAGACCATACCCAGGTAACCCAAGCAGGGTCCTAGACCACACCCAGGCAACCCAAGCAGGGTCCTAGACCACACCCAGGTAACCCAAGCAGGGTCCTCGACCACACCCAGGTAACCCAAGCAGGGTCCTAGACCACACCCAGGTAACCCAAGCAGGGTCCTCGACCACACCCAGGTAACCCAAGCAGGGTCCTCGACCACACCCAGGTAACCCAAGCAGGGTCCTCGACCACACCCAGGTAACCCAAGCAGGGTCCTCGACCACACCCAGGTAACCCAAGCAGGGTCCTCGACCACACCCAGGTAACCCAAGCAGGGTCCTAGACGTGTTTCGTCTGGCTTGACGTCGTCGGGGATGACCGGGAATGATAGTAATGTCGAGCACTTATTGGCCATGTGACTGTGCTGATCAGCGAGAAGCGCATCTGAGGTGGCTTCTTCTGGTAAGGTGTCCTAGAAGATAGAAGAGTTGGTCACGCTGACCAATGAGCACTTGTCGTTGTGAATATTATGATGGGTACTCACTCTGAGGCCGCTGTATATTTACACGTTGTACGGACCACTACATTGCCAGCATGGGGCGCCATGGAGTTTTCATTTTTTCATAAAAAAGGTGAACCCTTTAAGAACAAACCAACACATTTTGGGGTTCTGAGGGACTTTCTCTCCATCAGGGTTTAGGCTGTTTGGTGGGAGAAATAAGCTTGAATGTTTTTAAATGATTGAGCGCCAGAATTCTGCAGCACCTGTCCGTGTGACTTCCCCTCCCAGGCCTACAGGTGAGTCGGACCCAGGTATGTAGATCTGCCTGTGCTCTGGTGAGGAGATCCTGAAAACCTGCCCTGCGGTGAGCCTCTTGTGAGCGCCATGGCGGGCGGGGGGGGAGGGGCTCTGTGTCGGGTGATATTGGTGTGTTTGATTTCTGTTCCTCTGGAAATAATCTCAGTGATTTTATTAGTCTGGGAGATGTCAGCGGGAGGATGACTCATCCTATCACCCTGAAGCCATCGCATTTCCACCCTCCGAGACGTCAGCGGGCGATCTTGTCAGCAGACGGCTGCGTCACAACATCTCTTGTCCGTTCATTTAAAGCTGAACGTTGGGCAGACGGCGTTCAGATGAAATACATATATATATATATATATATATATATATATATATAATATATATATATATATATATATATATATATATACATATAGGGAAGATGTTCTCCCTGCCTAAGGATTTATATTTCTGTCCATCCAGTCCTGAGTTTTACCCAGCCCCGGGACACAGTACACTCAGCTAATGACACCACTTACAGTTTAGGAGTACATTGGTGGGGGATGGTGTTCTTGGGGTCATAGGACCTCCATGTATGACGGTGGGGGATGGTGTTCTTGGGGTCATAGGACCTCCATGTATGACGGTGGGGGATGGTGTTCTTGGGGTCATAGGTCCTCCATGTATGATGGTGGGGGATGGTGTTCTTGGGGTCATAGGACCTCCATGTATGACGGTGGGGGATGGTGTTCTTGGGGTCATAGGACCTCCATGCATGACGGTGGGGGATGGTGTTCTTGGGGTCATAGGACCTCCATGTATGACGGTGGGGGATGGTGTTCTTGGGGTCATAGGACCTCCATGTATGACGGTGGGGGATGGTGTTCTTGGGGTCATAGGTCCTCCATGTATGATGGTGGGGGATGGTGTTCTTGGGGTCATAGGACCTCCATGTATGACGGTGGGGGATGGTGTTCTTGGGGTCATAGGACCTCCATGTATGATGGTGGGGGGATGGTGTTCTTGGGGTCATAGGACCTCCATGTATGACGGTGGGGGATGGTGTTCTCGGGGTCATAGGTCCTCCATGTATGACGGTGGGGGATGGTGTTCTTGGGGTCATAGGTCCTCCATGTATGATGGTGGGGGATGGTGTTCTTGGGGTCATAGGTCCTCCATGTATGATGGTGGGGGATGGTGTTCTTGGGGTCATAGGACCTCCATGTATGACGATGGGGGATGGTGTTCTTGGGGTCATAGGACCTCCATGTGTGACGGTGGGGGATGGTGTTCTTGGGGTCATAGGACCTCCATGTATGACGGTGGGGGATGGTGTTCTTGGGGTCATAGGACCTCCATGTATGACGGTGGGGGATGGTGTTCTTGGGGTCATAGGACCTCCATGTATGACGGTGGGGGATGGTGTTCTTGGGGTCATAGGCGGCATTCCTCCTCCTCCAAACACGGTGAGTTGAGTTGATGCCAAAGATCTGGATTTTGGTCTCCTCTGACCACAACACTTTCCCCCACTTCTCCTCGGAATCATTCGATGTTCATTAGTGATCTTCAGATGGACCTGTACATGTGATTTCCTGATCAGGGGGACCTTGCGGGGGCTGCAGGATTTCAGTCGATCGCGGTGTAGTGTGTTACCGATTGTTTTCTTGGTGACTATGGTCCCAGCTGAGATCATTGACAAGATTCTCCCGTGTAGTTCTGGGCTGATTCCTCACCGTTCTCATGATCATTGAACCTCCACCAGGTGAGATCTTGTATGGAGCCCCAGACCGAGGGAGATCGATCGTTATTTTGTGTTTCTTCCATTTGTGAATAATCCACCAACTGTTGTCACCTCTCACCAAGCTGCTTGGCGATGGTCTTGTAGCCCATTCCAGCCTTGTGTAGGTCTACAATCTTCTCCCCGACGTCCTTGGACAGATCTTTGGTCTTCCCCATGGTGGAGAGATCGGAATCTGATCGCTTCTGTGGACAGGTGTCTTTTTATACAGGAAACAAGCTGAGATTAGGAGCACTCCCTTTAAAAGAGTTCTCCTAATCTCAGCTTGTTACCTGTATAGAAGACACCTGGGAGCCAGAAATCTTGCTGATTGATTGGGGATCAAATACTTATTTCACTCATTAAAATGCAAATCAATTTATAACTTTTTTGAAATGCTTTTTTCTGGATATTTTTGTTATTCTCTCACTGTTATAATAAACCGACCAATAAAATTATAGACCGATCGTTTCTTTGTCAGCTAATTTCTTTGTCGGCAAATGTACAAAATTAGCAGCCGATCGAATATTTTTTCTCCTCACTGTAAATGTCCTTTTATTAAAAGTCGGCAGCTACGGGATTTGTATCTGCTGACTTGTTTTTTTTGTTTTGTTTCTTTTTTTTTTGTTTTTTTTTTTTGTTTTGTTTTGTTTTTGTATGTTATTTTTTTTTTTTTTTTTTGTTTTTTTGTCTTGTTTTTTTTTGCACAGACTGCAGAACCTCTTCAGAAAGTTTGTTGGACCAACTAATAGATTTCTTCTAATAACTCATTGAACTCTGTTTTAATTACAGCATTTCTCTCCCATAGAGATGAACTCTCCGGATTTTATGTGTTTGATATAAAAAAAAGAAAAAAGAAACCAATGTGCATTATGTCTTCACCTGTGATATATATTATATATACTATATGTGCTCCTATCCCTTCATGCTGTGAGTAGATTCTCTGGTAACCGTTCTCATTTCTATCATTGATCAGGTATCGGCCAGTCAGAAAAGCCCGGCGTTGGCAGGAAACTCGTCTCGCATTCTGGATAATATGAGTAAATTGAGTAAGAAGCCCCCGGCCTCCTCCAGCCCGGCCTCCGGCAAGCCGGACTCGGTGGTGATAAAGCCGCTGGCTCCGAGGACTAAATCCAAGCAGGTAATTTACACCATAATGTCCCATGTGTCCCCCTCCCCCCCCCCCCCCTAATCTGATCTCCGGGGTCCCGCTTCAGGAAATTAAAAAGCTGTGAGCTACACTTATTGACTCCCACCACCCACATCTATTTTTATAAGCTGGTTTATGTATAAAGCTGCACGCCAGGTAAAACTTATTTATACATTTGGATTGGGGAAGGGATAGAACCTCTGTCAGGTTCTTGGTATGTCCCCATTGGGCAAATGTCCACTCTCTGCAGAAATTGGGGTGATCTGAGGTGAAGCTGCAGAAATTGGGGTGATCTGAGGTGAAGATGCAGGAATTGGGGTGACCTGAGGGGTGAGGGTGCAGGATTTGGGGTAACGTGAGGGAGCAGGAATTGGGGTGATCTGAGGGGTGAGGGTGCTGGAATTGGGGTGACCTGAGGGGTGAAGGTGCAGGAATTGGGGGTGACCTGAGGGGTGAAGGTGCAGGAATTGGGGTGACCTGAGGGGTGAATTGCTGGAATTGGGGTGACCTGAGGGGTGAAGTTCAGGAATTGGGGTGACCTGAAGGGTGAAGTGCTGAAATTGGGGTGCTCTGAGGGGGGGTGAAGTGCAGGAATTGGGGTGCTCTGAGGGGTGAAGTGCTAGAATTGGGGTGCTCTGAGGGGTGAAGGTGCTGGAATTGGGGTGAAGGTGCTGGAATTGGGGTGACCTGAGGGGTTAGGTGCTGGATTTGGGGTGATCTGAGGGGTGAAGGTGCAGGAATTGGGGTGACCTGAGGGGTGAAGTTCAGGAATTGGGGTGACCTGAGGGGTGAAGTGCTGGAATTGGGGTGACCTGAGGGGTGAAGGTGCTGGAATTGGGGTGACCTGAGGGGTTAGGTGCTGGAATTGGGGTGACCTGAGGGGTGAAGTTCAGGAATTGGGGTGACCTGAAGGGTGAAGTGCTGGAATTGGGGTGATCTGAGGGGGGAGTTTAGTGCAGGAATTGGGGTGCTCTGAGGGGTGAAGTGCTGGAATTGGGGTGACCTGAGGGGTGAAGGTGCTGGAATTGGGGTAAAGGTGCTGGAATTGGGGTGCTCTGAGGGGTTAGGTGCTGCAATTGGGGGACCTGAGGAGTTAGGTGCTGGAATTGGGGTGACCTGAAGGGGGAAGTGCTGGAATTGGGGTGATCTGAGGGGTCAATTAATGGAATTGGGGTGATCTGAGGGGTCAAGTGCTGGAATTGGGGTGATCTGAGGGGTCAAGTGCTGGAATTGGGGTGATCTGAGGGGTTAGGTGCTGGAATTGGGGGATGATCTGAGGGGTGAAGGTGCAGGAATTGGGGGATGATCTGAGGGGTGAAGGTGCAGGAATTGGGGGATGATCTGAGGGGTGAAGGTGCAGGAATTGGGGTGACCTGAGGGGTGAAGGTGCTGGAATTGGGGTGATCTGAGGGGGGAAGTGCTGGAATTGGGGTGACCTGAGGGTTGAAGTGCTGGAATTAGGGTGATCTGAGGGGTGAAGTGCTGGAATTGGGGTGCTGTGAGGGGTGAAGTGCTGGAATTGGGGTGACCTGAGGGGTGAAGGTGCTGGAATTAGGGTAAAGGTGCTGGAATTGGGGTGCTCTGAGGGGTTAGGTGCTGCAATTGGGGGGACTTGTGGTGTTAGGTGCTGGAATTGGGGTGACCTGAAGGGGGAAGTGCTGGAATTGGGGTGATCTGAGGGGTCAATTAATGGAATTGGGGTGATCTGAGGGGTCAAGTGCTGGAATTGGGGTGATCTGTGGGGTTAGGTGCTGGATTTGGGGGATGATCTGAGGGGTGAAGGTGCAGGAATTGGGGGATGATCTGAGGGGTGAAGGTGCAGGAATTGGGGGATGATCTGAGGGGTGAAGGTGCAGGAATTGGGGTGACCTGAGGGGTGAAGGTGCTGGAATTGGGGTGATCTGAGGGGTGAAGGTGCTGGAATTGGGGTGATCTGAGGGGGGAAGTGCTGGAATTGGGGTGACCTGAGGGTTGAAGTGCTGGAATTGGGGTGATCTGAGGGGTGAAGTGCTGGAATTGGGGTGCTGTGAGGGGTCAAGTGCTGGAATTGGGGTGCTGTGAGGGGTGAAGGTGCTGGAATTGGGGTGATCTGAGGGGTGAAGGTGCTGGAATTGGGGTGACCTGAGGGCTGAAGTTCTGGAATTGGGGTGACCTGAGGGTTGAAGTGCTGGAATTGGGGTGATCTGAGGGGTGAAGTGCTGGAATTGGGGTGCTGTGAGGGGTCAAGTGCTGGAATTGGGGTGCTGTGAGGGGTGAAGGTGCTGGAATTGGGGTGATCTGAGGGGTGAAGTGCTGGAATTGGGGTGCTGTGAGGGGTCAAGTGCTGGCATTGGGGTGATCTGAGGGGTGAAGGTGCTGGAATTGGGGTGACCTGAGGGGTCAAGTGCTGGAATTGGGGTGACCTGAAGGGGGAAGTGCTGGAATTGGGGTGACCTGAAGGGGGAAGTGCTGGAATTGGGGTGACCTGAAGGGGGAAGTGCTGGAATTGGGGTGACCTGAGGGGTGAAGTGCTGGAATTGGGGTGACCTGAGGGGTGAAGTGCTGGAATTGGGGTGACCTGAAGGGGGAAGTGCTGGAATTGGGGTGACCTGAAGGGGGAAGTGCTGGAATTGGGGTGACCTGAAGGGGGAAGTGCTGGAATTGGGGTGACCTGAGGGTCAAGTGCTGGAATTGGGGTGACCTGAAGGGGGAAGTGCTGGAATTGGGGTGACCTGAGGGGTCAAGTGCTGGAATTGGGGTGACCTGAAGGGGGAAGTGCTGGAATTGGGGTGATCTGAGGGGTCAAGTGCTGGAATTGGGGTGATCTGAGGGGTCAAGTGCTGGAATTGGGGTGATCTGAGGGGTCAAGTGCTGGAATTGGGGTGATCTGAGGGGTCAAGTGCTGGAATTGGGGTGATCTGAGGGGTGAAGTGCTGGAATTGGGGTGCTCTGATTGGGGGTCACCTTTTCAGATTGATAACTCCCCGTCTGGTTTCCTCCGCAGGGTCAGGCTACGTTATTCCAAAGCGTCCAAACCAAATCCACCACCAAGAGTTCTCCAGCTAATGTGAAACCCGCCCAGATCTCTTCTCCCGCCGCAACTCCAGAGAACAAAGAAGTCAAAAAGTAAGATTGACAATTCCACCCAATGCCTGACCTCCTCCTGAAGATGCTAGTTTTCTGGCTGTCGTGCTGATACTGTACACATTTCAGCCCCTCACCCGACACCAAATATACAGATCAGAGAGTTGGAGAAAAGTCCTCATCTATATTCTTGTTCTAATTCAATGGCTGAATCTTTACCCACCAAGCGGCTGGCGAAAGGAATATTCAGCAATGGGCGCCTCCCTTTTATGGAAGGTTTAACCATTTGCCTATTGGGGGGGGATTTTTAATGTTTAATGTAAAATCTGCAACCCCCCCATAAAGTATATATTTATAAAGGCAAGCAAAGGGGGTGCATCTGGCCCATGGGGCCGCAGTTTGGAGACCCCTGTTCTAGACTACTAAACACCCCCTTTCCTCATATCCATTACACAAGGGGAGGTGGGCCAAAAGTGAGCTCACAGCTCCAATAGGGAGTTAGGAGATCACTGGATTTCTGGCAGGATCACCATGTATTTGTCTGTACTCGCAATGTTTCTTAAAGGGACAGAGCAGTGAAAGTTGTGACTGTATTGCGGAGATGTGTGGAATGTTTCCATCGTTCGCGGTGGTGCCGCGGCCGGTGACTGTTTGATGTTTTCCACATGTTCCCTTTTTTCCCTCCCCCCTCTTCATCTGTTAGTTCTACTCCTCTAATTGTAGTCAGCGGCGTCCCTCATGCCCCTGTTTGTGTTGTTATATAACATACCATGCAGCCAAGCTTTGAACTGTTATTTGGAAGGGTCAGGACATGAATCCTGCCTTTCCGATTGGCTACACAACTCCTCCCAACAGGACCCGCCCCTTGACCTTTTGCCTGACTAAGCAAATCTTCTCCGCCGTCCGAATTCAAAGCTTCATCTCACGCAACAAACACGATAAGACCCCATTGCTTGTTCTCACGCACTCAATACGCAGTCAGGTTAATGTAATCAAGTGACGCAAAGGGTGGTGGTGATTCCTTTTAATCTGCACATGTCCGATCACAAACGGTGATTTATGATTGGACGTAATTGGTTACTGGACTGCGAAGAGGCGCCCTAATTCTGCAAAACGCAACTTTGTGTTATATAAAAAGATTGCAACATGAAGGACCAGCAGAAGTGCGCCTTTCCCATGAAGATTGGGCTAATAAAGTTTGAACAGTTCAAAAGCTTTAATATAATATTGTGAAAGAAGGTTAATCACGTGATCGGCATGTGATGCCAAGCCGGGTGCCCCAGTCTTCTTCTCGTCCACCCATGGAGGAGGGTGAAGGGTTCATGGAGGAGGGTGAAGGGTTCACTGTAGAGATAGAAGCTCCCCATTCCATCATTGGAAGTCCTATCTTTGTATCTTTTGTGGCCAAAAGCTTGTAGACACCGGACCATCCTACCGATATGATCTCCATGACCAACTCATTTCATATCTGTTGGCTTTAACCACTTCAGCCCCGGACCAATTGGCAGCCAAAGGACCAGGCCCCTTTTTTGCGATTCGGCACTGCGTCGCTTTAACTGACAATTGCGCGGTCGTGCGACGTGGCTCTCAAACAAAATTGGCGTCCTTTTTTCCCCACAAATAGAGCTTTCTTTTGGTGGTATTTGATCGCCGCTGCGGTTTTTATTTTTTGCGCTATAAACAAAAATAGAGCGACAATTTTGAAAAAAATGCAATATTTTTTGCTTTTTGTTATAATAAATATCCCCAAAAAATGTATAAAAAAAAACATTTTTTCCCTCAGTTTAGGCCGATACGTATTCTTCTACATATTTTTTTTTTTTTTTAAAAAAACGCAATAAGCGATTGATTGGTTTGCGCAAAAGTTATAGCATCTACAAAATAGAGGATAGTTTTTATAGCATTTTTATCATAAATTTTTTTTTATTGTGACTGCGACATTATGGCGGACACATCGGACATTTTTGACACATTTTTGGGACCATTGTCATTTATACAGCAATCGTTGCTATTTAAATGCATTGATTCCTGTGTAAATGACACTGGCAGTGAAGGGGTTAACCACTAGGGGGCAGTGTAGGGGTTAAGTATGCCTAGGAGTGTGTTTCTTACTGTGGGGGGGCGTGGCTGTCAGCTAGTGAATGCTGATCTCTGCACCAATCACAGGGAGCAGAGATCGGCATCACTAGTTGCTAGGCAGAACGGGGAGATGCGGTTTATTTCCGCATCTCCCCGTTCAGCCTTCCCGTGAGACGATCGCGGGACCCGCGACCTGCCTCACGGGGGTCCCGACCGGCGGGTGAGCGCGCCGCTCCCGGCGCGCTCCCGATGGCACGGACGGCATTAAAGAGGGACTTGTATATACGCCCTCCTGCCTGTCCGTGCCATTCTGCCGACGTATATCGTCGCGCGCCAGTCGGGAACCGGTTAAATGCACTGATTCCTGTGTAAATGACACTGGCAGTGAAGGGGTTAACCACTAGGGGGCAGTGTAGGGGGTTAAGTGTTCCTAGGGGCATGTTTCTAACTGTCTGGGGGCGTGGCTTGGCGTGTGACATCACTGATCGTCTTTCCCTATGACCGGGAACAGACGATCAGTGACAGCCTCACTAGGAAGCACGGGGAGACGTTTTTTACACTTACCTCTCCCCGTTCTTCAGCTCTGTGACCCGATCGCGGGACACCGGCGGCAATCGGGTCCCACAGCCACGGAGCTCAGGACCGGGTCGCGAGCGAGCCAGTGGCGGCGCGCGTGACCCACGGTATGGCTCTTAAAGAGCAACGTACCTGTAGTGCTTATGCCTAGCTGTGCCATTCTGCCGACGTAAATGTGCAGGAGGCGGTCCTGAAGTGGTTAATATTAAGTTGCCCCCACCCCGTGGCTTTAACATCCTCCACTCTTCTGGGAGGACTTTCCACAAGATTTTGGAGGACGTTTGCGGGAATTTGTTCCACAATCAGCATTCCAGTTCATCCCAATGTTGTTCGATAGGGTTGAGGTCAGGGCTCTGTGCAGGACACTCGAGTTCCTCCACACCAAACCGGTCACACCATGACTTCATGGAGCTGGCTCTACTCTTCTAAGAAGGTTTTCCACAAGGATTCGGAGTGTCTGTGGGAGTTTGTGCCCATTTGTGAGGTCAGGTACTGATGTTGGGTGAGAAGTCCTGGCTTGTAATTGGCATTCCAATTCATCCCCAGGGTGTTCAGTAGCGTTGAGTGTCAGGTCTCTGTGTAGGACATTCAAGTTCCTTCACACCAAACTGGTCAAACCATGTCTTGGATGTCTTGATGTTGGATGAGAAGACCTGGCTCACAATTGGTGTTCTAATTCATCCCAACGGTGTTCAGTAGGGTTGAGGTCGGGGCTCCGAGCAGGATACTCGAGTTCTTCCACACCAAACTGATCGAACCATGTCTTCATGGAGCTGGCTCTTTTCATCTATGAAGACTTTCCACAAGTGTTTTTTGGAGTTTGTGGGAATCTGTGGCCATTTATAAGGTCAGGCGAATCCAATTCATCCCAAAGGTGTTCAGTAGGGTTGAGATTGTGTAGATAAGCGAGGAATGTGGGCAGGGGAGGGCTGGCAGCCTTAGGCCAGGGGGGGCAAGTCCAGTCAAGTGGCCCATTGAACCACCGAATCAGCCCACCATCCATGCCCAGCTGGTTTTTCAATTCAGCCTCACCAGCGCTCCTTAATGCAGCCTCATCAGTGCCCATCAATACAGCCTCATCAGTGCCGCTTCATTAGTGCCCATCAATGGCGCCTCATCAGTGCCCACCAATGCAGCCTGATCAGTGCCCATAAATGCAGCCTCACCAGTGCCCATAAATGCAGCCTCACCAGTGCCCATAAATGCAGCCTCACCAGTGCCCACCCATGCAGCCTCACCAGTGCCCATCCAATGCAGCCTGATCACTGGGGCAGGGTGAATGGGGGGGATGGGATGTGGGGGTTAGCTGGGGGTGTCAGGGTCGCTCACCTGGCAGCTCAGCTTGCACGCCACGTCCAGCGCCAGCCAGTGCCCAGCTCCACAACCAGAGACAGTCACGCGCACCCTGCCTACAAGACTCTGGTCTCTGGGGGTTGCAGTTTCCTCTGCACTGCTTGGGAGCTTGAGTGCGGACTACAACTCCCGTAATACAACACCGGCCACCAAGGCCGTGCCCCAGGCCCAACTTCCTACAGAAGTCCGTTTTCAATGTACGTTAGGGCAGCCTGGGGGGCAATTGCCACTCTGCCCCCTGGCCCAGCCCTCCCCTGAATGTGTGAATAGAGGGTCTTGGAAACTCCAGCCAGTTGGAGAACATTTCTTCACTTTTTTTTTTTTTGTACTAACACGTGGCTAACGCTTCTCAGGAAATTAGAGCTCCCTTTCTTCAGTTCTTTGGTAATGTTGGATCTGTTGGTCATAGGGGCTGTGGTCAGTGTTTTCCGAAGTGTCTGTTGGCCATTCAGCTATACCATCCTCCACACTTTTGGGGAAGACTTTCCACAAGGTTTTGGAGGGTGTCTGTGGGAAATTGTGTCCATTTGTGAGATCAGCCACTGATGTTTGATGAAAATACCTGGCTCACCATTGGCATTCCAATTCATCCCAAATGAGTTCAGTAGGGTTTGAGATTGTTGAGGTAGGTGATGAACATCCTGGTGTTCTGGAAACTCCATCCGGTCGGAGAACAATTATCACTTTATTAGTGTATGACCTAAAACATGGCCAACAGGTCTCAAGGAACTGGGGCTTCCCCTTCCTCAGGACTTTGGTAGTGTTGGATCTGTTGGTCGTGGGAACCAGTCTGTGTTCTCGTAAGATATTTGTATTCAGAAGTGAAGCAGCTATGCCCTCCTCCTCTCTTCTGGGAAGGCTTTCCACAACATTTTGGAGGGTGTCTGTGGCAATTTGTGCCCATTTGTTAAGTCAGGTACTGATTGGACGAGAAGAAGACCTGGCTTGCCATTGATGTTCCAATTCATCCCATAGGGTGTTCAGTAGGGTTGAGGTCAGGGCTCTGTACAGGACACTCGAGTTCCTCCACACCAAACTGGTTAAACCATGTCCTTATGGAACTGGTCCAAACTGGCCAACCCATGTCTTTATGGAGCTGATCAACCCATGCTGTTATGGAGCTGGTCCACACTGGTCAACCCATGCCGTTATGGAGCTGGTCCACACTGGTCAACCCATGCCGTTATGGAGCTGGTCCACACTGGTCAACCCATGCCGTTATGGAGCTGGTCCACACTGGTCAACCCATGCCGTTATGGAGCTGGTCCACACTGGTCAACCCATGCCGTTATGGAGCTGGTCCACACTGGTCAACCCATGCCGTTATGGAGCTGGTCCACACTGGTCAACCCATGCCGTTATGGAGCTGGTCCACACTGGTCAACCCATGCCGTTATGGAGCTGGTCCACACTGGTCAACCCATGCCGTTATGGAGCTGGTCCACACTGGTCAACCCATGCCGTTATGGAGCTGGTCCACACTGGTCAACCCATGCCGTTATGGAGCTGGTCCACACTGGTCAACCCATGCCGTTATGGAGCTGGTCCACACTGGTCAACCCATGCCGTTATGGAGCTGGTCCACACTGGTCAACCCATGTCGTTATGGAGCTGGTCCACACTGGTCAACCCATGTCTTTTTTGAGCTGGTCCACACTGGTCAACCCATATCTTTATGGAGCTGGTCCACACTGGTCAACCCATGCCGTTATGGAGCTGGTCCACACTGGTCAACCCATGCCGTTATGGAGCTGGTCCACACTGGTCAACCCATGCCGTTATGGAGCGGGTCTACACTGGTCAACCCATGTCGTTATGGAGCTGGTCCACACTGGTCAACCCATGTCTTTATTGAGCTGGTCCACACTGGTCAACCCATATCTTTATGGAGCTGGTCCACACTGGTCAACCCATGCCGTTATGGAGCTGGCTTTGTACACAGAGGCACAGCCATGCTGGAATAGAAAAGGTTTTTCCCCAAACTGTTACCACAAGGTTGGAAGAGCACGATTGTCTATAATGTCTTTGTAGTATTAACAGGACCTGAAACACCATCATTTGTAGGGAGGTCCATACAATTTTGACAATCTAGGTATATGTGATGGTCTGGTGTCAACCAACTCCATGTAGTGTACTTGGTAACTATGTTGATGGGTATACAAATCCATGATCCACCAGACAGTAGCATCTCTCGCTCACTTATCTGAAAATGAGTTTCCTCATCCTCCACGGCTTCTGATCACAAACATGGCAATTTGTACCAGGCCTAACGAGGAGCAGATTCTGGCCTCTCGCTGAACATATGTAGCGGAGACGTGTAATGTGATCAGTCTGCGGCTTGACATTAAAATATGAAAGACTTTAAAGATCAAAGGCCTGGAGAATGGAGGTTTGCACAATGTTGCATCAGAAGGAAAGACGAGCAGAGCAGCGACATGTTACTTGGAGTAGGAGAAGAGTACCTGTCATCTTTGTCTGTCTATGGATCCATCGTCCTGAATGTGGCCATTTATTATCTGTCATTGAAATTGTTGGTAAGGAATAAACCGCATCTAAACCCCAAAACGGAAATGTGATATGTTGCAGCTTAGCGGTTTGTAGATGTAACAGCTGCTGTTTTCCTTTTTGCAGGACTTTTCCCCTTTATTTTCAACTGGGGATCCTTTTTCAACAATAGATCCCCCCACCAACCAACAATAGATTCCCCCCACCAACCCAACAATAGATCCCCCCCACCCCCAACAATAGATTCCCCCCCCCCCCACCAACCCAACAGTAGATTCCCCCCCCCCCCACCAACCCAACAGTAGATTCCCCCCACCAACCCAGCAGTAGATTCCACCCACCAACCCAACAGTAGATTCCCCCCACCAACCCAACAGTAGAGTCCCCCCACCAACCCAACAATAGATTCCCCCCCCCCCCACCAACCCAACAACAATAGATTCCCCCCACCAACCCAACAGTAGATTCCCCCCACCAACCCAACAATCCCCCACCAAACCCAACAGTAGATTCCCCCCACCAACCCAACAACAATAGATTCCCCCCCAGCCAACCCAACAATAGATTCCCCCCCAGCCAACCCAACAATAGATTCCCCCCCACCAACCCAACAATAGATTCCCCCCACCAACCCAACAATAGATTCCCCCCACCAACCCAACAATAGATCCCCCCCACCAACCCAACAATAGATTCCCCCCACCAACCCAACAATAGATTCCCCCCCACCAACCCAACAATAGATTCCCCCCCCCCCACCAACCCAACAATAGATTCCCCCCCACCAACCCAACAATAGATTCCCCCCACCAACCCAACAATAGATTCCCCCCACCAACCCAACAATAGATTCCCCCCACCAACCCAACAATAGATTCCCCCCACCAACCCAACAATAGATTCCCCCCACCAACCCAACAATAGATTCCCCCCACCAACCCAATAATAGATTCCCCCCACCAACCCAACAATAGATTCCCCCCACCAACCCAACAATAGATTCCCCCCCACCAACCCAACAATAGATTCCCCCCACCAACCCAACAATAGATTCCCCCCACCAACCCAACATTAGATTCCCCCCCACCAACCCAACAATGGATTCCTCCCACCAACCCAACAATAGATCCCCCCACCAACAACAATAGATTCCCCCCACCAACCAACAATAGATTCCCCCCACCAACCCAACAATGGATTCCTCCCACCAACCCAACAATAGATTCCTCCCACCAACCCAACAATAGATTCCCCCCACCAACCCAACAATACATTCCCCCCACCAACCCAGCAATAGATTCCTCCCACCAACCCAACAATAGCTTCCTCCCACCAACCCAACAATAGCTTCCCCCCCCACCAACCAACAATAGATTCCCCCCACCAACCCAACAATAGATTCCCCCCACCAACCCAACAATAGATTCCCCCCACCAACCCAACAATAGATTCCCCCCACCAACCCAACAATAGCTTCCCCCCACCAACCCAACAATAGCTTCCTCCCACCAACCCAACAATAGCTTCCTCCCCCCAACCCAACAATAGCTTCCCCCCACCAACCCAACAATAGATTCCTCCCACCAACCCAACAATAGATTCCCCCCACCAACCCAACAATAGACCCCCCCCCCACCCCCAGTGACGATAGATCCCCTAGCAGCCAGCATCCATAGACCTTCCAGCACACCCCATCACCTCTTGCCAGTACATACATTCAGTGCTGGAGGTGCCGAAGTTGCGTTCCCACTGAAAAAAAAAAAAAAAAAAAAGCCCTGTGAATATCGATGTAGTAAAATGATAACCCTCAAGCGGGATAGTAGGAAGTGGCCTTCCTATCCGTCCAACCTAATCACGTTGCTTTTTATTTGTTTTCAGACCCAGGACCGGCTTCCAGCTGTGGCTGGATGAGAACCGGCAGAGTATTACATCGGAGAATCCTGAGCTGGAGGAATCGGACATCATTAAGGAAGGAATGACCCGCTTCCGGGCCCTGACCAATGAGGAGAGGATGGTGAGTCGGGTTCAGTGCCAGGTTTTTCATTTACATAGACACCTGAGGACTGTGTGAGTTCTGGACCCGCTCAATATCGGCAAAACACAGACGGTCTTTTTCTGTCCAATCGAGTTTACATTACACAGCCCCTGCACTTCTGGACCCCTTTACATTACACAGCCCTGCACCTTTGGACCCCTTTACATTACACAGCCCCGTACCTCTGGACCCCTTTACATTACACAGCCCCGTACCTCTGGACCCCTTTACATTACACAGACCCTGCACCTCTGGACCCCTTTACATTACACAGCCCCGTACCTCTGGACCCCTTTACATTACACAGCCCCGTACCTCTGGACCCCTTTACATTACACAGCCCCGTACCTCTGGACCCCTTTACATTACACAGCCCCGTACCTCTGGACCCCTTTACATTACACAGCCCCTGCACCTCTGGACCCCTTTACATTACACAGCCCCTGCACCTCTGGACCCCTTTACATTACACAGCCCCGTACCTCTGGACCCCTTTACATTACACAGCCCATGCACCTCTGGACCCCTTTACATTACACAGCCCCTGCACCTCTGGACCCCTTTACATTACACGGCCCCTGCACCTCCTGGCCCCTTTACATTACACGGCCCCTGCACCTCTGGACCCCTTTACGTTATGTTACGTTTATAGCGCAAAAAATAAAAACCGCCGAGATGATCAAAAACCGCAGTGCCATATCGAAAAAAATGGCCTGGTCAGGAAAAGGGGGTAAATCCTTCCGGGGCTGAAGTGGTTAAAAAAGCGTGTAGGTCTCTTTATTTTTTTTTTTAATTCTTTAATGTATGTCTCCTTTTTAAGATTTTCACTGAGAAGGCCAAAGGAGACGATTCGGGTGACTCTAAGAAGAGGAAGCGAACGGAGCAGGAGAACCAGGAATCCAGGGAAGGCCCAAAAGAAGAGAGCCAGGACTCCGGGGCTTCTAAAAAGCGTAAACCTCTCGACCAATCCACAAACAAGAAACTCTCCGCCTTCGCCTTTAACAAGGATTGAGGGAGCGTGCCGATGCACGAAGACCTGTCTGGACACGCGACAAGGACCGGACTGCCCTCCTGCCCCGCCCCTCCCCCTGTGTTATTGCAATGCTGCTCGATCCTGATGGCCCCATTACAGGTATGTCATTAGTATGGGGCGCAGTCTTCTGGATGGATGATTTATACAGGTCTTTAGCTGTTAGAAGCCTTTTTCCTTTTTATAAAGGTAAAGCCCTCCGTTAAGAGGCTTTTTCACTCATAATAAACATTTTCGAAATCTTTGCATGAAGCGGGGGCAGGGCTGAAGTCCTTTTTGGAGATTTTCAAACTTTTGGTCGCCTGAAATTGTTCTGATAAATTGGCGCATTCGTAACACGTTCACAGAGTCAGAATTACACAATCGTTCTTTAGAGGGGTCGATCGTTATGTGCAATGTTGTAGTTCATAGCAGCCCAATTTTACTGTACCAAAAAAAAAAAATATCTATTCCCATGTGCCACACATCAAAGCAAACCCGCTGTGAAAGAGTATGTGGCAGCCTCAGCCTGGGGCTCCAGCCAGACCCCGCCTCCAACACATTTTTTGCTTCGCCCCCTCAGAGCTTAATCATGGAGATTAAGCTCTGAGTGGCAGAGCGAAACGCGTTGGAGGAGGTGGGTGTGGCCTGGCTGAGGCTGCCACATACTCTATCACAGCGGGGTTTTCTGGCTGGGCTCCAGCCAGACAAATTGAAGCACAAAAGTTGCACCGCTGCAAATAAAATATGGGATCTCTCCTGCTAAAATGATCGCTGGGTGCCAGGATTAGTCCGCAGAAAAAAGGAAATGGCACCGACCAGCATAAAAAATACTATTTTTATGCTGGTCAGTGCTGCCATTTCCTTTTTTCTTTCTCATGGGCTCCAGCCAGGCCACTCGCCCAACGCGTTTTGCACCACCCCTCTAAGCTTAAAGCGGAGGTCCGCCCACCGCTGAAACAATTAAAAGCCAGCAGCTGCTGACTTTTAATAATTGGGCACTTACCTGTCCTGGAGTCCAGCGATGTCGGCACCGCAGCCGATGCTTCCATCAGCTGTCGGGTGCATGCCGCTGCCATTGCGAGTAAGGGAACCCGGCAGTGAAGCCGCGCATGCACGAGGCTTGGCTCGGCTCCTCTCTCCTACTGGCCCGGCGGCCGGGAGAAGGAGGAGGGACCCCGGGCGGTGACGCCAATACCTGTGGCTATGGCTCCCGAAAGTGGGAACAGGATACCTGTGAAAGACTGGTATTCCCCCCCCCCCCCCGAAAGGTGCCACCTGATGCGGCGGAGTACAACGAGCGGAAGTTCCACTTTTGGGTGGAACTCCGCTTTAATAATACAAATTAAGCTCAGAGGAGGTGGAACGAAACACATAGGAGGGGCGGGGCCTAGCTGGCGCCCAGGCTGCGGCTGCCACATACTCTATTGCAGCCTGTTTGCTTCGATGTGCGGCCCGTGGGATATTTTTCAGAATTATAGGTTCCTTTAGTCCTATTTTCCCGACACCAGATAATAATTTCACCTAAAATGAATAGCCATGCTGACCGATCCCCTTTAAAAAAAAAAAAAAAAAAAAAGCCAAATGCTGTGAGCCTTATTGTCAGGAATAAACTTTGTGACTTCTGATTGGTGAATACAGATACAAATGCTGTTTGTGCACTTATTAGGCCCACCTATGTTGAACCCTGTATTTTTTTGTTTTAGTCATTGTAAAACTTTGTTGGTGTATTGTACATGTTTTTGTAAAAGTGATTTAAAATGTTGTAAATAAAGTTTTGTACAAATACCACTGTGTCTCCTTTTTTTTTTAATTTTTATTTAACATATGAATTGGAGGGAAAAAAAACAATGATCCATTGAGGGACATGGGTGGAGCGGAGTCCATTGAGGGACATGGGTGGAGCAGTGTCCATTGAGGGACACGGGTGGAGGGGTACCCATTGAGGGACACGGGTGGAGCGGTACCCATTGAGGGACATGGCTGGAGCGGTACCCATTGAGGGACATGGCTGGAGCAGTACCCATTAAGGGACATGGGTGGAGCAGTACCCATTGAGGGACATGGGTGGAGCAGTGTCCATTGAGGGACATGGGTTGAGCTGTACCCTTTGAGGGACATGGGTTGAGCTGTACCCTTTGAGGGACATGGGCAGAGCGCTGTCCATTGAGGGACATGGGCGGAGCGGTGTCCATTGAGGGACATGGGTGGAGGGTGTCCATTGAGGGACATGGGTGGAGCGGTGTCCATTGAGGGACATGGGTTGAGCTGTACCCTTTGAGGGACATGGGCGGAGCGGTGTCCATTGAGGGACATGGGCGGAGCGGTGTCCATTGAGGGACATGGGTGGAGGGTGTCCATTGAGGGACATGGGTGGAGCGGTGTCCATTGAGGGACATGGGCGGAGCGGTGTCCATTGAGGGACATGGGCGGAGCAGTGTCCATTAAGAGACATGGGTGGAGCGGTGTCCATTGAGGGACATGGGTGGAGCTGTGTCCATTGAGGGACATGGGTGGTGCAGTGTCCATTGAGGGACATGGGCGGAGCGGTGTCCATTGAGGGACATGGGCGGAGCGGTGTCCATTGAGGGACATGGGCGGAGCGGTGTCCATTGAGGGACATGGGCGGAGCGGTGTCCATTGAGGGACATAGGAAATCTTTAACCCTTCCGCCTACAGCAGGACTGGCCACTGGCAAATAAAGACACTGTAGGCCAGCCCAGGATAACCCCTCCTACTACCAGCATGTCTCAGTCTTTTGCTTGTGTCCTAAGAGGAAGGACATCTCTTCTTCAGCTTTTTGGACCATTGTTGCAGGTAGAGGACACTGGATGTGGACCTCCTAACCCCCCACATTAAACAACAAACTAGGGTAGGTTTGTCTCCAGGTACAAGGATCCTTTATTGAAAGCAGTGGATGATGTGGTGTCAAACATGGTTGTACAATCTAATGTGTTTAGGTCAACCAATACAAATTGGGGGACATGGGTGGTGCAGTGTCCATTGGGGAACATTGGAAATCTTTAACCCGGTTATACTGCTGCCTACAGGAGGATTGGACACCGGCAAACAAACTGTAGGCAGGACTAGGTTAACCCCTCCTACCACCAGCATGCCTCAGTCTTTAGCTTGTGTCCTGGGAGGAGGGATATTTCTTCTTCGGCTTTTTGGACCATTGTTGCAGGTAGGGGATGCCTGATGTGGACCTCCTGGCCTCCAAGTTCAACAAAAAACTAGGATAGGTTTGTCTCCAGGTACAAGGATCCTTTATTGGATGCCATGGTGGCTCTGTGGGATTAGTAAGCCCCGTTTTATGCATTTCCTGCCCTGAAAATTTCTCACAATCTACTCTGCAGGTTCGAGGTCAAAAGGCATTCCAGTGATCCTCATTTCTCCACCCTGGTCCCGGCCTCCGGTTTCTGTGCAAAGATGATGAAGGTTTCGGACTTCCTGGTTTGCGCAAAAGTTATAGCTAATTAGATAATTTTTATCATTTTTTTTTATTAGTAATGGCGACGATCTGCGATTTTTATAGTGACTGCGCCATTATGGCGGACACATCGGACACTTTTGACACCATTTTGGAACCATTTACATTTATACAGCGATCAGTGCTATAAAGAGGCAGGGAAGGGGTTAAACACTAGGGGGTGATCAAGGGGTTAAGTGTGTCCTAGGGAGGTGTTCTAACTGTGGGGGGGGGGGGGGCTACCACTGACATGACAGCGATCACAGGGAGCAGCCGATCCCTGTCTTGTTGCTAGGCAGAATAGGGAAATGCCTTGTTTACAAAGTCATCTCCCCGTTCTTCCGCTCTGTGACACGATCGCGGGGACTGAGTACGCGGCGGGCGCTCGCGCCGCCCTCAATGCCGCAATTTAGAGGGGACGTACCTGTATGCCCATTTGCCCAGCTGTGCCATTGTGCCAAACGTACATCGTCGTGCACTGGTCGGCTAGTGGTTAAAACTCTGATAATGTTACTGTTGATGGCACAATAATATAAGGTTAGCTATGAAAACAAACACACTGCTTAATAAAACAATGTCTTATTTATTTCCTAAGAAAATAGGAAAATTCTAACATGAAAATACTATAGAGCATATAACACAAGAACATCATAGATACTTACAAAAACATATTTGGGAAGCACTCACCAATGCGTTTAAATTCAAGATGGTGATGCCATAAGACCAACAAGCAATAGCGAACATATTACAGCGCACACATTCAAGAATGACGTTTCCTGCAGGGCTAGTTAAAAACACCTGAACATATTCAAAAAATACGGGGGTTTGGTCACACTATATATAAAGTACCCCGAATTACTAGTGAATTCTTTAATGTGTGCGCTGTAATATGTTCGCTATTGCTTGTTGGTCTTATGGCAGCACCATCTTGAATTTAAACGCATTGGTGAGTGCTTCCCAAATATGTTTTTGTATGTTGTAATGAACCCTGACCAGGTTTTTTTTTTTGGGTTAGAGCACCCCTCCCCCTCTTCATTACCTCTTATTTAGTGGCCACCAGTATATGGGAGGTATCCTTTCAGTTCTCCCACATAGAGGAGTTTGGCTCCCATGGTTGAGATGCAGGATCTTTCATTCTATTACTAGGGTAGGACCCACTAATTCGGGGTACTTTGTCGCAGTAAGTGGGCTTAGCACTATATAACCATATAGTGTGACCAAACCCCCGTATTTTTTGAATATGTTCAGGTGTTTTTAACTAGCCCTGCAGGAAACGTCATTCTTGAATGTGTGCGCTGTAATATGTTCGCCATCATAGATACTTATCGCAAGGCTGTTCCCCTAGACACGGTCTCATCAGCTGGGCTCAAGATGGTAACAGAACCATCAGCCAAGAGCGAAAAAGGGCGATTTCCCCTTTTACTCATTCTTTCGGACCCACTCGTAACCACACCCCACTACCCTCCTGTCCAATGAGATATTGCCAAGAGGTAGTCCTTCTAATATATTATATTTCTGTCCGTCCTAAACAGGGCTGCTAATAAATCTAGTTGTGCTAGGTGGTAACTAGCCTGGCTAATTGGTAGTTTTAATCCACTGATTTCTGTCCTAAGTCTGAGTTTCATTTGTAGTCTCTCTCTTCTGCCAATAGGTGGCACTGTTGCCTTTGGCATTAGGATGATGGATTACTGTGAATTCAGGTGATGGGTAAATAAGTTGTCTCAGCCAATGAGCAGGAGTTTCTTTGCTGTGCATGCTGGGGTAGGCTATTTATTTGGGAGGAGTCAGGTGATCAAGGGTTCTTCCCGTCGAGTAACTGCTGGTTGCTAGGCCTGAGGCCTATCCAGGAGTCATACTGGCTGCTAGGTCTACATAAGGCCTATCCAGGGTTCCGCAAAGGAGGAGCAGCCAAGGTTAAGCCTGAAGCCTGGGGCGGAACTGGACGTGTTAGAGGCTTGGCCCCAGTGGAACCTGATCGTTGCCCGAGGTAAAGGAGAAGCAGTTGCCACGAAGGGATGACCACTCCTGTTACCGGAGGCAAGTTTGGAAGGGCTGAAGTTCTTAAGCAGTACCAGAGCAGACGCTTCACTAGCTGGGCAAAGTGAAGTGGTGGGAAGCAGTAGAGACTCATCTGGGAGGGCAGCGGGTAGCTGTGAGTAAAGCTTGAAGGAGTACGGCGGTTAGCTGTGGGTGAAGCTCGGGAATCCAGCGGGTGGCTGAGAGTCCAAAAAGTCTAGTGAGAGGCTGAGCTTAGGGATCTACAGTGGGATATTGTGAGTGAAGTGTTGCTATAGGAGACAGCAGTTGCTACAAAATACAGATTGCTTCATTCAGTTTAACCGGTTCCTGACCGGCGCACGACGATATACGTCGGCAGAATGGCACGGACAGGCAGGAGGGCGTATATATAAGTCCCTCCTTAATGCCGTCCGTGCCATCGGGAGCGCGCCAGGAGGGACCCCGTGAGGCCGGTCGCGGGTCCCGCGGACTCGATTGCCGTGGGGACACCCGCGATCGTCTCACGGGAAGGCAGAACGGGGAGATGCGGAAATAGACAGCATCTCCCCGTTCTGCCTAGCAACTAGTGACGCCGATCTCTGCTCCCTGTGATTGGAGCAGAGATCAGCATTCACTAGCTGACAGCCACGCCCCCCCACAGTAAGAAACACACCCCTAGGCATACTTAACCCCTACACTGCCCCCTTGTGGTTAACCCCTTCACTGCCAGTGTCATTTATACAGGAATCAATGCATTTAAATAGCATTGATTGCTGTATAAATGACAATGGTCCCAAAAATGTGTCAAAAATGTCCGATGTGTCCGCCATAATGTCGCAGTCACAATAAAAATCGCTGATCGCCGCCATTACTAATAAAAAAAAAATATTAATAAAAATGCTATAAAACTATCCCCTATCTTGTAAACGCTATAACTTCTGCGAAAACCAATCAATAATCGCTTATTGCGATTTTTTTTACCAAAAATATGTAGAAGAATACGTATCGGCCTAAACTGAAGAAAAAAAATGTTTTTTATATATTTTTGGGGGATATTTATTATAGCAAAAAATAAAAAAGAATGTGTTTTTTTTTCAAAATTGTCGCACTTTTTTGTTTATAGCGCAAAAAATAAAAACCGCAGGGGCGATCAAATACCACCAAAAGAAAGCTCTATTTGTGGGAAAAAAAGGACGTCAATTATGTTTGGGAGCCACGTCGCACGACCGCGCAATTGTCAGTTAAAGCGACGCAGTGCCGAATCGCAAAAAGGGGCCTGGTCCTTTGGCTGCAAATTGGTCCGGTCTGAAAGTGGTTAAAGGCCCTTTATCTGTATTTCTGTCTGCAGAGTTTGCCTTAATTGCATTTGCCCAAGGGTGTCCTGTGCCCTAACCTTCTCTCCCCATCGTTCCTGTTAAGAGAAATAAAACACTCTTTGTTAATTTTTTACAAAAAGTGACTGGCGCCCAATCTTTTCACCTTACACTACACCCACTATGCCTAGTAACCTGCAACCTGAGGAAGAATGTCAGTTCTCTCTGGCTCTGGGGGTCACCATCAGGCCCTTGGAAGTCGGGGGGAGACCGCTACAGAGGTATGGCATTTTCTGCACAGGCACATTGGGTCCAAGCTACACCATACCTGTGGGATCCCTCTGGAAGTCGTTGGAGATTCTCCATTTGCTGAGCAGCGCCTTTGCTGTATTGTGAACACAGGAGGTCGGCTGCTGGGCACAGGCTCCATTCAGAGAATTCTCCATTCTCCACCATTCTCAATGAATGGTGGAGAACGTGATGTCACACCCAGCCTCTCTACTTCATTCAATCAGAGACTGCGAAGCGATCTCTGAATGGCGTCTGTGCCCAGCGGCCGACCTCCTGTATTGCAGCCGCTCAGCACAGGACCCGGATGCAAAATGGAGATCACTGTAGAGCAGTGGTTCTCAACTCCAGTGTCCAACTCCTCAACGCGCCCTGACAGGTCATGTTTTCAGGCTGTCCATTATTTTGCTCTGGTGAGTTGAACAGTTTCACTGTCTTAGTAATTACCACAGCCTTGTTATCTGAGGGAAATCCTGAAAACATGACCCGTTGGGGCGCCTTGAGGGCTGGAGTTGAGAAACACTGATCTAGATCATATGTGTCAAACACAAAGCCTGTGGGCTGTATCTGGCTGCCAGGCCATTGCATGGTGCCCTCTGTTTTGGGATGGGATATGACGAAAATTCGTTCCCCCACCTCCAGCTCTGGCCCTGTGCTCCTCGCTCACTACTGTTACTTGTAAAGACAGAAGCCTTCTGTGGTGGATGGAGGGAGAGTGTTGCAGAGGTCAGAGCGGAGGAGGGGTGGAAGTAAGATGTGGCCAGCCTGTGAAAGAGAGCTGAACTCCACACTCAGTTCACAGCACACTCCTGAACTCTGCACTCTGTATGTAGCACACCCCTAAAACCTGCACTCTGTGTGTAGCACACCCCTAAAACCTGCACTCTGTGTGTAGCACACTCATCAACCCTGTGGTCTGTACTCAGCGCACCCCTGCACCCTACACTCTGTATGTAGCGCACCCTTGCATTCTGCACTCTGTGCATAGGGCATCCCTGAAATTGGGCTCTGTACCTAGTGCACCCCTGAACCCCACACCCTGTATTCTGCACCTAGCGCACCGCTGAACCCTACACTCTGTACATAGCGCACCCCTGAACCCTAAATGTTGTACATAGCGCACCCCTGAACCCTACCTACACTCTGTACATAGTGCGCCCCTGAACCCTGCACTCTGTTCATAGTGCACCCCTGAACCCTGCACTCTGTACCTAGCGCACCCCTGAACCCTGCACTCTGTACCTAGCGCACCCCTGAACCCTGCACTCTGTACCTAGCGCACCCCTGAACCCTGCACTCTGTACCTAGCGCACCCCTGAACCCTGCACCTGTACCTAGCGCACCCCTGAACTCTGCACATAGCGCACCCCTGAACCCTGCACATAGCGCACCCCTGAACCCTTCACTCTGTACCTAGCGCACCCCTGAACCCTGCACTCTGTACCTAGCGCACCCCTGAACCCTGCACATAGCGCACCCCGCAAACCACACTCTGTACATAGCACATCCCTTAACTCTGCACATAACGTATTTATTGCCCCCTTAAGATCCTTCTATTGCAACTTGGCCACACCCACTGTTTGATGCAGTTTGGTGGGGGTGGGGCCTGTGATTGAGTTCCTGCACCCATTCTCTGAGGGGAAAAAAAAGTATATAGTCTTACAGATACAACTGTCCCGTATGGCACCATTCCACAGGCGGACGCATTTTTAAAGCATGACATGTTAGGTATCTATTCCCTCAGCGTAACATCATCTTTTTATATTTTTCTTTAAAAAATAGGTAGTATATTGTGTCTGTGTGTAATAAAATGATTTTAAAGTGTAATTTTTTCCAATAAAATTGCATTTGAGAAGCCACTGCGCAAATACTGTGTGACATAAAAAAAATTGCAACACCCCTTATTTTATTCTATAGGGCCTCTGCTAAAAAAAAAAAAAGAGAAGTGTCAGAATTGGCTCGGGAGGGAAGTGGTTAAATGGTTCTGTAAACTAAAAAAAAAAAAAAAATTTTATCTTCATTTACAGTAATCCCCAAACCATTCCAAACCTCAGAGTCTAATGAATATGTCATTTAGCATGATGTGACGCGCATATTAAAAGCCGCGGCGGCGTAACAAAATCCACAGATAAGCTGATTAGGAATTGCAGCTCTTTTCACACACAGTCCACTATTGTTCCAATTACCTGGACAAACCAACATGATGGATAATATATAATGATCGTCTTCAATACTAAAAAAAATCCTTTGCAGTCAATGGAGGTTTATTTCATAAAGGTAAATAGGCTGTTCATGTTGCAAGGGAATTTTCACTTTTTTTTCACATTTTGCCCAATCACTGGCAAGGAAAAAAAAAAAAACGATTTTTGCTTGCACCTGATTGAGTGATAAAATTCGGAGAGCCTCGCCTCATTCACTAAGCTAAAGGGAAATTCCCTTTCCAAGTGAACTGCCTATTTTCCTTTGTTAGGTCACCCCCCATTGGTTGCTTTGCATATAGTGCCCATAGACGTGGTCCTCCACGTGGTGGAGCCATAGCATGCAAGTACTCTGATGGCAAGTGTAGCCACGGGAGACTTCCTGGAGATGTGGGTTTGAATCACCATGTTGGCTCCTTGAACAAGTCCTCAACTCCCTCAGCACCAACCTATTGGAAAAACCATTATACCCTGTCGTGTTGGGCTCTCTCCCTGGTGATCCCTACACTTCTGCTGTCTTTAGCTGCTTCTTCGTTGGTCTTTCCATCTTCATCAAGTGAAAATAAATGTTTGTTTGAGGTCAGGGGGACTGACTCTGCCACCGAAGAATATTCTACTTCTTCATTGCCTTCAACAGCTCTTGGGTTGATGTCATGGGCATCCGCAGGTAGGGGCAAGGGGGGCAAGTGCCCCCCCCCCCCCCCTGAATCAGGGATCACATCAGGAGTTTGTTCCCCACTCGGTCTTTATCCTAGCGCTGGCGGCCGGCCCTGTCCTCACCCAGAATGACAACGGGTCTTGCCAGCTGCTGGCTATCATGGACATCCTACTGGCATGCAAGGTACCGTACTGAGCATTACACACACCACTGGGACATAGGGGCACTTGAGGGACTGCAGACAGGGCTAGGGGAGTCCCTCTCTCTGACCCCCGCATCACCCCTTTCTGTCACCCCCTCTCTCTCTCTCTGTCACCCCTCTGTCTCTCTCTCTGTCACCCCACCCCTCTGTCTCTCTCTCTGTCACCCCCCTCTGTCTCTTTCTGTCACCCCCCTCTCTCTGTCTCTTTCTGTCACCCCCCCCCCCTGTCTCTCTCTGTCACCCCCCCCCCCTGTCACTTTCTGTCACCCCCCCACATGTATGCAGTCTCTTAGAGTCTCTTGTGCCATGTCCGCAGTCTCTTATAGGCTCTTGAGCCATGTATGCAGTTTCTGACAGTCTCTTGGGCCATGTATACAGTCTCTGGTCATCTCTTGTGCCAGTCTCTTACAGTCTCTTGATCCATGTATGCAGTCACTGACAGTCTCTTGATCCATGTATGCAGTTTCTGACAGTCTCTTGTGCCATGTCTGCAGTCTCTGACCATCTCCTGTACTACGCCTGCAGTCTCTGACCGTGATAATGACATTGTTGAAAAGGGTCAGAGCAATTGGTGACCTTAAAATTATGCCCCCCCCCAAAAAAAGTTCTGTGGACGCCCATGGTTGCAGTCACAGTATACTGTGTTATTCTCTCCTGTGAAGAAACGTCCCATCGGTTTTTCAGAATTAGGTCCGATCTGAGCTGATAATACACAGTAGCCCTCTATATCTCATGAATCACTCCGCTGCTTCTGTTAGAACTCATAATATCCTCAATAAACATGAGGCCCGGGTCCATTGGCGGCCAGAACACTGCCTCCACCATGGTTCACAGATAAGGTGTCCTTCAGGTCATGACACACTCATGGCTCCTCTCTGGAACACAATTCATTTGTTTTCAGAAAATGAAAAAAACTATAAAGATTCTTATGTTGGTTTCTAAATATATTCAACTACCTTTTCCAAACATTTAGGTTGTAGTCAAAGGTAGGACTTGAACCTATGCAAAGCCCCAGGGGATACATTTAGTGGCCAGGTTACGTAACCAGTACTCTACAAGGATTGGTGGCTGTGTGATGACAAATGTTAGCCCTTATAGGGTGGGCTGCCAATGAAATCTACCCAACATAAAACCAAATAATGAGCAGTAGCAATCACCGAATGGGTTGGCTTGGAGGTTAAGCTCCTGGATTATGGAGTGTTTCCTCTGGGTAGCTTGGAGCTGACCCCGGTTCGAGTCCTGGTGAGTGCTTCATGAGATATGCTTGGAGTCTTCTAAGGGATCCTGTAATGGACAATAGAGGAAGCAGGATAAAAAGAGATTTTCTGGTTGCAGGGATCAAATTTAAGAATGTTTTATTAGATAAACAGCCACCTCACAACCTTGGGTGGCCCAGTTTTATATATATAGATCATTCTATTTCTGAGCATGCTCAGCAACAACACAATTTTGTTCCCTACAATCTAAGGGCTGAAGGCTGGGACTCAAGGCGACAAAGTGACTTGTCCAAGGTCACAAGGAGCCAACGTGTGGTTGAAACCCCACGTCTCCAGGAAGTCTCCCATGGCTACGCTGGCCGTCAGAGTACTTAACCTGCAAATGGCGGCCCCTTCGCTGGTGAAAGCCAACATGGGGATTTGAACCCACGTCCTTCAGGAAGTCTCCCATGGCTACGCTGGCCGTCAGAGTACTTAACCTGCATGCTATGGCTGCATCACCTGGAGTTGTGGCAACTTGTTCTCATCTTAAAGCTTCCACTGCCAAAGCGAATACTGAAAAAAGGCAGACTATTCAAGACGGAGTATAATGGTTTTTCCAATGGGTCGGTGCTCAGAGGGAGCTGAGGACTTGTCCAAGGAGCCAACATGGGGATTTGAACCCACATCTCCAGGAAGTCTCCCATGGCTACACTTACCATTAGCGTACTTAACATGCATGCTATGGCTGCACCACCGGGAGGTGGGGCAACTTGTTCTTATCTTAAAACTTCCACTGCCAAAGCGAATACTGAAAAAAGCCAGACTATAATGTTTTTTCCAATAGGTTGGTGCTCAGAGGGAGTTGAGGACTTGTTCAAGGAGCCATCATGGGGATTCGAACCCACATCTCCAGGAAGTCTCCCAGAGCTACATTTACCATCAGAGCATTTAACCTGCATGCTATGGCTGCACCACCTGGAGTTGCAGTAACTTGTTCTCATGTTAAAGCTTCCACTGCCAAAGCGAACGCTGAGAAAACTCATAGAATAGCCCACACAGGTGTACGCTGTTTGTTCCAATAGGTTGGTGGTTTAGGTCCATGGTTGTCTCTATGGAACAATGCTCAGAGGGAGTTAAGAACTGAACGTTGGGACACAAGGCAACAAAGTGGCTTGTGCAAGGAGCCAACATACAGTTGGAACCCCACATCTCCCATGGCTATGGCTAGCTGTCAAAGTACTTAACCTGCAAAGGCCCTTTTGGTGGTGAAAACTTGAACCTACAACTTCAGGAGGTCACCCGTGGTTAGCAGAGTACCTAACCTGCATGCTATGGCTCCATCATGGTCAGTGGCGTCACTAGGGTTGGTGTCACCTGGTGCGGTAATACATGGTGTCACCCCCCACCACTAAGCAGGCTAGTACATCAGTGCGGCTCTCCCCCCCTTAACCTACCACAATGGATGGAGCTGGGATGGGATTGGGGGGAAGGATGGAGCCGGGATTGGATTGGGGTGGTGGATAGAGCTGGAATGGGATCAGGGAATGGATGGAGCCAGGATAGGATCAGGGGATCGATAAAGCCGGGATGGGATCAGAGGATGTATAGAGCCGGGATGGGATCAGGGGAATGGATGGAGCCAGGATTGGATCAGGGGGATGGATGGTGCGGGGATAGAATCAGGGGGATGGATGAAGTGGGAATAGGATCAGGGGGGTGGATGGAGCGGGAATAGAATCAGGGGAATGGATGGAGCGGGTATAGAATCAGGGGGATGGATAAAGTGGGAATAGGATCAGGGGGATGGATGGAGCAGGAATAGGATCAGGGGGATGGATGGATGAAGTGGGAATAGGATCAGGGCGGTGGATGGAGCGGGTATAGAATCAGGGGGATGGATGAAGTGGGAATAGGATCAGGGGGATGGATGGAGGGGGAATAGGATCATGGGGATGGATGGAGGGGGAATAGGATCAGGGGGATGGATGGAGCGGGGATAGAATCAGGGGGGGACGGATGAAGTGGGAATAGGATCAGGGGGATGGATGGAGCGGGAATAGGATCAGGGGGGATGGATGAAGTGGGAATAGGATAAGGGGGGTGGACGGAGCTGGGATAGAATCAGGGGGGATGGATGAAGTGGGAATAGGATCAGGGGGGTGGATGGAGCGGGAATAGGATCAGGGGATGGATGGAGCGGGGATAGAATTAGGGGGGATGGATGAAGATAGGATCAGGGGGATGGATGGAGCGGGAATAGGATCAGGGGGATGGATGGAGCGGGGATAGAATCAGGGGGGATGGATTAAGTGGGAATAGGATCAGGGGGATGGATGGAGCGGGAATAGGATCAGGGGGATGGATGGAGTGGGGATAGGATCAGGGGGAATGGATGGAGCGGGGATAGGATCAGGGGGATGGATGGAGTGGGGATAGGATCAGGGGGGATGGATGAGCGGGTATGGGATCGGTGAGTGGGTGGAGCTGGATGGGATCAGGGGAGTGGATGGAGCCAGGATGGGATCTTTGATTTGGGGGGGTTAAAGGATATGTCCTAGGGGGTGCTTTGGGAGGTGAGAGGAATTGCGCTGGGGGGAGGGGGTAAAACTTCAAATCTGTCATGGTCAATAGGTCAACTTGATCCCATCCTTAAAGTTTCCATTGTCAAAAAGACCGATGAGAAAACTCATAAATCAGCCCAGGCAGGTGTTTGGTCCAATGGGTTGGTGGTTTGGGCCAAATGATTGCCTCTCTAAAGCTTCTTTGCACTCAAGTTTAAATCCCAGATCAAGCTTGTTAAATCTTAATTTCTTTCCATTGACTTTGAATATGAAAATAATCACCTCCATGTAATATATGAAAGATTCTGTACATTGTTTACTTACAAACATAATCCGACCAATGACCATCACACGGAGGAATGTTGGTGACTAATGTCAATGCTAACAGGGGGTCAAGGATCTGATTTGAACTTGGATCTTCTACAGGAATAATAAAAATACAATTGTAAATAATTTGGGCTCACAAATGGTGGAGCATTCATTGCCTCCAGATAGACGATGACCCAAGTTTGAGTCCAGAACTTCATGAGATGTTGATTGTCATCTAATATGGTGGCAGATATGTTTATGGAAGATAGAGGAATATATTACATTGCAGACCGGTTTCTATAGAATGTTCTGGTATAGGGTAACATCATACGTGGTGAAAATACAGGTCAACAATTCCCAAAGTATAACTAAAGCCCAACATTTTTTAGCTTTGTATGGAGTGGCGAGGGATTAGAGCCCCTGTTACCATTATCACCGAAAGTGAAAGAAAATCCCAAATTTTGGGTTGTCACCAGAACAGGAATAGAGGGTAAATCTTCCAATGGGGTCACTGTTCAATATAGGACATTTTTGGTTTTGGGCTTGGATACACTTTAAGGCCGGGTTCACATATGTGCGGCCGGGGTCACAGCATGGAGTCCGGTGCTTCCCGGGTACATCTGTGAATCAGGTCCGAATTTTTGCCTGAATTCGAACCTGAACCGGACCCAAAGACCGTGCGGCCGCTCCGGATCTGTGTGAACAGGGCTGGTGCAAAGATTTTTGACCCCCTAGGCAAATCTCATTTTGCTACCCCTCCCCCCCCCCTGGTTCCACCCCTGACTCAACCCACTTTGCCCTGCCCATGTATACCCCACCTTTTTAATGAAGCGCCCATCAAATGCAGCCTCACCAGCGCCCATCAATGCAGCCTCACCAGCGCCCATCAAATTCAGCCTCACCAGCACCCATCAAATGCAGCCCCACCAGCGCCCATCAAATGCAGCCCCACCAGCGCCAGCCAAAAAAAAATGGCGTAGGGTCCCCCTCAAAATCCATACCAGACCCTTGAGGTCTGGGATGGATTTTAAGGGGAATCCCAGCCAAAAAAATGGCGTGGGGTCCCCCCTCAAAATCCATACCAGACCCTTATCCGAGCACGCAACCTGGCAGGCCGCAGGAAAAGAGGGGGGATGAGAGCGCCCCCCCCTCCCGCCTGAACCGTACCAGGCCACATGCCCTCAACATTGGGAGGATGCTTTGGGGTCTAAGACCCCCAAAGCACCTTGTCCCCATGTTGATGAGGACAAGAGCCTCTTCCCCACAACCCTGGCCATTGGTTGTGGGGGTCTGCGGGCGGGGGGCTTATCGGAATCTGGAAGCCCCCTTTAACAAGGGGACCCCCAGATCCCGCCCCCCCCCCTGTGTGAAATGGTAAGGGGGTACAAAAGTACCCCTACCATTTCACCAAAAAAGTGTCAAAAGTAAAAATGACAGGAGACGGTCTTTGACAATTCCTTTATTAAAATCTTCTTTCTTCTTTCTTCATCCTTCGGTTTCTTCATCTTCTCCTTCCGTCATCTTCTTCCATTTTCTTCTTTCTCCGATCCGCTTCTTCTTGCGCTGGTCTTCTCGTCCTTCTCGTCCAGCATCTTCCATGGCGTCGGCATCTGTTCTTCTGTCGGGCCGCTCCTCGCAATGGGAGGCTCCCGCTGTGTGAGGCTTCGCTCCGTCTGACAGGTCTTTTATAACGGAGGGCACCTGGTGACCCCGCCCCCCTCTGACGTCATGGGGAAAGCCATAAGGAATTCCCCATGACGTCCCTGTGCGTCAGAGGGGGCGGGGTCACCAGGTGCCCTCCATTATAAAAGACCTGTCAGAGGCAGCGAAGCCTCACATAGCGGGAGCCTCCCATTGCGAGGAGTGGCCCAAGAAGAGACACCGACACCGACGCCATGGAAGAAGATGCCGGACGAGAAGGACGAGAAGGCCAGCGCAAGAAGAAGCGGATCGGAGGAAGAAGAAAATGGAAGAAGATGGAAGAAGATGACAGAAGGAGAAGATGAAGAAACCGAAGGATGAAGAAAGAAGAAAGAAGATTTTAATAAAGGAATTGTCAAAGACCGTCTCCTGTCATTTTTACAATTTTTGACACTTTTTTGGTGAAATGGTAGGGGTACTTTTGTACCCCCTTACCATTTCACACAGGGGGGGCGGGATCTGGGGGTCCCCTTGTTAAAGGGGGCTTCCAGATTCCGATAAGCCCCCCGCCCGCAGACCCCCACAACCAATGGCCAGGGTTGTGGGGAAGAGGCCCTTGTCCTCATCAACATGGGGACAAGGTGCTTTGGGGGTCTTAGACCCCAAAGCATCCTCCCAATGTTGAGGGCATGTGGCCTGGTACGGTTCAGGCGGGAGGGGGGGCCGCTCTCGTCCCCCCTCTTTTCCTGCGGCCTGCCAGGTTGCGTGCTCGGATAAGGGTCTGGTATGGATTTTGAGGGGGACCCTACGCCAATTTTTTATTTTTTTTTTGGCTGGGGTCCCACTTAATATCCATCCCAGACCTGAAGGGCCTGGTTATTGAATTTGGGGGGACCCCCACGCTTTTTTTTTTTTTTTTGTTTTTTATCAATGAATGACTGTTCTCTGTGTTACAGGAGCCATCAATTCATTAGCCGCGAGTGCTTTTAAATAGCTTTTTTCCTGCAAAAATGACACTTTTTGCAGGGACAGTTCTAAGCACAGGAAACCTGCCCCCCTTCACAGGCCACCTATAGACACCCCCCAGATGTGATACTGCAATGCTGTACTAACAGCACGCACACACAAATCCCCAGAAATAAAGCACATATTGTCAGCAGTCAGCAACACACTGACACGCTGACACTGAAACACAATATGCGAGGGCGCCGCCGCGGCGGCCTCTTATACCCTGGGGCGTGTACTAAAGCCCCTGAGCTATAATTGGCTACAGGCATCCTGCCTGTAGCCAATTATGGCTCTCCTCGCTGCCGGCGCTGTGATTGGCCAAGCATGCGGGGTCACAGTGCATGCTTGGCCAATCATCAGCCAGCATTGCACTGCGACTGGCGCAATGCATTGCGGGCCGCTCGCATCACACGAATTTGATGCGAGCGGCCCAAATAGTTCTGGGCTCGCCGAACGGGCGAACGCCGGATGTTCGATTCGAACATGGGTTCGAATCGAACACTGGGCCCGTCCCTAGTTGGGGGCCTATAATGACCGCTGGCCTTGGTCAGCCAGTTAATGAGCTCAGCCTTGTCCTGTGATGAGGTCATCGTTGTGTTGCTGATGACCTCTAGACACGGATATCTCCCTCTATGGCATTGTGAGGTCACGGTACTTGTCACCTGCCACTATATACTGCTGGAGGGGGTCTCACTTGCTACTAATGTCATATACAGCCTCTGGGGGTGTCACCTGCCTCTATATACAGCCCCAGGGGGGTGTCATCTGCCTCTATATACAGCCCCAGGGGGGTGTCACCTGCCTCTATATACAGCCCCAGGGGGGTGTCACCTGCCTCTATATACAGCCCCTGGGGGGTCTCAGCTGCCTCTATATACAGCCCCAGGGGGGTCTCAGCTGCCTCTATATACCGTGCGATGTACAGATAGCCAACGTCACCTCCACTTATCTGACTAATTGGCAGATGTTGGATGATAATTGTATCTCCATCCTAATTACTGGGGATTGTCAGTATCAGCGATCACAGCCCTGGAAAACATTATTTCCTGTCTGACCAATGACAGCGGGGGAGGGGCAATGCACAAATAAAATGACTTCCAGACAAAAAGCCTTATATATGGTATATACAGAGTTATATATCGGTCCAAGCTGAAGCAAATGTAACTTTGTATAAAATATTCATACCTGGATATTCTTTTTCTTTACTTCAGAACACCTTTGGGATGAATTGGATGAGAAGGCCTGGCCCCTCCCCCCCAAACTCTCTCCTCCATGTCTTTATGGACCTTGCTTTGTGCACTGGTGGGCAGTCATGTTGGAACAGGAAGGGGCCGTCCCCAAACTCCTCCCACAAAGTTGGGAGCATGAAATTGTCCAAAATGTCTTGTTATGCCGATGCCTTAAGAGTTCCCTTCACTGGATCTAAGGGGCCAATCCCAACCCCTGAAAAACAACCCCCCCACCATAGACCCCCCCCCCCTCCCCCACACCATAATCCCCACCTCCCCCCCCCCACACCATAATCCCCCCCCCACCATAATCCCCCCTACACCATAATCCCCCCCCTCCCCCACCTCCCCCTCACCATCCCCCTCCCCCACACCATAATCCCCCCTCCCCCACACCATAATCCCCCCTCCATCCCCCTGACACCATAATCCCCCCTCCCCCACACCATAATCCCCCTCCCCCCACACCATAATCCCCCTCCCCCACACCATAATCCCCGCTCCCCCCACACCATAATCCCCCCGACACCATAATCCCCACTTCCCCCACACCATAATCCCCCCTCCATCCCCCGACACCATAATCCCCCCTCCATCCCCCCGACACCATAATCCCCCCTCCCCCACACCATAAATCCCCCCCCCCCCCCCACCATCCCCCCCCAATCCCCCCAACTCCCCCCCACACCATAATCCCCCCCACACCATAATCCCCCCTCCACCAAATGATTTGGACCAGTGCACAAAGCAAGGTCCATAAAGACACGGATGAGTGAGTTTGGGGTGGAGGAACTTGACTGGCCTGCACAGAGTCCTGACCTCAACCCCATAGAACACCTTTGGGATGAATTTGAACCGAAACTGCGAGCCAGGCCTTCTCGTCCAACATCAGTGCCTGACCTCACAAATGCTCTTCTGGAAGAATGGTCAAACATTCCCATAGACACCCTCCTAAACCTTGTGGACGGCCTTCCCAGGAGAGGTGAAGCTGTTATAGCTGCAAAGGGCCAACTCAATATTGAACCCTCCAGACTAAAGCCCCGTACACACGCGCGGATTATCCGAGGACCAGGTCGGTCGGATCCTGTCCGTCATACTTTGTCCGATGTTGGTTTTGCGTACACACGGTCGGACAAAGTTGTCGGAAAATCCGATCATTCTGAACGTGGTGACGTTTGTTGCGTACGACGGGACTACGTAGAGGCTAGTAGCCAATAGCTTTGGTCTTGTAATGTGATCTGAGCATGCGTGGCACTTTGTCCGTCGGACAACCGTACACACGATCGGATTTGGTGTGATCGGACCGCGTTGTCGGAAAATCTATCCAGCAGGAGATAAGACTTGTCCGTCAGACAATCCGACGTACACTGTCCGATGGTGCATACACACTGTCTGATTTTTCAACAACATTGTCCGATCGGACAGAATCCATGCGAAAATCCGACCGTGTGTATGGGGCTTTAGACTGGGGGGGCCATTAAAGTTCATGTGTGTGTAAAGGCAGGCGTCCCAATACTTTTAGAGTATATATACACACAAACATACTGTATATTCAAGGTATACATTGTAACATTATTTAGACATTTATATATATATATATATATACTGTATATACATTGTAACAATATTAATACATGTATTTGTTTTGTAACAAAGTATACCAACCCTATCCGTATGATCTGAATGTAGATTTTCTCGGGGTTTGTTGGGTCTCCACACTTGGAGGGCGTCTCATGTACACTTCTTTGAGGCCTGTTTATCACATACATTGTATTTTTGTTGCTCTCAGTGCAAATTAATAACTTTATTCATCTTATTATGATGGCGCACATACCAAGAAATAGATTTCGGGTTTACATAGAATCAGGGCCGTCTTTAATATTGATTGGACCCTGGGCAAAAAATTTCTTGGGCGCCCCCCCATGCAGTTTCATTCTTGTTTCGATCAATGGTAATGCTGATTTTTTGATTTTGGTTTACAGACTACCAATATAAAGAGGGATTTCAACACTGACCACTAATGTAATAGGGGTTTACACTGACCACTAATGTAATAGGGGTTTACACTGACCACTAATGTAATAGGGGTTTACACTGACCACTAATGTAATAGAAGCATTCACAGTAACCACCAATGTAAGGAGGGATTTACACTGACCACTAATGTAATAGGGGTTTACACTGACCACTAATGTAATAGGGGGTTACACTGACCACTAATGTAATAGGGGGTTACACTGACCACTAATGTAATAGGGGTTTACACTGACCACTAATGTAATAGGGGTTTACACTGACCACTAATGTAATAAGGGTTTACACTGACCACTAATGTAATAGGGGTTTACACTGACCACTAATGTAATAGGCGTTTACACTGACCATTAATGTAATAGGGGTTTACACTGACCACTAATGTAATAAGGGTTTACACTGACCACTAATGTAATAAGGGTTTACACTGACCACTAATGTAATAGGCGTTTACACTGACCATTAATGTAATAGGGGTTTACACTGACCACTAATGTAATAGAAGCATTCACAGTAACCACCAATGTAAGGAGGGATTTACACTGACCACCAATGTAAGGGGGGCGTTCACACTGGCCACAAGTGTGAATGAAAGGATTCTACACCAAGTACCAAGTACCCCTTTATCTCCCCAGTGGGCAGCATTCAGAATAGGTAAAGGTGGATATGACCTCAGGGGGGCATGATATACACATGAATACTGCCTCTATTTACATATGAATGCTGCCGGTCTGCCCTTATTTACATATGAATGCTGCCGCTATTTACATATCAATGTCGATATTTACATGTAAACACAACAAAAGGGCAGAGCTGGGCAGCATTAGTAACATAACTTCACACTGAGATGTCAGGACACAGCACGGGACTAAAACCTTGAGGGATGAGGGAATTTAAACTGGGAGTGTTGGCAAGTATGAGGCAGATGCTTTGGGCCCCACAACAATGACAGGGCCCAGGGCAGCTGCCCCTTTGGCCTTACCTTAAAGACGGCCCTGCATAGAATATACGGATTATCTAGGTGAATAATGAATTGCTTTCTGGACTGTGCGGTGGAAGGACTGGTGGAAGCCAACCTTCCTCCTCTGCATAGAGCTTCCGATGGTCTTCATTAATGTTCATGCATTTTATTTCCTCTTTTTTTTTTTCAATATGCGTATTTTTTCTTCCTTTTGAGTCAAAACTGGTGGCTGTTGGAACTGTGGACTGTTCCCGGATCGCTCAACGCTTGTGGGTACCACCAGACAGAGATACAGGACTATTCCTCGATTTTGATACCACGGCATGCCTTTACCGCTCTCGATCGCCTCAATGTGAATTACGTACTAAAAATTCTATCACTCTATTTTGTAAAACGAATAAAAACAATTGAAACAGAAATATTCACTCTCGATCTCCAGCGTACAGCTCGATACATTCCCAGCGTTTCCACTTGGGATTTTCTATAATCTGAACCCTGATTGGTGGGAATTGGAGGTAATGTAAAGATCTACAACAACCTGGAGATGTACAGAATCCGATCGGCGTGGAGCGCGGAGGACGCGGCCTCCATTCTACTCGGCTCGATGACATTCCTACCATTAAATTGGAGCCGTTTTCCATGAAGGAAATGTTTGTGGGATAAACAATATTTTCTGTACATATTTAGGAAGCCGTGACCAATCAGAAGCCCCGTGACACCATTTAAACAAATTGCATTACTTTTATATTTTAGAACTAAAAACTAAATTTTTTAAAGTAAATCATTAGGAACCCGAGACAAAGCGTTTCTTGTGTGGTAAAGACAGCTGTGTGGAGCTGTGAAGGAGCAGTCCTATGTCCACCACACATCCCATAGTCCATTTTGGGAGCAAACAAGAGAGGGGGGCTACATTCCTACATACAGAGGGGCCAAGGCAGGGGGGCTACATTCCTACATACAGAGGGGCCAAGGCAGGGGGGCTACATTCCTACATACAGAGGGGCCAAGGCAGGGGGGGCTACATTCCTACATACAGTGGGGCCAAGGCAGGGGGGCTACATTCCTACATACAGAGGGGCCTACATTTAGACATGTGCAATTCGTTTCTTTTTTTTTCTTTTTTTCTCGTTATTTTCGTTCGTTCGTTTTCGTACGAATGAACTAATCGTTCGAATCGAACGAATCGAATAATGAATCGTTCGAATCGTACGAATCCGATTAACGAATCATTCGAATCGAACAAATCCGAAAAACAACGAAAATCCGAAAAAAACTAATTAGAAACAACGAATGTACGAATGAAGAAAATCCGAAAAACGAAAACAGAACAACGAAAATGAACGAAAAAATTTGTACATTCGTAACTTTTTTTTTTTTTGTTGAATTGGTAATTTTCCGTGTCTCTTACAATGGCGCTGCTTAACGTGCTTCGAATAGATTGAACGAAAAAATTCGTACATTCGTAACTTTTTTTTTTTCGATTCGTAAATTCGTAAAATTATTAAAATGTAATAATAGCATACACATTACATAAAATTATGAATTATGCTCCGATTACAAATCTACGAATGTTACGAATGTACGATTAAATACGAATGCGTCCGAATTTTTCGAATAAACGAATAAACGAAAATTAAACTAACGAAAAAACGAATCAACGAAAAAATAACTCTTACGAATATACGAATCGTTACGAATACGAACACCGACGACTTACGAATGTACGAATCATTACGAATCAACGGAAACGAAAAAAAAAAACGAAACGAAAATTAACTAATTGTTTTGTTGTGCACATGTCTAGCTACATTCCTACATACAGAGGGGCCAAGGCACGGGGGCTACGTTCCTACATACAGAGGGGCCAAGGCAGGGGGGCTACATTCCTACATACAGAGGGACCAAGGCAGGGGGGCTACGTTCCTACATACAGAGGGGCCAAGGCAGGGGGGCTACATTCCTACATACAGAGGGGCCAAGGCAGGGGGGCTACGTTCCTACATACAGAGGGGCCAAGGCAGGGGGGCTACATTCCTACATACAGAGGGGCCAAGGCAGGGGGGCTACGTTCCTACAGTATCTGACAAAAGTAAGTACACCCCTCAGTGACATTTGTGTAAATCTGTTCTTCTCTCTTTTCATGTGACAACACTGAAGAAATGACACTTGTCTACAATGTAAAGTAGTGAGTGTACAGCTTGTATAACAGTGTAAATTTGCCGTCCCCTCAAAATAACTCAACACACAGCCACGAAAATCTGACATCAAAACCGCTGTCAGCCGAATATTTACTAGCCTGTCCTCCAACATTTGTTGGCCGAAAGTTGGACAACAATTGTCAAAAGGCTTTTGGTAGAGGTTTTGCTGATACAATGTTTCAATACAATTTAATAAAATGAGACAGTTTTTTGTAATGTTACTTTGTTTAATGTTTTGTGTTTTTTCTCTTCCTTCTCTCCAGTTTGGGGTTTGTTGTCAGTATAAATATTATAATGGAATGTATTTGGGGGGGGGGGGGATTGCTTTGGAAATCTGATTACCTCCCGATGATTGCGATGCGAGTCGCCCCGACAGGTTTTTTTATTTTTACAGAGCTTTTGGAAATTGCAGAGACTTCCACTTGCTGACGAATCCATTTATAACCCCGGAAATTGGAGGGTGCGGGACCAAGCTGGCCGGGCCGGAGAAGTGCCACTTCTACGCAGATACAATTACATGGAAATGACGGGGGGCATTTACTTGGCAGGGTCCGGCCTTGTTGCTAAGATACCACATCCTCCATGTAGATAATACTATTGATTAACACTTCACCAGCGGCCTTAGTAAATAGGGAAGGGGATGCGGGCGCACACACCGCCATTTAGTGACAAATGGCGGTCTTCAGGCGGGGAAGGCGAAGATAATAATAACGATTCATTCATAAAGGTGCCCCCTCCTGGATGGCGCTCTACGGATATGTAGAGTTAGAATAAGGAGATATTTCTGGATGCCAAACAGGTATCAATCATATAAAAAAAAAGTTTTCGAACTTTTACTGCTGATAACTCACATCCTGTACAACGAGGTCAGACCCAACAAGGATCTGCGGCAGCTTTCTATAAGGGAAAATTGCCGCATTCCCTCTGGTAATCAGGTGCCAACCTGTGATAGCGCCCGTGTCCCTCCGAACCAGGTCTATCTGCTTAAAGCCGACTTCCGCCCAAATTATTATTTTTTTTTTTAAAAAGTCATCAGTTACAAATACTACTTTTAAAATATGGACACTTACCTATCCAGGGCGCCCAAGATGTCCTCACCCGAAGCCGACCCGTCCCTCGGCTCTCAGGTGGGGGCGCCACCATCTTCGGTAAGGGAATAAGGAAGTGAAGTCTTGCGGCTCCACAGCCTGGTTCCCTACTGCGCATGCGCGAGTCGCACTGCGCGTCCTCACTGGTCCCTGCTGTCTTCTGGGACCTGTGTGTCTCCCAGAAGACAGCGGGGGGGGGGGGGGCGGAGAAGGGGCCGGACATGGCGTAGATCACCGCGGAGCCTGCGGCAATCTATGCCCAAGTGGGAGCAAATACCTGGATTAGCCAGGTATCTGCTCCCCCCTGACACCAGAGGGGGGGAGGAATCCGAAAAATGGAAGTTCCATTTTTGGGTGGAACTCCGCTTTAACCACTTGCCGACCAGCTGCCGTCATTATACTGCGGCAGGTCGGCTCGTTCCCACAAAATGCCGTAGCTGTACGTCAGTCCCTTTAACAGCTATGGCACGGGGGGGGGAGGGTAGCTGATGCTTACATCAGGTGTCCCCAGGCAGCGGAGTCCCTCCTTACATCAGGTGTCCCCAGGCAGCGGAGTCCCTCCTTACATCAGGTGTCCCCAGGCAGCGGAGTCCTCCTTACATCAGGTGTCCCCAGGCAGCGGAGTCCCTCCTTACATCAGGTGTCCCCAGGCAGCGGAGTCCTTCCTTACATCAGGTGTCGCCAGGCAGCGGAGTCCCTCCTTACATCAGGTGTCCCCAGGCAGCGGAGTCCCTCTTTACATCAGGTGTCCCAGGCAGCGGAGTCCCTCCTTACATCAGGTGTCTCCAGGCAGCGGAGTCCCTCCTTACATCACGTGTCCCCAGGCAGCGGAGCCTTTCCTTACATCAGGTGTCCCCAGGCAGCGGAGTCCCTCCTTACATCAAGTGTCCCCAGGCAGCGGAGTCCCTCCTTACATCAGGTGTCCCCAGGCAGCGGAGTCCCTCCTTACATCAGGTGTCCCCAGGCAGCGGAGTCCCACCTTACATCAGGTGTTCCCAGGCAGCGGAGTCCCTCCTTACATCAGGTGTCCCCAGGCAGCGGAGTTCCTCCTTACATCAGGTGTCCCCAGGCAGAGGAGTTCCTCCTTACATCAGGTGTCCACAGGCAGCGGAGTCCTTCCTTACATCAGGTGTCCCCAGGCAGAGGAGTCCCTCCTTACATCAGGTGTCCCCAGGCAGCGGAGTCCCTCCTTACATCAGGTGTCCCCAGGCAGCGGAGTCCCTCTTTACATCAGGTGTCCCCAGGCAGCGGAGTTCCTCCTTACATCAGGTGTCCCCAGGCAGAGGAGTTCCTCCTTACATCAGGTGTCCCCAGGCAGCGGAGTCCCTCCTTACATCAGGTGTCCCCAGGCAGCGGAGTCCCTCCTTACATCAGGTGTCCCCAGGCAGCGGAGTTCCTCCTTACATCAGGTGTCCCCAGGCAGCGGAGTCCCTCCTTACATCAGGTGTGCCCAGGCAGCGGAGTCCCTCCTTACATCAGGTGTCCCCAGGCAGCGGAGTCCCTCCTTACATCAGGTGTCCCCAGGCAGCGGAGTCCCTCCTTACATCAGGTGTCCTCAGGCAGCGGAGTCCCTCCTTACATCAGGTGTCCCCAGGCAGAGGAGTTCCTCCTTACATCAGGTGTCCCCAGGCAGCCGAGTCCCTCCTTACGTCAGGTGTCCTCAGGCAGCGGAGTCCCTCCTTACATCAGGTGTCCTCAGGCAGCGGAGTCCCTCCTTACATCAGGTGTTCCCAGGCAGCGGAGTCCCTCCTTACATCAGGTGTCCCCAGGCAGAGGAGTCCCTCCTTACATCAGGTGTCCCCAGGCAGCGGAGTCCCTCCTTACATCAGGTGTCCCCAGGCAGCGGAGTCCCTCCTTACATCAGGTGTCCCCAGGCAGCGGAGTCCCTCCTTACATCAGGTGTCCCCAGGCAGCGTAGTTCCTCCTTACATCAGGTGTCCCCAGGCAGCGGAGTCCCTCCTTACATCAGGTGTCCCCAGGCAGCGGAGTCCCTCCTTACATCAGGTGTCCCCAGGCAGCGGAGTCCCTCCTTACATCAGGTGTCCCCAGGCAGCGGAGTCCCTCCTTACATCAGGTGTCCCCAGGCAGCGGAGTCCTCCTTACATCAGGTGTCCCCAGGCAGCGGAGTCCTTCCTTACATCAGGTGTCCTCAGGCAGCGGAGTCCCTCCTTACATCAGGTGTCCCCAGGCAGCGGAGTCCCTCCTTACATCAGGTGTCCCCAGGCAGCGGAGTCCTTCCTTACATCAGGTGTCCCCAGGCAGCGGAGTCCTCCTTACATCAGGTGTCCCCAGGCAGCGGAGTCCCTCCTTACATCAGGTGTCCCCAGGCAGCGGAGTCCCTCCTTACATCAGGTGTCCCCAGGCAGCCGAGTCCCTCCTTACATCAGGTGTCCCCAGGCAGCGGAGTCCCTCCTTACATCAGGTGTCCCCCAGGCAGAGGAGTCCCTCCTTACATCAGGTGTCCCCAGGCAGCGGAGTCCCTCCTTACATCAGGTGTCCCCAGGCAGCGGAGTCCCTCCTTACATTAGGTGTCCCCAGGCAGCGGAGTCCCTCCTTACATCAGGTGTCCCCAGGCAGAGGAGTCCCTCCTTACATTAGGTGTTCCCAGGCAGCGGAGTCCCTCCTTACATTAGGTGTTCCCAGGCAGCGGAGTCCCTCCTTACATCAGGTGTCCCCAGGCAGCGGAGTCCCTCCTTACATCAGGTGTCCCCAGGCAGAGGAGTCCCTCCTTACATCAGGTGTCCCCAGGCAGCAGAGTCCATCCTTACATCAGGTGTCCCCAGGCAGAGGAGTTCCTCTTACATCAGGTGTCCCCAGGCAGAGGAGTTCCTCCTTACATCAGGTGTCCCCAGGCAGCGGAGTCCCTCCTTACATCAGGTGTCCTCAGGCAGCGGAGTCCCTCCTTACATCAGGTGTCCCCAGGCAGCGGAGTCCCTCCTTACATCAGGTGTCCCAGGCAGCGGAGTCCCTCCTTACATCAGGTGTCCCCAGGCAGCGGAGTCCCTCCTTACATCAGGTGTCCCCAGGCAGCGGAGTCCCTCCTTACATCAGGTGTCCCCAGGCAGCGGAGTCCCTCCTTACATCAGGTGTCCCCAGGCAGCGGAGTCCCTCCTTACATCAGGTGTCCCCAGGCAGCGGAGTCCCTCCTTACATCAGGTGTCCCCAGGCAGTGGAGTCCCTCCTTACATCAGGTGTCCCCAGGCAGCGGAGTCCCTCCTTACATCAGGTGTCCCCAGGCAGTGGAGTCCCTCCTTACATCAGGTGTCCCCAGGCAGTGGAGTCCCTCCTTACATCAGGTGTCCCCAGGCAGCGGAGTCCCTCCTTACATCAGGTGTCCCCAGGCAGAGGAGTTCCTCCTTTAATCAGGTGTCCCCAGGCAGCGGAGTCCCTCCTTACGTCAGGTGTCTTCAGGCAGCGGAGTCCCTCCTTACGCCAGGTGTCCTCAGGCAGAGGAGTCCCTCCTTACATCAGGTGTCCCCAGGCAGCGGAGTCCCTCCTTACATCAGGTGTCCCCAGGCAGTGGAGTTCCTCCTTACATCAGGTGTCCCCAGGCAGCGGAGTCCCTCCTTACATCAGGTGTCCTCAGGCAGCGGAGTCCCTCCTTACATCAGGTGTCCCCAGGCAGCGGAGTCCCTCCTTACATCAGGTGTCCCCAGGCAGCGGAGTCCTCCTTACATCAGGTGTCCCCAGGCAGCGGAGTCCCTCCTTACATCAGGTGTCCCCAGGCAGCGGAGTCCCTCCTTACGTCAGGTGTCTTCAGGCAGCGGAGTCCCTCCTTACGCCAGGTGTCCTCAGGCAGCGGAGTCCCTCCTTACATCAGGTGTCCCCAGGCAGAGGAGTTCCTCCTTACATCAGGTGTCCTCAGGCAGTGGAGTCCCTCCTTACATCAGGTGTTCCCAGGCAGCGGAGTCCCTCCTTACATCAGGTGTCCCCAGGCAGCGGAGTCCCTCCTTACATCAGGTGTCCCCAGGCAGCGGAGTCCCTCCTTACATCAGGTGTCCCCAGGCAGTGGAGTCCTTCCTTACATCAGGTGTCCCCAGGCAGTGGAGTCCCTCCTTACATCAGATGTCCCAAGTGGAGTCCCTCCTTACATCAGATGTCCCCAGTGGAGTCCCTCCTTACATCAGATGTCCCAAGTGGAGTCCCTCCTTACATCAGATGTCCCAAGTGGAGTCCCTCCTTACATCAGATGTCCCAAGTGGAGTCCCTCCTTACATCAGATGTCCCAACTGGAGTCCCTCCTTACATCAGGTGTCCCCAGTGGAGTCCCTCCTTACATCAGGTGTCCCCAGTGGAGTCCCTCCTTACATCAGGTGTCCCCAGTGGAGTCCCTCCTTACATCAGATGTCCCCAGTGGAGTCCCTCCTTACATCAGATGTCCCCAGTGGAGTCCCTCCTTACATCAGATGTCCCAAGTGGAGTCCCTTGGCTCTGCCTCTTGGCAGCAGCAGGCCGTGGGGCGGGGGGGGCGGGGGGTTGGTGGCAGCTCCATTTGCAGAGCTCTTTCCCCGTGTGTTCAGTGGAGAGGGGAGGGGCCTCCGATCCGTGCAGCTAACCAGCTTCAATGTACAAGTGAATTGTCTACTTGTACACGGAAGAGAGAAGCTGATTGGCTGCACAGAACGGAGGCCCCTCCCCTCTCCACTGAACACACGGGGAAAGAGATCTCGCGGCGGCAGACATATTTTCGAAGCCAGAAGCTGCTTTCGGTGCCGATTCCCGGGACAAAAGCAAAATCCCGGGATTTTGATCGGGACGGCCTCAGATCGGGACGAGGGTCCAAAAATCGGGATTGTCCCTGGAAAAATTGGGACGGTTAGCAAGTATGCACTTACAGGTCGGGGCCACCAGAGAGGGGGGGCTTTCTCTGGGCCAGGGTCCAATCAGTATTAAAGACGGCCCTGTACCTATTGGGGGGTCAGCTGTCACCGGTGTCTCCGCCCCAAGGATTCACTCTCACTTCCTGTCCTGTTGGATTTCCCGTCACTTTCTCATTCTGTAGAATTTGGTCACCAAGACACACAGAGAAGGTGGATGGATCCAGCGGGGGGGGGGGGGGGGGGCCACGGCTATACAAACCCTTCCCTATTGTATCCAAATGTAAAATCTCTCCGCTTCTTCTCTGTTTAGCCACCAAATGCGCAGAATTCATTAATAGAGATGTTGGCGCTTCCTTTTTATAAATCCTCTTTACAACGGCAGGAAGCAGCGCCACCTACAGGCCGTAAATATGTGCGACACAATGTAAGGCGTATCGTCGTGTCTATAAAACATCTGTAAAATAAAGGCTACAAAATGAACACCCTGATCTTATAATAGACATGTGCAATTTGTTTCGTTTTTTTTGTTCGTTCGTTTTTGTACGAATGAACGAATCGTTCGAATCGAACGAATCCGAATAACGAATCGTTCGAATCGTACGAATCCAATTAACGAATTGTTCGAATCGAACGAATCCAATTAACGAATCGTTCGAATCGTACGAATCCAATTAACGAATTGTTCGAATCGAACGAATCCGAAAAGCAACGAAAATCCGAAAAACCAAACAACGAAAATCCGAAAAAACGAAAAAGGAACAACGAAAACGAACGAAAAAATTCGTACATTCGTAACTTTTTTTTTTTGTTGAATTGGTAATTTTCCGTGTCTCTTACAATGGCACTGCTTAACGTGCTTCGAATGGATTGAACGAAAAAATTTGTACATTCGTAACTTTTTTTTTTTGTTGAATTGGTAATTTTCCGTGTCTCTTTACAATGGCGCTGCTTAACGTGCTTCGAATGGATTGAACGAAAAAATTCGTACATTCGTAACTTTTTTTCGATTCGTAACTTTTTTTTTTCGATTTGTAAACTTTTTTTTTTTCGATTCATAAATTATTAAAATGTAATAATAGCATACACATTACATAAAAGTATGAATTATGCTCCGATTACGAATCTACGAATGTTACGAATGTACGAATAAATACGAATGCGTCCGAATTTCGAATAAACTAATGAACGAAAATTAAACTAACGAAAAAACGAATCAACGAAAAATAACTCTTACAAATGTACGAATCATTACGAATACGAACACCGACGACTTACGAATTTACGAATCGTTACGAATCAACGGAAACAAAAAAAAACCCGAAACGAAATAAAACAATTTTTTTTCGGAAACGAAAAAAACGAAACGAAAATAAACAAATTTTTTTGTTGTGCACATGTCTATCTTATAATACACACATCACTTTATAATCTTATTTTATAACATAACAGGATTTTTTTTGCTACATTTTTAAACTCTTTAATATATTGTAACATCATAAAAAACGATGAATAAATGGCGGATTCCTTGCTGTTCATACTCACCCATCACTACGACATTCCTTCTCTGTATAGTGGAACCTCGGTTTACAAGTAACGCGGTTAACGAGCGTTTTGAAAGACGAGCAACTTTTTTTTTTTTTTTAATTCTGACCGAGTGTTGTCTCACAAAACGAGCAGAATTCAAGCTAATGGGGTGTGCAGTACCGCATTTGGCCAGAGGTGCGGGGGGGCGCTGGTGACACTCGGAACGGAGCCTGAGCCCGACCGTTCCCGAGTGTTTCCGAGCCTTTCTGAGTTCAGCCGAGCTGTCCCCGAGTATTTCCGAGGCTCTCCGGCGCCCCCCCCCCCCTCACCTCTGGCCACATACGGTATTGCATGTAATAGAAGTCAAGGCGGAACGAATTATCTTCGTTTTTATTGACTTCTATGGGGAAACTTGCTTTGATAAGCGAGTGCTTTGGATTACAAGCGTTCTACTGGAACGGATTATACCCGTAATCCAAGGTTGATCCTGCTGCTCTCTATCTCCCCCTCCTGTCCATGTCCCCAATGCAGTTAGGGGGATTAGGCATGCTCAGTTCTCAGAGAGTTTCTAGGCTGAGAATTTCCTCCCTATCACATATAAGTAGCCCGTGTGACTATAGATCAGCGGCGGCCCGTCCATACGGGGCGCAGGGGCACCGCCCCCCCTAATCCATGCACCCGGCACCTCATATACATGCAGGGCGCTGGACACATGGATTCCAACAGGGTTTTTTTTTTGTTTTTGTTTTTTACGCACGTGATTAGAGCCTGAGGCTCTAATTGGCCTCAAAAAAGTGGCCCATCCACTTGAGTGACAATAGCAAAAATATTTGTTTGCTATTGTCTTCCTGATTCTCCACCCGGCCAATCAGGTAGCGGGTCCTGTGCCGAGTCCCGATTGGCCAGGGAGTCTCAAAACACACAGTTTCTGTTTAGCTGGGAGGAGAAGCAACGGCCCGGTCCCTCCCCCTGCCTTCAGTCCTAAGTTAAGGTTAGGCCATCTAATGCCGGGGGGGGGGGGGGTAAGACTGCCGCCTTCCGGGGGCATGGGGGGGGGGGGAATTTGCCGTTAGTTTCCCCCCCCAAATATTTTGCACTGCTATAGAGTCACACATGTGGGCGTATACTAGAGCTGCACGATTCTGGCCACAATGAGGATCACGATTTTTTTTTTGCTTAGAATAAAGATCACGATTCTCACGGGGTAAAACCTTTCACATCATACAAATAAATTGGGCGACCTTCACTGGTTAGTTTTTTTTTAAATTCATTAAAGTGTCATTTTTTTCCCCAAAAAATTGCATTTGAACGACACAAATGGCACAAATACTGTGCGACATAAAATATTGCAACAACCACCATTTTTATTCTCTAGGGTCTCTACTAAAAAAAAAAGATAGATAATGTTTGGAGTTCTAAGTAATTTTCTTGCAAAAAAAAAAAAATGATTTTAACTTGAAACCAACAAATGTCAGAAAAAGGTTTGGTGGTTAAACTTCCCTTATTTACACACTGAAGTCTATTCCTTTCATCTATTCCTTTCATCTAAAGGACAAATCGTTACAATGTTTATACTTGAGTTCCACTGCTGAAGAATGTTGTGATTCTTGGCAGACTGCCCGTTTTTTTTCCCCCTTTCTTTTTGTTTTTTTTTTTTTTTTTTTTTTTGTTTCTTGTTTTTTTCCCCCTTTCTTTCGGCTGTCGGCTTTAGCAGAGCAGAGAGAATTCTCTGCATAGAAAGAATCGGCAATCACTTTGTGAAGATCGCAATGGGGAAAAAAATCGCCATAACGATTCTTATCGATTAATCTCGCAGCTCCAGCGTATATACACAGCGGTATATGAAAGCCACGCCCTCCCTCCTCCTCCACGCCCACTAACAGGCTTACCACAATGGGGGGGCGGGATATTACATGTAGATTGATGGAGGCTTCACCTCCCTCTTATGCTAAGACACAGGCTGGAGGGGCGTGACAGAAATCCGCCCACACCATGTTCTTTCCACAAAATAAATAAAGATTTGATTTCAAATCTATATTTGTACAACAATATAAAACCGTTTAGTCCCGGGTCACACTGGTGTGATGCGGGGAATCCCCTGCGACTCCTCTGCGGCGTCCTGAATCACAGGCGGTTCACACTGACATCTGCGAACTGCTGCAGGTGTGATGAGGAGAAGGAGGGAGGAGGATGTTGATGATGAGGAGGGAGGAGGATGTTGATGATGAGGATGAGGAGGATGATGATGAGGATGAGGAGGATGATGATGAGGATGAGGATGAGGAGGAGGAGGATGATGATGAGGAGGAGGAGGAAGATGATGATGAGGAGGAGGATGAGGAGGATGATGAGGAGGATGAGGAGGAGGAGGATGATGATGATGATGATGATGATAAGGAGGAGGAGGAGGAGGAGGAGGATGAGGATAATGATGATGATGATGATGATGATGATGATGATGATGATGAGCCTCTCTACAAATGTATATACAGTCCAAGGGAGACGACATGTCATAAGAGGGCCCTATGTGCCCCTCCCCCCTCCATAAGGAAATCTCATCGTTATCAGTTCAGCACCCTGGACAGAGCAGAAGATTCCCAACACACTGACCCCCCCTCCCCCTACACCCCCACTCCCCCCCCCTACACCCCCCCACCTCCCCCCTACACCCCCCCTCCCCCTACACCCCCACTCCCCCCCTACACCCCCCACCTCCCCCCTACACCCCCACTCCCCCCTACACCCCCACCTCCCCCCTACACCCCCACTCCCCCCCTACACCCCCACCTCCCCCCAACACCCCCCCTCCCCCTACACCCCCACTCCCCCCTACACCCCCACCTCCCCCCTACACCCCCACTCCCCCCTACACCCCCACTCCCCCCCTACACCCCCACCTCCACCCCTACACCCCCACTCCCCCCCTACACCCCCACCTCCCCCCCTACACCCCCCCTCCCCCTACACCCCCACTCCCCCCTACACCCCCACCTCCCCCCTACACCCCCACTCCCCCCTACACCCCCACTCCCCCCCTACACCCCCTACCTCCCCCCTACAATGTCATCACACAGGGCCCTTCTAGATGGACAGGCTGCAGACTATCACATGGGGGGGTTTAGATGGACAGGCTGCAGACTATCACATGGGGGGTAGATGGACAGGCTGCAGACTATCACATGGGGGGGGGGTTAGATGGACAGGCTGCAGACTATCACATGGGGGGGGGGTTAGATGGACAGGCTGCAGACTATCACATGGGGGTGTTAGATTGACAGGCTGAAGACTATCACATGGGGGGGGGGTTAGATGGACAGGCTGCAGACTATTACATGGGGGGGGGTGTTAGATGGACAGGCTGCAGACTATTACATGGGGGGGGGGTAGATGGACAGGCTGCAGACTATTACATGGGGGGGGGGGGGTTTAGATGGACAGGCTGCAGACTATCACATGGGGGGGGTTAGATGGACAGGCTGCAGACTATTACATGGGGGGGGTGTTAGATGGACAGGCTGCAGACTATTACATGGGGGGGGGTAGATGGACAGGCTGCAGACTATTACATGGGGGGGGGTTTAGATGGACAGGCTGCAGACTATCACATGGGGGGGGGTTAGATGGACAGGCTGCAGACTATCACATGGGGGGGGGGAGTAGATGGACAGGCTGCAGACTATCACATGGGGGGGGTTAGATGGACAGGCTGCAGACTATTACATGGGGGGGGGGTTAGATGGACAGGCTGCAGACTATCACATGGGGGGGGTAGATGGACAGGCTGCAGACTATCACATGGGGGGGTTAGATGGACAGGCTGAAGACTATCACAGGGGGGGGGGGTTAGATGGACAGGCTGCAGACTATCACATGGGGGGGTTAGATGGACAGGCTGCAGACTATCACATGGGGGGGGTTAGATGGACAGGCTGCAGACTATCACATGGGGGGGGTTAGATGGACAGGCTGCAGACTATCACATGGGGGGGTTTAGATGGACAGGCTGCAGACTATCACATGGGGGTGTTAGATTGACAGGCTGAAGACTATCACATGGGGGGGGGGGGGTTAGATGGACAGGCTGCAGACTATTACATGGGGGGGTGTAAGATGGACAGGCTGCAGACTATTACATGGGGGGGGGGGGTAGATGGACAGGCTGCAGACTATTACATGGGGGGGGGTTTAGATGGACAGGCTGCAGACTATCACATGGGGGGGTTAGATGGACAGGCTGCAGACTATCACATGGGGGGGGGAGTAGATGGACAGGCTGCAGACTATCACATGGGGGGGGGGTTAGATGGACAGGCTGCAGACTATCACATGGGGGGGGGTTAGATGGACAGGCTGCAGACTATCACATGGGGGGGTTTAGATGGACAGGCTGCAGACTATCACATGGGGGTGTTAGATTGACAGGCTGAAGACTATCACATGGGGGGGGGTTAGATGGACAGGCTGCAGACTATCACATGGGGGTGTTAGATTGACAGGCTGAAGACTATCACATGGGGGGGGGGGTTTAGATGGACAGGCTGCAGACTATTACATGGGGGGGGGGGTGTTAGATGGACAGGATGCAGACTATTACATGGGGGGGGGTAGATGGACAGGCTGCAGACTATTACATGGGGGGGGTGTTAGATGGACAGGCTGCAGACTATCACATGGGGGGGGGTTAGATGGACAGGCTGCAGACTATCACATGGGGGGGGGTTAGATGGACAGGCTGCAGACTATCACATGGGGGGGGGTAGATGGACAGGCTGCAGACTATCACATGGGGGGGTTAGATGGACAGGCTGCAGACTATCACATGGGGGGGGGGGTAGATGGACAGGCTGCAGACTATCACATGGGGGTGTTAGATGGACAGGCTGCAGACTATCACATGGGGGGGGGGTTAGATGGACAGGCTGCAGACTATCACATGGGGGGGGGGGTAGATGGACAGGCTGCAGACTATCACATGGGAGGGGGTGTTAGATGGACAGGCTGCAGACTATCACATGGGGGGGGGGTAGATGGACAGGCTGCAGACTATCACATGGGGGGGGGTTAGATGGACAGGCTGCAGACTATCACATGGGAGGGGGTGTTAGATGGACAGGCTGCAGACTATCACATGGGGGGGGGGGTTAGATGGACAGGCTGCAGACTATCACAGGGGGGGGGGGGTAGATGGACAGGCTGCAGACTATCACATGGGGGTGTTAGATGGACAGGCTGCAGACTATCACATGGGGGGGGGTTAGATGGACAGGCTGCAGACTATCACATGGGGGGGGGGTAGATGGACAGGCTGCAGACTATCACATGGGAGGGGGTGTTAGATGGACAGGCTGCAGACTATCACATGGGGGGGGGGGGGGGGGGTAGATGGACAGGCTGCAGACTATCACATGGGGGGGGGGGGTTAGATGGACAGGCTGCAGACTATCACATGGGAGGGGGTGTTAGATGGACAGGCTGCAGACTATCACAAGGGGGGGGGGGGGTTAGATGGACAGGCTGCAGACTATCACATGGGGGGGGGGGGGGGGTAGATGGACAGGCTGCAGACTATCACACAGAGAGGAGTCAGAATGGAAACAGAAGTTTCCTTCCGCCCTCTAATCCCCGTCCCCTCCCCCCTCCATCTCCAGGGGGGGTTCCCCAAATTGCACAACCGGCCGCCACCCTCCCATCCCCCACTCTGCCGGGTGATATCCGAGAATTGATGGGAAGTTCCCCCGGAGGAGCCCCAACACCGACCCATCTCTCCTCCCCGACCCCCCTCCTTTCCTAGTATAGGGGGGGATCTTCTCTCCCGGTATGGGGGGGTCTCTCCTCTCCCGGTATGGGGGGGCTCTTCTCTCCCGGTATGGGGGGGCTCTTCTCTCCCGGTATGGGGGGGTCTCTCCTCTCCCGGTATGGGGGGGCTCTCCTCTCCCGGTATGGGGATCTCTCCTCTCCCGGTATGGGGGGGTCTCTCCTCTCCCGGTATGGGGGCTCTTCTCTCCCGGTATGGGGGGGTCTCTCCCGGTATGGGGGGGTCTCTCCTCTCCCGGTATGGGGGGTCTCTCCTCTCCCGGTATGGGGGCTCTTCTCTCCCGGTATGGGGGGGTCTCTCCTCTCCCGGTATGGGGGGGGGGTCTCTCCTCTCCCGGTATGGGGATCTCTCCTCTCCCGGTATGGGGGGTCTCTCCTCTGCCGGTATGGGGGGGGGTATCTCCTCTCCCGGTATGGGGGGGGGGTATCTCCTCTCCCGGTATGGGGGCTCTTCTCTCCCTTTATGGGGGAACTCTCCCGGTATGGGGGGGGGGATCTCTCCCGGTATGGGGGGGGATCTCTCTTCTCCCGGTATGGGGGGGGTCTCTCCTCTCCCGGTATGGGAGAACTCTCCCGGTATGGGGGGGATCTCTCCTCTCCCGGTATGGGGGGGGGGGTCTCTCCCGGTATGGGGGGGGGTTCTCTTTTCGCACTTCTCTCCGCCCCGCCCCCGGACTCCTCCCCCCTCCCCGCTCCGCTCTGATCCTCTTACAGACAGCGGGTGACGCACGGGACCCTCCAGCCAATCAGCGGCGTGTGACAGGTGGGCGGGCCGCTAAGCTACATAAAGCAGCTGATCCGGGCAGAGAGGAGAGAAGAGAGCCAGGCTCACCCAGGGAGGAGAACCACAGAGGCTTGCACTCTATTCCCGGCTCACTGGAAGGACCTTCATCTCCCAGCTGTACATTGGCAGGGATTTCCTCTCCAGGACTTGCTGGGACTTGTGGTCCTTCCTGAGATCCAGGAGCTGGCAGTGCCCACCATGTCTGCCCAGGGTAAGCTTGCCTAGACCTTCCTATCACTCAGTAGGTGAGTTGCTGACATGGTGAATGGGGACTGAGGTAGGTGGCCCAGGCTTGTTGTGATTCTCCACCAATCAGATAAGGGGTGACTTTTAGACTTCAGACTCTGCAGGTGAAGAGGGCACTTCCTCAGCCAATCCCATGCTGGCTTATTGGAAGTCATTTCTGGGCTGTAATGAACTTTGAAAACTTTTTGTGAGTGACGTCATCAGCCATCAGCACACTGCTGCACACTGCTGCACACTGCTGCACACTGCTGCACACTGCTGTAGGGAAAGTTTTTTTTGGTTTTAGTTGGAGGGGAGCTTGGTGACCAAAAAAAAAAAAAAATGGATGGTGCCAAGACCAGGGTATTGCCAGAGAAGAAGGCAGCCAACTGTAATGGTTTCACCGCAGAGGAGAAGAAGGGCTCGCCTACAGCCCTGAGCCGTGTAGACCGGGGGAGGTCTGGGGTCAGCACGCCACCCTTGGAGAGTTGGAGGGAGGAAAGGACTCGAAGTGAAGAAGACAATGAACTCAACCTTCCTTCACTTGCAGCAGCCTACAGCACCATCCTGAGGGCACTGGGCGAGGACCCTGGGAGGCAGGGGCTGCTGAAGACACCTTGGAGGGCAGCTACCGCCATGCAGTTCTTCACCAAGGGCTACCAGGAGACCATATCAGGTGAGAGATTCCATCTATTTTTAGAGATGTGCGTCATTGACCTAAAAGCCCCAACAATGGTGAAACCTTTCAGACCTGAAGGTCTCAGGTGGCCCTGATATGCTCATGGGCAGAGGTTCAATTTGGGGCTCTCCATCGGTTGTGTAGCCGCATGTCCCAGCAGCCCAGGGTAGCTCTGGACATGCTTTGTTGGATGCGTAGTACACAACAGCTGGACAGCCACAAATTCCTTAACCGGGGAATAGTTGGAACTTTTCATTTTACGTTGTTTAAATTGTTGTGCCACCACTGTTAAATGTTTGAGGCTCTGCGGGACAGCAAGTTTCCGAACTGAAAGTCAGTTTGACAACAAATGGGCATCAGAAAGTTCCTTAACAAAAGAATAGTTGTCCTGCCCGCACACCATTGTTGGTTCCACCATTGTTAAATATTCGAGAACCGTTGACACAGTAGGTCTCCAAGCTCCATGGCAGCTGGAGATCCACAAGTTCCTGAACCAAGGAATAGCTGTCCTGCTGGAACTTTTCATTTCACCTTGTCTGAATTGTGGTGCCACCATTAAGCTTTGAGACCCTTTGGCACAGGAACATCAGTTGGACAACAAATGGGCATCCAATAGTTCCTTAATGGCATAGTTGTCCTGCTGGCACACCATTGTTGGTTCCAACATTGTTCAATTTTTGAGAACCATTGACACAGTAGGTCTCCAAGCTCCATGGCAGCTGGAGATCCACAAGTTCCTGAACCAAGGAATAGTTGTCCTGCTGGAACTTTTCCTTTCCCGTTGTCTGAATTGTGGTGCCACCATTTTTAAGCATTGAGACCCTTTGGAGCAGGAGGTTTCCTGAGTGTTGGTTGGACAAAAAAAAATTGGCCTCTAAATGCTCCCTAACAAAATAATAGTTGTCCTGCTGGAACTTTCCATACCATGTGGTCTACAACTTGGTTCTACCATTGTTAAATGTTCGAGAACCGTTGACACAGTAGGTCTCCAAGCTCTATGACAGCTGGAGATCCACAGGTTCCTGAACCAAGGAATAGTTGTTCTGTTGGAACTTTTCATTTCCCGTTGTCTGAATTGTGGTGCTACCATTGTTAAGCGTTTGAGACCCTTTGGCACAGGAACATCAGTTGGACAACAAATGGGCATCCAATAGTTCCTTAATGGAATAGTTGTCCTGCTGGCACACCATTGTTGGTTCCACCATTGTTAAATATTTGAGAACCATTGACACAGTAGGTCTCCAAGCTGTATGACAGCTGGAGATCCACAAGTTCCTGAACCGAGGAATAGTTGTCCTGCTGGAACTTGTCATTTCACGTTGTCTGAATTGTGGTGCCACCATTGTTAAGCATTTGAGACCATTTGGAGCAGGAGGTTTCCTAACTGAGTGTTGGACAAAAAATGGGCATCTAAAAGCTCCCCAACACTCAGTTAGGAAACCTCCTGCTCCAAATGATCTCAAATGCTTAACAATGATGGAACCACAATTTAGACAACGTGAAATGAAAAGTTCCAGCAGGAAAACTATTTCCTTAAGAAACCTTTGGATGCCCATTTCTTGTCCAACTGATGTTCAGCTGTCATAGAGCTTGGAGACCTACTGTGTCAACGGTTCTCGAAACTTTTAACAATGGTGGAACCAAGTTGTAGACCACATGGTATGGAAAGTTCCAGCAGGACAGCTTTTATTTTGTTAGGGAGCTTTTAGATGCCCATTTTTTGTCCAACTAACAAAATAATAGCTGTCCTGCTGGAACTTTCCATACCATGTGGTCTAAAACTTGGTTCCACCATTGATAAATGTTCGAGAACCGTTGACACAGTAGGTCTCCAAGCTCCATGGCAGCTGGAGATCAGTTGGACAAGAAATGGGCATCCAAAAGTTTCTTAAGGAAATAGTTATCCTGCTGGAACTTTTCATTTCATGACAAAACTTGGTTCCACCATTTGTAAATGTTTGAGAGTCATTGATACAGTAGGTCTCTAATCCTTATGACAGCTGGGCATTCACAAGTCCCTAATCCAGGGAATCGTTGTCCTGCTGAAACTTTTCATTTCACACTTTCTAAATTGTGGCGCCACCAATGTTTGAGACCCTTTAGCACAGTAGATTTCGTAACTGAAGTCAGCTGGAAAACAAAAAAGGGCATCCAAAAGTTCCTTAAGGAAATGGTTGCCCTGCTGGAACTTTCCATACCATGAGGTCTAAAATTTTGGTTCCACCATTGGTAAACGTTTGAGACCCTTTGACACAGTATAGAGGTTTGGAAATAATGGACTTTATAGGCATGCTTGAAAAACAATATCACAAAAATATTTTATTTATAACAAAGATATGACATTTGCCTTTGACACAGTAGGTCTCGACGCTCCTATGACAGTTGGATAACAGTTGCATATGTAGGCATTTCCTAACCAGGGAATAGTTGTCCTGCTGGAACTTTTCATTTCATGTTTTCTAAATTGTGGTGCCACCAACGTGTGAGACCCTTTAGCACAGTAGGTTTCCTAACTGAAAGTCAATTGGAAAAAACAAATGGTCATCCAAAAGTTCCTTTAACAAGGGAATAGTTGTCCTGCTGGACCTTTCCATACCACGAGGTCCAAAATTTGGCTCCACCATTGGTAAATGTTTGAGACCCTTTGACACAGTAGGTCTCCAAGCTCTATGACAGTTGGATAACAGCTGGACACAGGACTGGTGCAAGAATTTTTGACACCCTAGGCGAGAACTCATTTTGCCGCCCCATTCGTTTCGTCCATGACTCCACCCCCTTTGCAATATGTGACCCACCTACCTGACACACACTCTGACCCACCTACCTGACCATTACAAACACACTGACCCATCTACCTGACACATACACCGACACACCTACCTGACACGCACACTGACCTACCTGACTCATATTTCCTGCACTACGCACCCCCCCCATCCCCCACACACAGCTCAATGTAGATTGGGAGGATCCATCCTCCTCCTTACCTCTGCTTCATCGACTATCACATTCGGGGCTCTCTTCAGCGCTGGGCGGGCAGTATTGCTATGGTGCCCCCACCGGCCAGGAGGTCAGCTAACAGACGCTGCACCTCTCGATGCTCCGATCTCCACCGAGCCCCACCCCTCTGCTGCGCACACACACACAGCGCCGCTCCAGAGGGACAGGCTGGAGCAAAGGAGTCCCGCAGCGGCGCTGTGCGATTTTTTTTTTTTTTTTTTTTTTTTTTTTTTTTTTACTCTGTGAAGAGAGGGAACAGCGGGACACATTGGGGGATTGGAGGCATGCCGATGTGTTCCCGGGCCGAGCTCAGACTTGCCTTGAGATTCACGGGGACAGAGGCCGTGGCTGCGCCCTAGTGGGTGGTGCGCCCTAGACGGCTGCCCACTTCGCCTAGTGGTAGCACTGGCCCTGGCTGGACATCCAGACCTTTCCTAACCGGGGGGAACAGTTGTCTTGCTGGGACTTTCTAGTTCATGAAATCTAAAGTAGGGTTCCACCACTAGATAGAAATAAGTAAACCTGCGCCACAGAAGTGTAATGTATGAAGCTGCGGTCACTGCAAACACAAAACCTGTATGAATGTGCAAAATAAAATATGACTACGCTGAAAACGAATAAAAAAAAAAAAAAAAAAAGTGCCTGTGAAGAATCAATAAATCTACATGAGATAAACATATCATAATTCTAATGCCCCCGTACACATGGTCGGAAATTCCGACCTCAAAATCCGTAGGATTTTTTCCGACGGATTTTGTCCGACACTGGTGTTGCATACCCACGGTCGGACAAAGTTGCCGGAAAATCCAATCGTTCTGAACGCGGTGACGTTCGTTGCGTACGACGGAACTACGTAGAGGCTAGTAGCCAATAGCTTTGGTCTTGTAATTTGATCTGAGCATGCGTGGCACTTTGTCCGTCAGAATTCTCTACACACGATCGGAAAAAGTCCGATCTGACTTTGTTGTCGGAAAATTTGAGAGCAGGATCTCAAATCCGACGGAAAAAGTCCGATGGCGCCCACACACGGTCGGATTTCCCGACAACATGGTCCGATAGGACATTTTCCGTCGGAAATTCCGACCGTGTGTACGGGGCATAAGTCCCCATATAATTCATGAAAAGTCCATAAAATCAATCAAATCAGTTTCCAAAATGATTGCACAAAAAATATCAAAGCTTCTAATTTCACCTCCCCAAAAAATATTTTGCTTTGGAAGTGACACAATACACAAGAAGATATTTGTTCAATCGGATTCAGCCTTAATGGGTAAATACTCCTCTCCTCGAGTCATTCGGCATCAATACTTCTGGGTCCTCCCATATCAAGCAGTTCAGAGTTCACATTATGATTTATACGGGACTCTGATTTATGATCGAATTATCTCATGTAGATTGATTTATTGATTCTGCACAAGCACCTATTTGGCACTTTATTCGTTTTCGGCATCTTTTACTCTTCAAGGTCTCCGAGCTCAATGGCAGTCGGGGAAAAAAAAAACACACATTACCAGAGCAATGCCATGGAGGCAATGATTATCAACCAGTGGCCAACTGAACTGTGGCTTTCCGTCGGCAACCAGAAAAGTACACATATAATCTTACATAAGCCTCATACACACGATCGGACCGTGGACCAACTTTCCCGTGGATTTTTGTCCAAAGGGCGTTGGCCCCAACTTGGTATTGCATACACACGGCAGGACTTTTTCAGCCAACTTTCACCAAATCACTTGTTTTTTCTGCTCTTTACCGCCACCTTTGGTCAACTTCTGTATTGTTGTCTGATCCTTTTGCATTGGTTCTGCATTGGTTTGTACAAAAGTCCATTGGTTTTCTGTACACACGGTCGGACTTTGGTCCATCGGACTTTTGTTGGCAGAAAGTTGGTCCGTTCGCACAGCCAACAAAAGTCCGATGAAACCTGGAAAAAGTTGGTCCGATGGAGCGTACACGCGGTCGGATGTTGGTCCAAACCAGCTCATTTGCATGTTGGTTGTCAAAAAGTCCGATCGTGGGTACGGGCCTTTAGACTAGAAGAGTTTTCAGCATGAGTTAGTTCAGTCTCGATATGAGTAGAGAAGCAACAGCTACGTGGAGCCGACCAATCTGAGATTTAGTCTTATGCCGCGTACACACGGTCGGAATTTCCGATGGGAGCTCTTCATCGGATTTTCCGTCCGTGTGTACGCCCATCTGTCTTTTTATGTCGGAATTTCCGACGGACTTTGGATTGAGAACCTGTTCTTAATTTTTCCGACGGAAAACCTTTCTATCGGATTTTCCGATCGCGTGTATGCAATTCCGACACGCAAAATTCTGACGCATGCTCGGAAACAATTCGACGCATGCTCGGAAGCATTAAACTTCCCTTTTATAGTGCCGTCGAACGTGTTTTATGCCGCTGTGTTATTGACCGTCGGAATTTGGTGTGACCGTGTGTAGGCAAGACAGTTTGAGCGAAATTCCGTCGGAATTCCGACGGGAAAACCATCAGAGCTTTTTCCGACGAGAATTCCGACCGTGTGTACGCGGCATTAGAATGATTGGCTTCAAAACAACTATCATTAGATCTTCCTGAAATGATGGTGAACATTAATCTTGATCTGTATTTACAATGTTTTCCGAACCTTTCAAAGCAGAACCTAACCAAACTTTTAGGTGCACTTTAGTGACGTAGTGAGACATTGGGGCAGAGTCTCTTCAACCAGGGTTCCATGAGAGAGGAGCATCTTCTTCCTCTCAGATAAGTTCCACTGACACCATTAATATTTTTTATCTATCTGTAAGGAACATTCTTCCCGCTGATCACCAATGTAAGGAACATTCTTCTCACTGATCACCAATGTAAGGAACATTCTTCCCGCTGATCACCAATGTAAGGAACATTCTTCTCACTGATCACCAATGTAAGGAACATTCTTCCTACTGATCACCAATGTAAGGAACATTCTTCCCACTGATCACCAATGTAAGGAGCATTCTTCTCACTGATCACCAATGTAAGGAACATTCTTCCCACTGATCACCAATGTAAGGAACATTCTTCTCACTGATCACCAATGTAAGGAACATTCTTCCCACTGATCACCAATGTAAGGAACATTCTTCTCACTGATCACCAAATGTAAGGAACATTCTTCTCACTGATCACCAATGTAAGGAACATTCTTCCCACTGATCACCAATGTAAGGAACATTCTTCTTACTGATCACCAATGTAAGGAACATTCTTCTCACTGATCACCAATGTAAGGAACATTCTTCCCACTGATCACCAATGTAAGGAACATTCTTCTCACTGATCACCAATGTAAGGAACATTCTTCTCACTGATCACCAATGTAAGGAACATTCTTCCCACTGATCACCAATGTAAGGAACATTCTTCCCACTAAAATATTTGCCTAAAGTATTTGCGTTTTTAGGCATGCACGGCTCATTCTTTCCTTCCAATGTACGTGTTTATGGGTGGAGACACATCTGTGTGTATGGGCTTATTGATTTATTATAGTGATTTGTGTGCGATTGGACACAGTTGATCACATGGTAAAGGGCGCTATGGATTCTGCGCTCGGGGTTCTGGGAGGACATTAATAGATGCCCTCCCAGAACTGGACGATCGTGCTGTAGCTCTCTGTCTTTAAGCATGTGGGAGACGGATTGGCAGACAAAAGCCCAGGTGCCAGGACGCAATTTTTTGGTGACCTGGTGCCCGGGATTTGTCTAGTCCTGTCCATAAGTGTATCGTATTCGCTCCCAGTTATGTTCTCGGTAACATGTAGAAACTGATGGTGTCAGTCTTATTTTACAATTTTTTTTTTTTTTTTTTTTTTTATTATATTTCTTTATTTTATTTTTTTTTTTTATATTTCTTTTACTTTTATTTTTTTTATTTTTTTGTGTCAGTGTTTTTGTCGTGTGGGTACAGCGTTGCATGACCGCGCAATTACCAGGTAAAGTAACCTTCCGGAACTGAAGTGGTTAAACCTTTCACAGATCATGGCACCTGTGTTGGAAGCCTCCGATAGAAGCAGTTCTGATTATTTGTGTACACATTCGCCCCCAAGGCAGTGACAGAACTTTCAGTGAAGTTGATTATTTGCCCCCAGGAGGTGTAACATGTCAGCTGAGAAACCTTTGATTAAAGCGGTATTAAGCTCAAAAGCAAACATTTGTTATATTTTAGCTTACCAATTCTTACATGTGACGGCCGCATTCGTTTTTTTTTCTTTTTTTAGTCTTCTCCGCGTTTTCACCTGGTAATCCTGCCAGGGCGGGAGGAGGGGGTGGGAGGGTATTGTGCAAGTGCCCCAAATGTTGGTACCACGCGGTGCATCGTCCAGCCGCCGCAGTTGTCAGCCTCTCAGAGTTTCAGGCTGCTGGCAGCGGGGGCCGTCTTTACTGCGGGGCAAAGGGGGCAGCTGCCCCAGGTCCAGATATAGTTTGGGACCCAAAGCAGCTGAGCCCCGCAGATAGTTGATAAGTGGATTTGACCATCACTCAGGAAATGAGGGTGGAATTGAATATTGGGGGTGCTGGTGATTGATTGGTTGTCATGTCTGTACTCTGTGCAGTGATTGGCCAGCTCTGTAAGGTAAACCTTGTCTGGTGAGAGAGCCTGTCAGTCCCGGGCACAGACCCCTCCCCCTCACCATGTCCGACAAGTGGCAGACCATCGGACCACTAAAGAACTTCTTCACCAGAGGGTTAGGAGGGGTGTGCCCAACATCCTCCGGACACTATAATGGCAAGACCACTGGGGGGGGGGGGGGGGGCGCAATGCATGGGTCTGTGGGGGGAGGGGGGGTCCTGTGTAATGATGGAGGGTAGTATGGGGGAGGGGGGTCATGTGTAATGATGGGGGTAGTATGGGGGAGGGGTCTGAGGGGGTCCTGTAATGATGGGGGTAGTATGGGGGTCCTGTGTAATGATAGTAGTATGGGTAGTAGGGGGTCCTGTGTAATGATGGGGGGGGCAGGGGTCCTGTTGTAATGATTGGGGTAGTATGGGGGAGGGGGGGGGGTCCTGTGTAATGATGGGGTAGTATGGGGAGGGGGTCCTGTGTAATGATGGGGGTAGTATGGGGTGGGGGGGGGGGTCGGGAGGGTATGGGGGAGGGGGGGGGGTCCGGGGGGGGGTCCTGTGTAAGATAGGGGTCCTGTGTAATGATGGGGTTATGGGGGGGAGGGGTCCTGGTTAATGATGGGGGTGGGGTCCTGTGTAATGATGGGGGGGGGGGGGGTTTAGGGGTTGGGGGGAGGGGTAGTATGGGGGGAGGGGGGGTTCCTGTGTAATGACAGGGTAGTATGGGGGAGGGGGGTCCTGTGTAATGACAGTAATGTATGGGGGATGGGGGGGGGTCCTGTGTAATGATGGGGGATAGTATGGGGGAGGGGTCCTGTGTAATGATGGGGGGAGTATGTGGGGGAGGGGGGTCCTGTGTAATGATGGGGGTAGTATGGGGAGGGGGTCCTGTGTAATGATGGGTGTAGTATGGGGGGAGGGGGTCCTGTGTAAATGATGGGGGTAAGGGGGAGGGGGGTCCTGTGTAATGATGGGGGGTAGTATGGGGGAGGGGTCCTGTGTAATGATGGGGGTAGTATGGGGGGAGGGGGGTCCTGTGTAATGATGGGGGTAGTATGGGGGAGGGGGTCCTGTGTAATGATGGGGTAGTATGGGGGAGGGGGTCCTGTGTAATGATGGGGGTAGTACGGGGGAGGGGGTCCTGTGTAATGATGGGGTAGTATGGGGGAGGGGGTCCTGTGTAATGAAGGGGGTAGTATGGGGGAGAGGGGGTCCTGTGTAATGATGGGGGTAAGTATGGGGCGGGGGGTCCTGTGTAATGATGGGGGGGGTCCTGTGTAATGGGGGTAGGGGGGGGGTCCTGTTGTAATGGTGGGGGGTAGTTATGGGGGAGGGGGGGGTCCTGTGGTAATGTGGGGCTAATGGGGGGGGGGGTAGTATGGGGGAGGGGTCCTGTGTAATGGTATATGGGGGAGGGGTATAATGATAGGGGAAGTCGTAGTAATGGGGGAGGGGGTCCTGTGTAATGATGGGGTAGTATGGGGAGGGGGTCCTGTGTGAATGTGTAATGGGGGGGGTAGTATGGGGGGAGGGGGTCCTGTGTAATGATGGGGTAGTATGGGGGAGGGGGTCCTGTGTAATGATGGGGTAGTATGGGGGAGGGGGTTCAATGATGGGGGGTATGAAGGGGGTCCTGTGTAATGATGGGGGTAGTATGGGGGAGGGGGTCCTGTGTAATGAATGGGGGTAGTATGGGGTTCCTGTGTAATGATGGGGGTAGTATGGGAGGGGGGCGGGGGTCCTGTGTAATGGGGGTTCCTGTGTAGTATGGGGGTAGTCTGGGGGAGGGGGTCCTTGAATGGGGGTAGTATGGGGGGGGGGAGGGGGTCCTGTGTAATGATGGGGGTAGGGAAGGGGGTAGTATGGGGGAGGGGGTCCTGTGTGATGGGGGTAAGTTCTGGGGGAATGATGGGGTAGTATGGGGGAGGGGGGGGGGTCCTGTGTAATGATGGGGTAGTAGGGGGAGGGGGTCCTGTGTAATGATGGGGGGTAGTATGGGGAGGTGGTCCCTGTGTATGGGGTATGGGGGAGGGGGTCCTGTGTAATGATGGGGGTAGTATGTATGGGGGAGGGGGTCCTGTGTAATGATGGGGAGGTAAGTGGGGAGGGGGTGTCCTGTGTAATGATGGGGGGGGGGGTGGTGTCCTGTGTAGGGGGGTAGTATGGGGGAGTATGGGGGAGGGGGGGGGGTCCTGTGTAATGATGGGGGTAGTAATGGGGGGAGGGGGTCCTGTGTAATGATGGGGGTAGTAATTATGGGGGATGGGGGAGGGGGTCCTGTGTAATGATGGGGGGGATAATTATGATGGGGGAGGGGGGGGGTCCTGTGTAAATGATGGGGATGGGGGAGGTAGTATGTGTAATGGGGGAGGGGGTCCTGTGTAATGATGGGGGTAGTAATGGGGGAGGGGGGGTCCTGTGTAATGATGGGGGGGGTCCTGTGTAGTGTAATGGGGGGAGGGGTCCGGTGTTAATGGGGTAATGGGGGGTAGGGGGTATGGGGGAGGGGGTCCTGTGTAATGATGGGGGAGGGGTAAGTGATGGGGGTAGTAATGGGGGAGGGGGTCCTGTGTAATGATGGGGTAAGTATCGGGGCGATGGGCTAGTCCTTGTGGGGAGGGGGTCCTGTGTAATGATGGGGGGGGAGTGTGGGGGAGGGGGTGGGGGAGGGGGGGGTCCTGTGTAATGATGGGGGTAATGTATGGGGGGGGGTCCTGTGTAAAAATGATGATGGGGGTAGTATGGGGGAGGGGGTTCCTGTGTAATGATGGGGGGTAGTATGGGGGAGGGGGTCCTGTGTAATGATGGGGGGGAGGGGGTAGTGTGGGGGAGGGGGGTCCCTGTATACACCGCTCCTAAAGCACCCAAAGAAGCTGCTTGCAGGACTTTTTTGAGCGTCCTGCCAGCATAGCGCCCCCAATGTGACACTCGGGGCTCTCACCCTGGAGAGGCGCTTTGCAGCCGCCATTTTTAGCGCCTCAGTGTGAAAGTGGCCTAAGGCTCCATTCACACCCGAGCGATTTGGATCGCAGGTGGAATCGACTGGATTCTGCCCGTGATTTCAGAATCGCGTCAAAATGCGCAACATGTTTGCAATACCGTTATTTCTTAAATGGCACCCCAAACGTGGTGCGACTTTCCTGAGATTGTCGAGCTGCAAAAATCGCAATACACCAAAAATAATAATAATAAAGCTATGACCGGCTCTAGGGCAGGGATCTATTAAAAAGGTGGAATTCTTCTTCTTTAAAAATCGCTTCCGGACCGCCCCGCCCCGCGCAAATGTACTGCGGCAGGCACTACTTCAGCGCCAAACCACGTACCTGCATGGGATTTAGATGTCTGGGGCGCACGCCGCCGGGACCTGATGATCGTTCTCGAGGCAGACAGAGGGGAAGGTGGAGATCTTGTGTTTCAGACACAGACCTCGGTTTTCACCCTCAGTCAAAGCACCTCCCCCATAGTTAGTAAGCGCCTCTCAGGGAACACATTTAACCCTTTGATCACCCCCTGATGTTAACTCCTTCCCTGCCAGTGTCATTTAGTACAGTGACAGTGTTTATTTTTTTTATTTTTTTTTTAGCACCGATTACTGTATTGGTGTCACCGGTCCCCAAAAAAGTGTCACTTGGTGTCAGATTTGTCCACCGCAATGTCACAGTCCCACTAAAAATTGCTGATCGCCACCATTACTAGTAAAAAAAATTCATAAAAATATTCCATAGTTTCTAGACATTATAACTTTTGCGCAAATCAAATCAATATACGCTTATTGATATTTTTTTAGCAGCGATTTGTCTGCCGCAATGTTACAGTCCCGTTGTAAGTTGCTGATAGCCACTGTTACTAGTTAAAAAAAAATAAATAAATAATAATTTTATAAAAATATCCTATATTATGAAAATGTGATAACTTTTGCACAAACCAATCAATATTTGCTTAGTGTGTTTTTTTTTTTTTTTTGTTTTTACCAAAAATATGTAGCAGAATACAAATGGATGAAGAATTTTAGATTTTTTTTTTTTATTTATTTATTTTTTTTATACATATGTTTTATAGCAGAACTTAATAATAATAATAATAATAATAATAATAATAAATTATTAATTATTATTTTTTTTTTAATTGTCAGTGTTTTTTTTGTTTATAGCGCAAAAAATAAAAACCGCAGAGGTGATCAAATACCACCAAAAGAAAAAGCTCTATTTGTGGTGGGGGAAAAAAAAGGACATTTATTTTATCTCGGAACAGCGTCGCACGACTGCGCAATTGTCAGTTAAAGTAATGCAGTGCTGTATCTCAAAAAATGGTCTGGTCGTTAAGGGGGGGGGGGGGGTATATCTTCCAGAGCAGAAGTGGTTAACATAAAAAAAAATATAAAAAAAAAAAAATCAGATTTTTCTCTACAGAGGAAAAAATTATATTCAGATTTTGTATTATTTAGTACAGGTACTTCTTTAGCGCAGGAGAGCGCACACATATATATATATATATATATATATATATATACATACACACACACACACACACACACACACACACACACACACACACACAAACACACACACACACACACACACACACCACACACACACACACGTTTTATAAATATATAAAAAAAAAAAAAACACAAACAATGTTGAGTTTGTTTTGTATCTCGAGCCGTCACCAAATATTGAAATATTGTCATAGATACTCATTTTCTATTGGTTGGAAAGAGGGGTGTGACTAACCTATCACAGCATGCCAGTGCAACTAACAGATGTGATGTCACATGGGGTCACCCCCCCTCCCCCCCTCCCCCCCCCGGGTATTGCTCAATTTGGTTAAATAGAAACACAGGAGATCCTCATCAGATATTCGGCCTCTAAAAAGGTGACAAAAACACTTTCATGGGCACAAATAGTATCCTCTGATATCAGGTGGACCAGCGGGTGACGCACACGGCGCCAATCACTGCAAATCAATAGAAGTTCTAGGAAATGTATAAACTGCATCACAACAAACAAAGACACCCGCAAAGTATTCACAGCGCCTCGCATCGTGCGATGTCACAGCGCCCCGCGTCGTGCGATGTCACAGCGCCCCGCGTCGTGCGATGTCACAGCGCCCCGCGTCGTGCGATGTCACAGCGCCCCGCGTCGTGCGATGTCACAGCGCCCCGCGTCGTGCGATGTCACAGCGCCCCGCGTCGTGCGATGTCACAGCGCCCCGCGTCGTGCGATGTCACAGCGCCCCGCGTCGTGCGATGTCACAGCGCCCCGCGTCGTGCGATGTCGCAGCCTTATTCCAAAATTCATTATTTTCCTAAAAATTCTACAAATAATCCCCCCATAATGACAACGTGAGAGAAGATTGTTTAAAATATTTGCAAAATTTATAAAAAAAATTAGAAAAGGAAACCATCCCATGTACATAAGTATCACAGGCTCCTCCCATGTACATAAGTATCACAGGCTCCTCCCATGTACATAAGTATCACAGGCTCCTCCCATGTACATAAGTATCACAGGCTCCTCCCATGTACATAAGTATCACAGGCTCCTCCCATGTACACAAGTATCACAGGCTCCTCCCATGTACACAAGTATAACAGGCTCCTCCCATGTAAACAAGTATCACAGGCTCCTCCCATGTACACGAGTATCACAGGCTCCTCCCATGTACACGAGTATCACAGGCTCCTCCCATGTACACGAGTATCACAGGCTCCTCCCATGTACACGAGTATCACAGGCTCCTCCCATGTACACGAGTATCACAGGCTCCTCCCATGTACACGAGTATCACAGGCTCCTCCCATGTACACGAGTATCACAGGCTCCTCCCATGTACACGAGTATCACAGGCTCCTCCCATGTACACGAGTATCACAGGCTCCTCCCATGTACACGAGTATCACAGGCTCCTCCCATGTACACGAGTATCACAGGCTCCTCCCATGTACACGAGTATCACAGGCTCCTCCCATGTACACGAGTATCACAGGCTCCTCCCATGTACACGAGTATCACAGGCACCTCCCATGTACACGAGTATCACAGGCTCCTCCCATGTACACGAGTATCACAGGCTCCTCCCATGTACACGAGTATCACAGGCTCCTCCCATGTACACGAGTATCACAGGCTCCTCCCATGTACACGCCCAGCGCAGCATGCTTCTTCTCCCAGCTCATGCCATATGTGTCGGGTACACTGTTCCCTTTGGGCTCTACCAACCTATAGGTGCACACTGATTGGTTACAACTGATCTATAAGGATATTCTGATTGGCACTCATGAATTAAGGGGACACCTCTGACGTAAGGGGGCACTCCGGTGGGGACACCTGACGTAAGGGGGCACTCCGGTGGGGACACCTGACGTAAGGGGGCACTCCGGTGGGGACACCTGACGTAAGGGGGCACTCCGATAAGGACACCTGATGTAAGGGGGCACTCCGATAAGGACACCTGATGTAAGGGGGCACTCCGATAAGGACACCTGATGTAAGGGGGCACTCTGGATGGGACACCTGATGTATGGGGACACCTGATGTAAGGGGGCACTCTGATGGGACACCTGATGTATGGGGACACCTGATGTAAGGGGGCACTCTGATGGGGACACCTGATGTAAAGGGGCACTCCGATAAGGACACCTGATGTAAGGGGGCACTCTGAAGGGACACCTGATGTAAGGGGGCACTCCGATAAGGACACCTGATGTAAGGGGGCACTCCGATAAGGACACCTGATGTATGGGGTCACCTGATGTAAGGGAGCACTCTGATGGGGACACCTGATGTAAGGGGGGCACTCCGATAAGGACACCTGATGTATGGGGACACCTGATGTAAGGGAGCACTCTGATGGGGACACCTGATGTAAGGGGGCACTCCGATAAAGACACCTGATGTAAGGGGGCACTCCGATAAGGACACCTGATGTAAGGGGGGCACTCCGATAAGGACACCTGATGTAAGGGGGGCACTCCGATAAGGACACCTGATGTATGGGGACACCTGATGTAAGGGAGCACTCTGATGGGGACACCTGATGTAAGGGGGCACTCCGATAAGGACACCTGATGTATGGGGGACACCTGATGTAAGGGAGCACTCTGATTGGGACACCTGATGTAAGGGGCACTCCGATAAGGACACCTGATGTATGGGGACACCTGATGTATGGGGGCACTCCGATAAGGACACCTGATGTAAGGGGGCACTCCGATAAGGACACCTGATGTAAGGGGGCACTCCGATAAGGACACCTGATGTAAGGGGCACTCCGATAAGGACACCTGATGTAAGGGGGCACTCCGATAAGGACACCTGATGTAAGGGGGCACTCCGATAAGGACACCTGATGTAAGGGGGCACTCCGATAAGGACACCTGATGTAAGGGGGCACTCCGATAAGGACACCTGATGTAAGGGGGCACTCCGATAAGGACACCTGATGTAAGGGGGCACTCCGATAAGGACACCTGATGTAAGGGGGCACTCCGATAAGGACACCTGATGTAAGGGGGCACTCCGATAAGGACACCTGATGTAAGGGGGCACTCCGATAAGGACACCTGATGTTAGGGGGCACTCCGATAAGGACACCTGATGTATGGGGACACCTGATGTAAGGGAGCACTCTGATGGGGACACCCTGATGTAAGGGGGCACTCCGATAAGGACACCTGATGTATGGGGACACCTGATGTAAGGGAGCACTCTGATGGGGACACCTGATGAAAGGGGGCACTCGGGATAAGGACACCTGATGTATGGGGACACCTGATGTATGGGGGCACTCCGATAAGGACACCTGATGTAAGGGGGCACTCCGATAAGGACACCTGATGTAAGGGGGGCACTCCGATAAGGACACCTGATGTAAGGGGGCACTCGAAAAGGACACCTGATGTAAGGGGGCACTCCGATAAGGACACCTGATGTAAGGGGGCACTCCGATAAGGACACCTGATGTAAGGGGGCACTCCGATAAGGACACCTGATGTAAGGGGGCACTCCGATAAGGACACCTGATGTAAGGGGGCACTCCGATAAGGACACCTGATGTAAGGGGGCACTCCGATAAGGACACCTGAGGTAAGGGGGCACTCCGATAAGGACACCTGATGTAAGGGGGCACTCCGATAAGGACACCTGATGTAAGGGGGCACTCCGATAAGGACACCTGATGTAAGGGGGCACTCCGATAAGGACACCTGATGTAAGGGGGCACTCCGATAAGGACACCTGATGTATGGGGACACCTGATGTAAGGAGCACTCTGAAGGGGACACCTGATGTAAGGGGGCACTCCGATAAGGACACCTGATGTATGGGGACACCTGATGTAAGGGAGCACTCTGATGGGGACACCTGATGTAAGGGGGCACTCCGATAAGGACACCTGATGTATGGGGACACCTGATGTATGGGGGCACTCCGATAAGGACACCAGATGAAAGGGGGCACTCCGATAAGGACACCTGATGTAAGGGGCACACTCCGATAAGGACACCTGATGTAAGGGGGCACTCCGATAAGACACCTGATGTAAGGGGCACTCCGATAAGGACACCTGATGTAAGGGGGCACTCCGATTAGGACACCTGATGTAAGGGGGCACTCCGATGGGGACACCTGATGTAAGGGGCACTCTGATGGGGACACCTGATGTAAGGGGCCACTCTGATGGTGACACCTGATGTAAGGGGGGGCACTCTGATGGGACACCTGATGTAAGTGGGGCACTCTGATGGGGACACCTGATGTAAGGGGGCACTCTGATGGGGACACCTGATGTAAGGGGGCACTCTGATGGGGACACCTGATGTAAGGGGGCACTCTGATGGGGACACCTGATGTAAGGGGGCACTCTGATGGTGACACCTGATGTAAGGGGGGCACTCTGATGGGGACACCTGATGTAAGGGGGCACTCTGAGGGGACACCTGATGTAAGGGGGCACTCTGATGGGACACCTGATGTAAGGGGGCACTCTGATGGGACACCTGATGTAAGGGGGCACTCCGATGGGGACACCTGATGAAAAAGGGCACTCCGATAAGGACACCTGATGTTATGGGGACACCTGATGTAGGGGGCACTCCAATAAGGACACCTGATGTAGGGGGCACTCCGATAAGGACACCTGATCTATGGGGACACCTGATGTAAGGGGGCACTCTGATGGGGACACCTGATGTATGGGGGCACTCTGATGGGGACACCTGATGTATGGGGACACCTGATGTAAGGGGGCACTCTGATTGGGACACCTGATGTATGGGGGCACTCCGATAAGGACACCTGATGTATGGGGGCACTCCGATAAGGACACCTGATGTAAGGGGGCACTCCGATAAGGACACCTGATGTAAGGGGGCACTCCGATAAGGACACCTGATGTAAGGGGGCACTCCGATAAGGACACCTAATGTAAAGCGGCACTCCGATAAGGACACCTGATGTAAAGCGGCACTCCGATAAGGACACCTGATGTAAGGGGGCACTCCGATAAGGACACCTAATGTAAAGCGGCACTCCGATAAGGACACCTGATGTAAAGCGGCACTCCGATAAGGACACCTGATGTAAGGGGGCACTCCGATAAGGACACCTGATGTAAGGGGGCACTCCGATAAGGACACCTGATGTAAAGCGGCACTCCGATAAGGACACCTGATGTAAGGGGGCACTCCGATAAGGACACCTGATGTAAGGGGGGCACTCCGATAAGGACACCTGATGTAAGGGGGCACTCCGATAAGGACACCTGATGTAAGGGGGCACTCCGATAAGGACACCTGATGTAAGGGGCACTCCGATAAGGACACCTGATCTATGGGGACACCTGATGTAAGGGGGCACTCCGATAAGGACACCTGATGTAAGGGGGCACTCCGATAAGGACACCTGATCTATGGGGACACCTGATGTAAGGGGACACTCTGATGGGGACACCTGATGTAAAGGGGCACTCCGATAAGGACACCTGATCTATGGGGACACCTGATGTAAGGGGGTCACTCTGATGGGGACACCTGATGTATGGGGGGCACTCTGATGTGGACACCTGATGTATGGGGACACCTGATGTAAGGGGGCACTCTGATGGGGACACCTGATGTATGGGGACACCTGATGTATGGGGGCACTCCGATAAGGACACCTGATGTAAGGGGGCACTCCGATAAGGACACCTGATGTAAGGGGGCACTCCGATAAGGACACCTGATGTAAGGGGGCACTCCGATAAGGACACCTGATGGAAGGGGGCACTCCGATAAGGACACCTAATGTAAAGCGGCACTCCGATAAGGACACCTGATGTAAAGCGGCACTCCGATAAGGACACCTGATGTAAGGGGGCACTCCGATAAGGACACCTTATGTAAAGCGGCACTCCGATAAGGACACCTGATGTAAAGCGGCACTCCGATAAGGACACCTGATGTAAGGGGGGCACTCCGATAAGGACACCTGATGTAAAGCGGCACTCCGATAAGGACACCTGATGTAAAGCGGCACTCCGATAAGGACACCTGATGTAAGGGGGCACTCCGATAAGGACACCTGAAGTAAGGGGGCACTCCCCGATAAGGACACCTGATGTAAGGGGCACTCCGATAAGGACACCTGATGTAAGGGGGCACTCCGATAAGGACACCTGATGTAAGGGGGGCACTCCGATAAGGACACCTATGTAAGGGGGCACTCCGATAAGGACACCTGATGTAAGGGGGCACTCCGATAAGGACACCTGATGTAAGGGGGCACTCCGATAAGGACACCTGATGTATGGGGACACCTGATGTAAGGGGGCACTCTGATGGGGACACCTGATTATGTGGACACCTGATGTAAGGGGGCCACTCTGATGGGGACACCTGATGTAAAGGGGGCACTCCGATAAGGACACCTGATGTAAGGGGGCACTCTGATGGGGACACCTGATGTAAGGGGGCACTCCGATAAGGACACCTGATGTAAGGGGGCACTCCGATAAGGAACACCTGATGTATGGGGACACCTGATGTAAGGGGCACTCCGATAAGGACACCTGATGTAAGGGGGCACTCCGATAAGGACACCTGATGTAAGGGGGGCACTCCGATAAGGACACCTGATGTATGGGGACACCTGATGTAAGGGAGCACTCTGATGGGGACACCTGATGTACGGGGGCACTCCGATAAGGACACCTGATGTATGGTGACACCTGATGTAAGGGTGCACTCTGATGGGGACACCTGATGTAAGGGGGCACTCCGATAAGGACACCTGATGTATGGGGACACCTGATGTATGGGGGCACTCCGATAAGGACACCTGATGTAAGGGGGCACTCCGATAAGGACACCTGATGTAAGGGGGCACTCCGATAATGACACCTGATGTAAGGGGCAACTCCGATAAGGACACCTGATGTAAGGGGGCACTCCGATAAGGACACCTGATGTAAGGGGGCACTCCGATAAGGACACCTGATGTAAGGGGGGCACTCCGATAAATGGAACACCTGATGTAAGGGGGCACTCCGATAAGGACACCTGATGTAAGGGGGCACTCCGATAAGGACAACCTTGATGTAAGGGGGCACTCCGATAAGGACACCTGATGTAAGGGGGCACTCCGATAAGGACACCTGATGTAAGGGGGCACTCCGATAAGGACACCTGATGTAAGGGGGCACTCCGATAAGGACACCTGACGTAAGGGGGCACTCCGATAAGGACACCTGATGTAAGGGGGCACTCCGATAGGGACACCTGATGTAAGGGGGCACTCCGATGGGACACCTGATGTAAGGGGGGCACTCCGATAAGGACACCTGATGTAAGGGGGCACCCCGATAAGGACACATGATGTAAGGGGGCACTCCGATAAGGACACCTGATGTATGGGGGACACCTGATGTAAGGGAGCACTCTGATGGGGACACCTGATATGTAAGGGGGCACTCCGATAAGGACACCTGATGTATGGGGACACCTGATGTAAGGGGAGCACTCTGATGGGGACACCTGATGTAAGGGGGCACTACTCCGATAAGGACACCTGATGTATTGGGGACACCTGATGTATGGGGCACTCCGATAAGGACACCAGATGTAAGGGGGCACTCCGATAAGGACACCTGATGTAAGGGGGCACTCCGATAAGGACACCTGATGTAAGGGGCACTCCGATAAGGACACCTGATGTAAGGGGCACTCCGATAAGGACACCTGATGTAAGGGGGCACTCCGATAAGGACACCTGATGTAAGGGGGCACTCTGATGGGGACACCTGATGTAAGGGGCACTCTGATGGGACACCTGATGTAAGGGGCACTCTGATGGGGACACCTGATGTAAGGGGGACACTCTGATGGGGACACCTGATGTAAGGGGCACTCTGATGGGGACACCCTGATGTAAGGGGGCACTCTGATGGGGACACCTGATGTAAGGGGGCACTCTGAAGGGGACACCTGATGTAAGGGTGCACTCTGATGGGGACACCTGATGTAAGGGGGCACTCTGATGGGAACACCTGATGTAATGGGGGCACTCTGATGGGGACACCTGATGTAAGGGGGCACTCCGATGGGGACACCTGATGAAAAAGGGCACTCCGATAAGGACACCTGATGTATGGGGGACACCTGATGTAGGGGCACTCCAATAAGGACACCTGATGTAGGGGGCACTCCGATAAGGACACCTGATGTAAGGGACACTCTTATGGGGACACCTGATGTAAAGGGGCTCTCCGATAAGGACACCTGATCTATGGGGACACCTGAAGTAAGGGTGCACTCTGATGGGACACCTGATGTATGGGGGCACTCTGATGGGACACCTGATGTATGGGACACCTGATGTAAGGGGGCACTCTGATGGGAACACCTGATGTATGGGGACACCTGATGTATGGGGGCACTCCGATAAGGACACCTGATGTATGGGGGCACTCCGATAAGGACACCTGATGTAAGGGGGCACTCCGATAAGGACACCTGATGTAAGGGGGCACTCCGATAAGGACACCTGATGTAAGGGGGCACTCCGATAAGGACACCTAATGTAAAGCGGCACTCCGATAAGGACACCTGATGTAAAAGGCGGCACTCCGATAAGGACACCTGATGTAAGGGGGCACTCCGATAAGGACACCTAATGTAAAGCGGCACTCCGATAAGGACACCTGATGTAAAGCGGCACTCCGATAAGGACACCTGATGTAAGGGGGCACTCCGATAAGGACACCTGATGTAAGGGGGCACTCCGATAAGGACACCTGATGTAAGGGGGCACTCCGATAAGGACACCTGATGTAAAGCGGCACTCCGATAAGGACACCTGATGTAAAGCGGCACTCCGATAAGGACACCTGATGTAAGGGGGCACTCCGATAAGGACACCTGATGTAAGGGGGCACTCCGATAAGGACACCTGATGTAAGGGGGCACTCCGATAAGGACACCTGATGTAAGGGGGCACTCCGATAAGGACACCTGATCTATGGGGACACCTGATGTAAGGGGGCACTCCGATAAGGACACCTGATGTAAGGGGGCACTCCGATAAGGACACCTGATCTATGGGGACACCTGATGTAAGGGGACACTCTGATGGGACACCTGATGTAAAGGGGCACTCCGATAAGGACACCTGATCTATGGGGACACCCGATGTAAGGGGTCACTCTGATGGGGACACCTGATGTATGGGGGCACTCTGATGGGGGACACCTGATGTATGGGGACACCTGATGTAAGGGGGGCACTCTGATGGGGACACCTGAAGTATGGGGACACCTGATGTATGGGGGCACTCCGATAAGGACACCTGATGTAAGGGGGCACTCCGATAAGGACACCTGATGTAAGGGGCACTCCGATAAGGACACCTGATGTAAGGGGGCACTCCGATAAGGACACCTGATGTAAGGGGGCACTCCGATAAGGACACCTAATGTAAAGCGGCACTCCGATAAGGACACCTGATGTAAAGCGGCACTCCGATAAGGACACCTGATGTAAGGGGGCACTCCGATAAGGACACCTGATGTAAGGGGGCACTCCGATAAGGACACCTGATGTAAAGCGGCACTCCGATAAGGACACCTGATGTAAGGGGGCACTCCGATAAGGACACCTGATGTAAGGGGGCACTCCGATAAGGACACCTGATGTAAGGGGGCACTCCGATAAGGACACCTGATGTAAGGGGGCACTCCGATAAGGACACCTGATGTAAGGGGGCACTCCGATAAGGACACCTGATGTAAGGGGGCACTCCGATAAGGACACCTGATGTAAGGGGGCACTCCGATAAGGACACCTGATGTAAGGGGGCTCTCCGATAAGGACACCTGATGTAAGGGGGCACTCCGATAAGGACACCTGATGTAAGGGGGCTCTCCGATAAGGACACCTGATGTAAGGGGGCACTCCGATAAGGACACCTGATGTAAGGGGGCACTCCGATAAGGACACCTGATGTAAGGGGGCTCTCCGATAAGGACACCTGATGTAAGGGGTCACTCCGATAAGGACACCTGATGGCACAAACATGAGATTTGGACCTCAGCAATATTTTAGCCTTAACCCTTTCAGTACCACGTTGGCCAGTAAGACTTTTCACATTCTGTGCAGTTTATGGTTTGGATTTCGGCTCTCAATCGCCAAACAGAAAATTGAAATGTAATTGAATTCTTCGGGGGATTCTTTGTGTCTCTCAGATCTTATTTTTTCCCTTTGTATTTGTCTCAGACATCCCCCCCCCCCCCCCTCCTAGCCCCGAGCCTCTCCTGTGTGTCTGAACGGATCTCCTCACCCCCCCAGCTCTGGGCACACAAGGCAGCAGACAGGAGACACGACAGCTCAGAGTAAACAACGCAGACTCTTCATTCTATCGATCCCCAGAGATCTTGTAGCGAGTTAAAGTGTAACATTGTGTGGCTGGTGAGGCCCATTGATCAAACAGGGCCGAGGTCACATGACAGGATGCAAACAAGTTCAAGGCCTTAAAGGGCCAGTCCACCAAGAAATGAGATTGGATTATTGGAGAGTTCAGTTTTAGTGCAAAGACACAGAATATTATACTCCAATTTTTGGGTAAAAATATAAAAGATTAAGTTGCGTCACGCAAAACGATCCCAAACGATCCCACGGGAGACGAAATTCCACGAAGGACGCTTTAAGAGCCTTTCACAGGTCATCAGTTTAGAGTTGTGACTTATTATGTCCCTAGAAATATATTTCTCGCAACGTGATGACCTCACATGTGTGGCGCAATTCATGTTTACATCCTCGCCCTACACTGCGCTTAATATATGGGGGTGTCTGGGAGTGACTGAGGTGCTTTATAGGATTTTTTTTATTTATTTATTTTTATTTTATATAAAATATTTCATAAATTTTTTTTTTAAATGTTTCATTTTTTTTATTTTTATTTTTTTACTGTTATTGCTATCACGAGGGGGCCAACAAGTCCCCTATCTGATGGCATGGGCAGGTGACACGTCCTCTTTATTCAGACATTGGAGGTCTGTTAGGCTCCCAATGTCTTCCCTTGTAGCTAACCAAGCACAGATCATGCTTGATTAGCTGCATCATCGCTTACACTCGTTTAGGAATGACAGCGGTGACCCCGGAAGCGACTTAATACACGTTGCTTTTGGGGTCATTGGTCGCAGGAGAGATCAGGGAATGGATGTTCCTCCTGCTCTCTGTAGGGGAAGATTCCTGCAGACCCCGGGCTCCCGGAAGGGACGGGGGAGAGCCCAGGAGCCACCGGATATCACTCTGCTCTCTCCTCTTGTATTGTAATGGGAGGAGTGAGTAGTGACGAGGTCAGTCAACACCCAGGGCGGAAATGCCAAAGCCCCCCCCCCCCCTCTGTTAATGATATACAAGTTTAGGGGACCCTACGCCCAGCAGTCTCTCACTTGTCAAAAGCACTGTGCAGCTCAGTTTTAACACTGGGCACATACTCTGAAGCGAGCCACAACATAGAGGGGGTGTGGGGGGGGGGGGTGGGGGGGGGGGGGGAGGGGAGGGTGGGGAGAGAGAGAGAGAGGAAAAAAAAAAAAATATATAATAAAGAGAGAGAGAGAGAGAGCGAGGAGGAGAGAGAAGAGAGAGAGCGAGAGAGGAGTAGAGCGCGCGAGAGGAGAGGAGAGAGCATAGAGAAAAGGAACACCTCTCACCCACTCCTCACCCCTCTAATCTTTGGGTTGTTTGTGGGGGGTGGATGTGGAGGTCCTTGATGTTGATCTGGGTTGGTAGGTTGGCTGGGGGTGGAGTGGGTGGGGTAGATTGTGAAGGGGAGTGGGGTGGTCTGGTAGAATTGGATGTGTTGTTGGTGGTGTGATGGTTGTGATGGTATTGATGGTATTGCGCTGTGGTATTTACGTTTGTGGGAGGCGGGGAGTGGCAACTCTCGTCTTGTTTCAAGGTGTTCTCTTTTCTCTTGCTCATCTCTTCCCCCTCTTTGGTCATCCTCTCTAAAATGGGAATCACTCTTCCTCTCTCTTCTCTTCTACTCCTCCTCATTGTCCCTTCTCAACTTTCCCTCCCACACACACTCCCCGTAGTCTCATCGCACCCACACACACACACTCTTGTGTGTGTCTATTCTAACCCCCCCAACTCTCTTGTGTGTGCTGTGGTTATCTCGTATACTAAAGCGCTCTAGTACCACCCACACCACACACACAACACACACTCTCCTCTTTTTTTTTTCACTTGTTGTGTCTCTCTCTCTCTCTCTCTCTCCTCTCCCCACACACACACACACTCTTGTGTCTCTCTCCCCCCCCCCACACACACTCTTGTGTGTCTCTCTCTCTCTCTCCCCACCCACACACACACACACACACTCTTGTGTGTCTCTCTCTCCCCTCCCCCCCACACGCACACACTCTTGTGTCTCTCTCCCCCCCCCACACGCTCTCTCTCTCTCTCTCTCTCTCTCTCTCTCTCTCTCTCATCTCTCTCTCTCTCTCTACTCTCTCCCCTCTCCCTCTCTCTCTCTCCTCTCTCTTCCCCCCCCCACACACACTCTTGTGTCTCTCTCTCCCCCCCCCCACACACACACTCTTGTGTGTCTCTCTCTCCCCCCCCCACACACACACACACTCTT
>CM053038.1:41172384-41179884 GCA_028564925.1 Lithobates sylvaticus | reverse complement strand
TACAGAAGAGCGTTACTATAGCGATAGATTTAATTTCCTCAGCCGCACTCTCCGCTCACCCCCCCCCCTCCCCATCCATTCATCCTCCCGTCTCTCCGCTCTCTTCAATCCCAGCTAATGAAAGGTTTTGTCGGCGCTCGCCTCCAGCGCCAGGTGTTGTGGGGCGGCGGCCACATTACGGATTTGTGCGAACGTCAGAGCCGTGTTATCACCTTCTAATATCTGTATACAGCATGGAGGATATTGGGGGGGGGGGGGCAGTGCATTGTAACAGGGGGGGGGGGGTGCACGGCATAGGGACCGTGTCATAAAATAACCACCGGCGTCAGTCTGCGTCCTTCACCGCCGCTTACCTTCATCACCTATAGGTGATCATCCCGCCGCTCCATGGACTTTCACCTTCTCCAGATAAGAGCTCGCCGATTGCTCATCATCCCTCTGATCCGTGTACAGAGAATACAATGTAACCCAGAACGTTGTTACATCAAAGCAATTTTCACTTATTACAGTATCTCAAAAGTAAGTACACCCCTCACATTTGTGTAAATCTTTTCATGTGACAACACTGAAGAAATGGACACTTGTCTACAATGTAAAGTAGTGAGTGTACAGCTTGTATAACAGTGTAAATTTGCCGTCCCCTCAAAATAACTCAACACACAGCCATTAATGTCTAAAACCGCTGGCAACAAAAGTCAGTACACCCCTAAGTGAAAATGTCCACATTGGGCCCAATTAGCCATTTTCCCTCCCCCGGTGTCATGTGACTCGTTAGTGTTACAAGGTCTCAGGTGTGAATGGGGAGCAGGTGTGTTAAATTTGGTGATTATCGCTCTCACTCTCTCATACTGGTCACTGGAAGTACAACATGGTACCTCATGGCAAAGAACTCTCTGAGGATCTGAAGATAAGAATTGTTGCTCTACATCAGGGGTCTCAAAGTGGCGGCCCTCCAGCTGTTGCGAAACTACATGTCCCTTGAGGCATTGCAAGGCTGACAATTACAAGCATGAGTCTCTCAGGCAGGGGCATGATGGGACTTGTAGTTCCGCAACAGCTGGAGGGCCCGCCAGTTTGAGACCACTGCTCTACATAAAAATGGCCGAGGCTATAAGAAGATCGCCAAGACCCTGAAACTGATCTGCAGCACGGTGGCCAAGACCATCCAGCGGTATAACAGGACAGGTTCCCCTCAGAACAGGCCTCGCCATGGTCCACCAAAGAAGTTGAGGTCACGTGATCAGCGTCATATCCAGAGGTTGTCTCTTTGGGAAATAGACGTATGAGTGCTGCCAGCATTGCTGCAGAGGTTGTAGGGGGTGGGGGGGGGGGGGGTCAGCCTGTCAGTGCTCAGACCATACGCCGGACACTGCATCAAATTGGTCTGCATGGCTGTCGCCCCAGAAGGAAGCCTCTTCTAAAGATGATGCACAAGAAAGACCACAAACAGTTTGCTGAAGACAAGCAGACTAAGGACACGGATTACTGGAACCACGTCCTGTGGTCTGATGAGACCAAGATAAAGGTATTTGGTGTCAGATGGTGTCAGGCGTGTGTGGGGGCAACCAGGAGAGGAGGACAAAGACAAATGTGTCTTGTCTACAGTCAGGCATGGTGGTGGGGAGTGTCATGGTGGTGGGTGTGTCATGGTGGTGGGAGTGTCATTGTGGTGGGAGTGTCATGGTGGTGGAGTGTCATGGTGGTGGGGGGGTCATGGTGGTGGGAGTGTCATGGTGGTGGGAGCTGCATGAGTCCTGCCGGCACTGGGGGGGCTACAGATCATTGAGGGAACCATGAATGCCAACATGTACTGTGACATACTGAAGCAGAGCATGATCCCCTCCCTTCAGAGACTGGGCCGCAGGGCAGTATTCCAACATGATAACCACCCCAAACACACCTCCAAGACCACCACTGCCTTGCTAAAGAAGCTGAGGGTAAAGGTGATGGACTGGCCAAGCATGTCTCCTGACCTAAACCCTATTGATCATCTGTGGGACATCCTCAAACGGAAGGTGGAGGAGCGCAAGGTCTCCAACATCCACCAGCTCCGTGATGTCGTCATGGGGGAGGGGAAGAGGACTCCAGTGACAACCTGTGAAGCTCTGGTGACCTCCATGCCCAAGAGGGTTAAGGCAGTGCTGGAAAAATAATGGCAGCCACACAAAATTTGGGCCCAATTTGGAGATTTTCACTTAGGGGTGTACTGACTTTTGTTGCCAGCGGTTTAGACATTAATGGCTGTGTGTTGTGTTGAGTTATTTTGAGGGGACGGCAAATTTACACTGTTATACAAGCTGTACATCACTACTTTACATTGTAGACAAGTGTCATTTCTTCAGTGTTGTCACATGAAAAGATAGAAGAAAAGAGTTACACAAATGTGACTGGGGGGTGTACTTACTTTTGTGAGATACTGTATATACAATGGGTACAACTGTGCAATACTGAGGGGGGGCAGAGGGGGGATTTAAAGTCCTGTACATCCTGCTGGTTGGTGACAGTTTTGGGGTTCTGGGGGTGGTCTGATGAGGAGAGCAAAAAATGGAGCCAGATGGGAGTTTATAATAATAATAATATTATTATTATTAAAGTTGTGTTTCCACCAAAAAAAAAATGGCTTAAAATTCATTAAAGAATAAAATAATTGGAAAAAATTATTTATTTTTTTACTAACCTCTAAATGCCCATTGCTAGGGGGTCCCTCGTAGTCTGCCACCTTCAGTGCCCGGGCACTGACATCACTTCCCCTCGGTGCAGTCAGTCATCTGGGACATGTGACAGGTCCCAGAGGACTGCGCGGTGCCGCTCGCGCATGCGCAGTGGGTGCCCGGCTGTGAAGTCCACAGTAAGAATGCCGACGCCGCTGAGCGGGGGAAGGGGGGGCTTCGATCCCCGGCATCGCTGGAACCTGTGACAGGTAAGTGTCCTATTATTAAAAGTCAGCAGCTGCAGTATTTGTATCTGCTGACTTTTATTTATTTTATTTTTTTTAACGGGCACCCCACTTTAAGAGTCTGAGATATAAAAACTTGAAATGCTGAAATAACTATTTTACCTCCCAACAATGTCTCATAGAATCCACATTTTTAAAAAGGAAAAAAAAAAAAAAAAAAAAACTTGATTTCACCTTTTATTTATTTATTTATTTATTTATTTTTTTCATCCTTTGCCACATTTCAGAGCTGCTGATCTCTTGTGGCCTCTTTTCAGCCACTTCCTGTGACAGGGTGACAACGCAGAAGGACAGTTGGGGGCAGGAGCGGAGTGTTGTCACCCTATAAACAGGGTCTTCATGGCGGGATCACTGGGGATTCATTTTCTAATGAAAGCTGCAAGTTTAAAAAGATTGAGAATTCCGTTTGCAACATTATTCCAAAAGTCATTTTGTACAAGAAGGTCTTATTATTATTATTATTATTATTATTATTATTATTAATACATTTACCAATAATAACAACATGATAATAATTTTATTTTCATTACATTGTTTTTATTTTTTTTTCTATGTTAATTTATTGTTCTCAGACTGTACATGTTTGTATACAATTGAACTTCCAAATAAAACTTTTGTAAACAAAAAAAAAAAAGAAAACAAAAAAAAAAAAATAATAATAAATTTACCAATAATAACAACAGTACAGAAGTGACATCCTGCCCTGAAATCTGCCCCCCCCGCCCCCTCTGGGGTGACATTGGCGCTGGCTGCACGTCGCTCAGTCCCCCCCCCCCCCCCCCCCCCCCCCCCCCCCCCACCCCCCCCCCCCCCCCCCCCCCCCGGACGCAGTAAGCGGCAAACAAGATCAAAGAACATTCAAAGTGTGATTAACTTAATGAAAGGAGGAAAATGACGCAGATTTGCGTTTCCACGGTTACCTGTACGAGGCGGACAGGACACAGGAAATTAAAAACATCCTCTTATCGCATCGTGTTCCTTCATAGAGCCGGCGGAGGAAATCAGCCGCCGGGAATGACGGCGAATATCACTGAAGTCCAATATTTTGACACCATATGGCGACCAATCCCATCTACAGAAACCGCGTTCACGGTGTGCGATGGGGGATATAGAATAGTATATATGAGACACTACTGGAAATATATACTGATACAATATAATATATAATGATACAATATAATATATAATGATACAATATAATATATAATGATACACTATAACATCTGATATACTGGAATATAGAAGGCTATAGTATACTGTAACATATGATTGTGACATATAATTTTATATATATATATTATATATAATTTTTTCTCACACATATATATTATTATATATTCCAATCATTTGTTACTTATTGTAATATATAATAGTATACTGTATCATGTTACAATCATATAATATACCATATCATTATATATCACAGTATACCATTGTTATAGTATTATAGTATATATGTTTTAAAAAATATATATATATTTTTTTTAATGTTAAACAGATTTTTAATTTTGGACTGCACATATTTATTATCAGAATTCCAAGGACTTTCTTTGGAATTAAATACATATTGTAATATATAATCGTATACTGTATTTAATTCCAAAGAAAGTCCTTTGCAATTCGGATAATAAATATGTGCAGTCCAAACTTTAAAACAGTAAAATCCTTCACAAGTGTATCTTCTCATAATACTATAAATTCTGATAGATTGTAATATATAATAGTATACTGTAACATATGATACAATATACTATTCAGTTACAATCTATCATATGTTACAACATACTATTATATATTACTATCATATTATATTGTAACACTGTGCTGTATGGCCCACTGCAGGATTGGATCTGGCCTCAGTGTAAGGAGGGACACGTGCGGACTAGTCGTGCGGCCCCCCCACCCCAAAGCACCTTGTCCCCATGTTGATGAGGACAAGGCCTCTTCCCGACAACCCTGGCCATTGGTTGTCGGGGTCTCTGCGGGTGGGGGGCTTATCGGAATCTGGGAGCCCCCTATTATAAGGGGGCCCTCAGATACCGGCCCCCCACCCTATGTGAATGAGTATGGGGTACGATGTACCCTTACCCATTCACCTAAGATGTAAAGTAAAAAAACACCCACACTTTTGAAAAATATTTTATTGCACTGCTCCGGGGGTCTCGATCCTCGATCCTCCTCCCTCCTCGATCCTCCTTCCTCCTTCCTCGATCCTCCTCCTTCCTCGATCCTCCTCCCTCCTCGATCCTCCTTCCTCCTCGATCCTCCTTCCTCCTCGATCCTCCTTCCTCCTTCCTCCTTCCTCCTCCCTCCCCCTCCTCCTCCTCCTCCCGGAAAACGACGACCGCCGCAAGAACAGAAGAGACCCCGGAAGACCCCCCGAAGGCGGATCGACACCCCCAGACGACGGCGGCGACGACGAAGAAGGTAGCCGGACTTCTCCGCTCGGTAAAAGAGCTTGGTAAATGGCAGGGGAGTCCGGCGAGAAGACCCCCAAGACGGAAGAAGACCCCCGGAGCAGTGCAATAAAATATTTTTTTCAAAAGTGTGTGTGTTTTTTTTACTTTACATTTTACACCTTAGGTGAATGGGTAGGGGTACATCGTACCACCATACTCATTCACATAGGGTGGGGGGCCGGGATCTGAGGGCCCCCTTATAATAGGGGGCTCCCAGATTCCGATAAGCCCCGCCGCCCGCAGACCCCGACAACCAATGGCCAGGGTTGTCGGGAAGAGGCCCTTGTCCTCATCAACATGGGGACAAGGTGCTTTGGGGTGGGGGGGCCCCGCACGGCCCCCCTTTCCCCAGGGCACCCCCCATGTTGAGGGCACGCGGCCTGGTACGGCTCAAAAGGGGGGGGGGGGCGCTCGTTCGTCCCCACCCCTTTCATGGCCGGCCAGGCTGCGTGCTCGGATAAGGGTCTGATATGGATATGGGGGGGACCCCCACGCCGTTTTTCGGCGTGGGGATTCCCTTAAAATCCATGCCAGGTGACGGAGCTAGCGCGCCGCCATTTACTGCCTGCGTTAGCTACGTAACCTGAAGTCACGTGCTAAATGAACGGACTTGCCGATGAGCGGCAAGTCCCTTCATTTCAAAAGTCCGGCGGACTAGCCTACTAACGGCGGGATTGTCCGCCGGACTGCCAAGTCCAGCGGATAATTTTAAACCAAACTTAAAACTTTGGTCCGCCGGACTTTGGCGCCAAAAAGTCCGCCGGCGCCCACACACGAGGGGATTATCCGCTGGACTTGAGTCCAGAGGATAATCCCGCGGGATTGTCCCTTCGTGTGTACGCGGCATTATAGGAAACTTAGTGAACAAACAGCATCCTGAAGGCCAAGGAACACACCAGACAGGTCAGGGATAAAGTTGTGGAGAAGTATAAAGCAGGGTCAGACATGGTGGTGGCAGCATCATGTGGGGGGGATGGTTTTCTTCAGCAGGGACAGGGAAGCTGGTCAGAGATGATGGGAAGATGGATGGAGACAAATACAGGACAATCTTAGAAGAAAACCTGTTAGAGTCTACAAAAGACTTGAGACTGGGGGGGGGGGGGGGGTCACCTTCCAGCAGGACAACGACCGAAACATACAGCCAGAGCTACAATGGAATGGTTTAGATCAAAGCATATTCATGTGTTAGAATGGCCCAGTCACAGTCCAGACCTAAATCACATTGAGAATCTGTGGCAAGACTTGAAAATTGCTGATCACAGACGCTCTCCATCCAATCTGACAGAGCTTGAGATATTTTACAAAGAAGAAGAATGGGCAGAAATGTCCTCTCCAGATGGGCAAAGCTGGTAGAGACACCCCCAAAAAGACTTGTAGAGAAAGGGGGTTCTACAAAGTATTGACTCAGGGGGGGGGGGGCGCCATACAAATGCCCCTCCTCCCCCACACACTTTTCACATATTTATTTGTATTATTTTCCTTCCACTTCACAATTATGTGACACTTTGTGTTGGTCCATCACATAAAATCCCCAATAAAATACATTTACGTTTTTTGGTTGTAACATGAGAAAATGTGGGGAATTTCAAGGGGTATGAATACTTTTTCCAGGCCCTGTAAACCAGCCAAGATTTAGCGGAGCTCCCGCATTCAGCCTCCATGACTGGAGTTTTATTTAGGATTTGATTCTCTGTATCGATCTCGTCTTCGCTTTTTATTGATTGTGTGAAATCTCTTTTCAGACGTCCTGAATGACGCCATCTTCGATGAGGATCACGATGAGATGGTGATCGTGAAGGACATCGACATGTTCTCCATGTGTGAGCACCACCTGGTCCCCTTCATCGGAAAGGTAATTCCACCACTTAGACTGTCACCAAATTCCGTCCGTCGCCCTGAACGTTCGATCGCTTTGTCCGTCGGCCGCGGTTCGCGCTTTGAGACGCTTGCGAGTGTCATTACGGGTGTCATTATGTTATTTGCCAGCAGAAAATATAAAAATCAATTCGTGTGAAAAAAAAAAAAAAAGTGAAATGACACGGCGAGGGGGCGGGATTAATGAGCGCAGCGCGCCCTGAAAAGGGT